>WHYT01017430.1:194537-223247 GCA_009806455.1 Tetrax tetrax
GCGGGGCGGGCCGGGGTTTGTCACGGGGGAGGGCGGAAAAGGGGCGCGGGGCTCGGCAGATGACGGTGTGTGCGGGCAGTGCCTCTCGCTGAGCCCTGCGCGAACTGCGCAACCGGCAGAGCGGCAGGACCGGCTGAAGGGGACTTTCTGCTTGTGACGCTGCGCGTTTTTCAAGTTTGCATAGGTTGTAAATGTAGCTTTTAATTTATCTGTATATTGGCAAGAAAATGAAAAGATCCTATCTGGCCCTGCCTGCGTTTGGTTACCTGCACCCTTTCATTCAGTAAAGCCTGTTTTTAGGTCTGAGCAAAACAGCTCTGCAGCTGTTGGGGATGAACGAAGTGTTCTCAGCAGTGGTTGAACTTTGTGTTTTCTTGGTAGGAACGCAAAGTACCAGGTTTGCGTTCACAGAGACTTCAGTGGGACTTCTCCCATAGGCAGTGCTTGTCATGCTGGTTTATCATCCCGTGTGGCACGTCTGTGTGCACGTTTGCTGCCTATGATCTATCAGACAGTTTTGTGAATCATCTGGAGTTGTCCAAACAGCTCCGCAGGATCAAAATGTCATGCCACTGCTGCTGCCCTGTGTGGAACCACAGCGCTTTTCCTCATGTGCCCTAACCAGAGTTCGTTAATGAGAGAAAACACCCTTCCCGTCACCCAGCTTTCTACAGGCTCGTTCATCTATCGAGTCTGTGTGCAAAAACTGAATTACCAACCTTATACGTGAGCAGTGGGAAAATCCAGACAAACGCTGGGGGGATGTATGCTTACGGCTGCTTTGGGATGACTGGCTTCAGTCTCTGCCCACTGTGTCTATCTAGCTAAGAAGAAGCGCTGTGGGGAGTGCCTTGCCTCGGCTCCTGATGCCTTGGCTGAGAATGTCGTAAGGCTGAAGATACGGAGTGGAAGGGTCAAGCAGGAAGAACTGAGCAGTAGATGATGACACTCCAGACTAAGTTACTGTGTTTGCTTAGATTGCTTTATTTTAGTCCAAGCAGACAGTATGGACTTTGTATTTTTTTTCCTCTGAAGTTCTAAGCAGATAAAATTATCCCAGTAGTGACTCAGACTAGCTCTGGAGTTCTTTCTTTGAAAATTTCTCTGAAGGCTTACTTTTTTTCATTTTGTCTTTGTCCAAAGGCACAACTTGTTAAGATATTCTGAATAAGTAAATTTTAGGTTATTCTACTGGGATAAGTAATTCAATGGAGAAGCAGACCTTGCTGGTTTAGGGGAGATCATACGAGACAACTGAGAGGAAAAAAATGAATTTGAGAAAGCACACAGGTCTGGTGTTCTATCTATTCTCCATTGCAAACCATATCTAAAGAATGAGACTTGCACAGAACTGTTTCTTGGACCAATTATGAGGCACATATCATTAACTCAGGGTGAAACTGAGGTCTGGAGAGTTTAAATGACTCTGTTATGGGCTAAATCACCAGCAGAATTAAGAGGGGAATCCAGGTAAGAGCCTGACTCCTGCTTCTGTCCCCTCGGAGTGGATAAAGAGGCCAATGCAGCGTATAAGGACCCCGGATATATGGTGTGCGGTGGGAGCAGGATCCAGTGCTCGTACCTGCACGTTTTGAGTGATGAAGTTGCGATTTTGTATCTCTGGTTCGCTCTCAGTGGAGTGCAGACTCACAAATGGACAGAACTGTTCACAGGATGAAGCTGCAGTGCCTCAGGGAGCACATTCAGTTGGATGCTGCCCTGCTCAGTCTTTCAGCCAGACTTTACTTCATAGGCTGGCAGGAGGCACAGGGCGGCTGAGCCTGTCGAGGAGAAAAGGCTCCTCTCCCCCTCGAGCCGGGCAGAGGTGTCCCTCATAACCAGAGGAGAAATTCCTTCCTGCCCCATGCCACCCTCTGCACTACCCCTCCTGGTGAAGGTGCTCCTCCAGAGACCCTTCTCATCCCGGCACCCTCCAGGCTGAGAGCTGAAGTGCCGATGTATTCTCTGTTACCTCACTATAAGAATTCTCTTTTGCCTTCATCCCAAATTCCCAGAGTTGTAAATGAGAGATCTAGGTCAGCAAAGAGAGACAGGGAACGAAGACTGCACCAAGCTGTAATAAACCTGAAATTCAAGTACACTTGTTTATGCTATTCTGCACTGCCTGTGAAATGGTTTTAGAAAGTTGCAGCTCAGCTCTCATTTATTTCCTCACAGACCAGTTTGTCATTTGGCTCTGCTGTGAAGTTGCAGTCCTTGACTGGCAGTGCCCATGGAGATGATCCGGTGTCGTTACCGTTGCTGTGGCAGTGCGGGATTGCGGTGATGAGTGGGAGGGAGAGGGTGCGTCTGGAGAAGGCTGGTGCAAGTGCAGTGCCGTCGCTGGTGGACGTGGTGTGGCTGAGCAGGTGACATACTGGCTTCTCTTGTGTGACCTGTTGTTGCTGTCACGCTCCTCGTGCTTGTTTTGGTCTGGAACCGCCAGCCCTCCTCGTGCCAAGGCGTGGGGCTTAGGGTGCAGCAGAGTATAGCATGTCTGTTTTGAGATCTTTTGAAAACGTTGACTACTTGGCCCTTAATAGCACAGCTTAGTGACACATTCAGACGTGTGGCTAGCGTTGCGTGTTTCAGTTCGGTCTCGCTCAGCAGCATGTAGGAACGTACGCTTGTGTCCATTGACCTTACAGGTTCGCCTGTAGCGTGGCTGAATAACAGCAGCCTGATAGAATTTGAGCGCACAGTGCTGTCCTTTGAGCCCTGATTGCTACTCCTGAACTGTATCCGAATGAGGAATGTTGCTGTGGAAAAGCTTTTCCTGTATCCGAATGAGGAATGTTGCTGTAGAAAAGCTGTTCCTGATCTGTTACTCAAGATGCAAACCAGCTATTTGGGTCTGCCTTGTTCTCGCGGTGGTGTGCACACTGAAAATTGATCCAAATGCATCTTTCCATGTGAAATGCGCACTGTGGGCTTGCTGTCGTTTATTATTTGCTGAAAAAGGGGTAAATGACCGAGGGACCGGTGCCTTTACAAAAGTATGTATGTGTTAGTATCAGGTTTGCTGAGAACTGTGGATAGGCTGCAGCAGCTGGCAGACTTGGGATGTACGTTTACAAAATAAACCACTTCAGAATAAATGCATATATACTGATCAAAATAACTGCCTGCTTTTTTAAATGCCAGCCTTTAAAAAAAATTCTGCAACATGTTCAACTCAAGGATATCAAAGATCGTTTAAATCTTCAGCTAAGTAACCTTCAGAAGAAAAACCTTTGAATTGAGAAAACAATATCCTTTCCTGCAGATGAGGAAGCAAGCACAAAGATGGGAAGTGAGCTCTCTGAGGTCGTACAGTTGCCAAACTTTGAGTCATTCATATGTTTTTCTTCCAGAATTTGAGCAGAAGTGTATTTTTGTGCACTTTTCTCAACCAGGTTTGAAATATTGGCTGTTCTGCAGAAGTATTAATTCTTTTGGATATTTTAGTTGATATTTAGACATGTAATAGTTATTTCCTATCCTTAAAATCTGTTATTGTGCTTAGGAGATCTTTAACTGCATTATTAATTTGGCAGGACAAAACCTTGAATACATTTTCAGTAACTTGCAAGTTTTACCAAATTTGGTTGACATTGAGTTAGGCTGAAGGTCTTGAATCCCTTTGTATTTCAGGCTGGTAAGCGTAGCTGTTTGTTGCTGTGGTTGCGCGATCTCTGTGCAGGAGTATGTTAGTTTGGTGCAAACACGAAACTGTGAACAATACAAATGCATCTGCTTTTAGTTCACTCACATCCAATTGATAGGGATTATTTAAATGTTAATCTTTATTTAGCATTAAATATGTTATCCGATATCTGAGTTTACTGCTGAGGACTCTTTTAAACTCTAACAGAAAATAATGATGCACATTTGATACTGCAGTGCTAAAAATCTGGACAATGCAAAGAAAACATATTTAGGAGGCGTATGTCAAAGAACCACTGCTACTTTCAAGCTCAAGGTTCAAAACAAATATATGCTACAGGTTTTGAACTATTTTATTAACTCTCATCACCATAACAATCTATTAAGAAACTTTAGCACTTTTTATACTTCCCGTGTACTTTTGTGAAGGACCAGAAGAAAGTGCCCGCTGAGCGTGAGTCACGTTAGGCCAAAGGTTTGGGTGCAGTCATTGCTGTGAGCAGGCTCAGCAGTAAGCTCACTGTTCTGCACCAACAAGTACCAATATTTCTTGCTTTGAAGAGTCCACCAGGAGCTGGGTATTACCATGCAGCTTGTTCCTGCACATTCTTTATTAATGTGTTTATTTAGAATGACTACTCATTAGGTTAGAGAAAGCTCTGGCAGCAGTGCATTGCGAGCAGTAGTAGGCTAAACACAAGGTTTGGAATTTCTGGTGTGGAATTCTGATGCTGGCTGGTTTTCTTTCTTGTGAGGAAAAAACTGCTTCATGCTGTACTGTGGATAGATTTCTATTTGCTTGGGAAGTAGAGAGCATGGAAATAAAATAAAACCTCCTGCGTCCAACGTACCCCAACCCGCGGCAGTGCACAACGGGCACAGCAGGTCTGCGTGTGCGCCGCGAACGGGGAGGAGCCGCTGCCGGCGGCTGAGGATTGGAAACCCTGCCCAGCTGCTTCCTCGCTGCTGGCAGATGCAGATGTGAAAGCAGCCGTGCCGCTCGGACGTGAGTCATGGTGGAGAACAACAAGCGCGGGAGGAGCACAGGAAGGGCTGGAATTGCAGCTGGAGAAACGGAGAACAAGGGGCTGGCGGTACGGTTACTGCAGGCCAAGATCTGGGCCTGAGTCTCGTTAGTGAACCTCTCAACTTTATTACGCTGTCACCATGGCTGTGCGCGCTGCCCTCCTGGCTGCGCGTCTCGTGCTTCTGCAGGGAACCCTGGCTTTACAGGGAGCCCGTGGTGCTGGTACTTCACCTGTTCCGACCCGTGCCCAGTGGGATTGCGGGCACAGCAGTCCGGGGTTTCACACCTTCCTCCAAAACCAAAGTATCGGGTCAAGGCTGGAAGAAAATACGGGCAGATTTCATGGCGGCACTTTGGAAGGAGTAAAGAAAATAGCACTGAAAAACCTCTTGGAAGTAATGTAACGGGATTAACTATACTTATTGGTAGTATTGACATAATACAGGGATTTTTATAAAAGATCTTCATCCATGCCAGATTTGGTCTGGAATCTTACTCCCATCCAGCTGGTCTGTAGGCTCTTCTAATTTAGCAATAAGTGAATTAATTAATTGACTTGAGATTTTTGAATGAGAGGAGATTGACAGGAGAAAACCATCATGCCGTATTGCTTTTCCCAAGATTTAAGTGACAATATTTAAGTGATTTTAAGTGATAATTATTACAGTTGTTATGGAAACATACAGTGTCAGAGAAGTGACAAGTGGCGGGAGGGCTGGTAAGAGCTGGAGAGGTCTCTTCCTTCCCCTTTCTGTTTGCAGCAGGCTCTAATAAAGCAGATACTTAACAGTTCTTGTCAAACATGCCTCAGTCCTCAAAGGATGCCACGTTGCTCTCTTTGCTGGTGATCGGTCGTAGCGCTGAGCTGTCTCTGTGCATGGTTTGTGTTGTTGTCTGTAACAAAGCCATCTGTGAGTTGAGTGTTTCGCAGTACTACGTAGCCTGCAGAGGAATCGCTGTTGGCTTTGTCATGATGTTGTATCTAGCTGTTAAATTCCCCGAGTCTGTCCTTACAAATGAAGCTCTCTGAACCTCTTATTACTCTTGTTGGGCCCTTAATGTGGGATAGCCGGGAAGAGAGCGGGTACGGTAACAAAGAGAGTTGTCCGTCCGCAGCAGAGAACGCATTTTGTGTATTTACTGTGTGGCAGCCTGCTGAGCTGTTGGTGTCTGTACGCCTTTGGGCCAACGGTGGTTTTAACTTAAATACAGTTTGTGCTCTTCAGAGCATCTGTGTCCTCCACTGTGGTGAGTTTTCTATGCACAGTAGAGGAACTCTGGCTGAAGTCGAGTTTCTGTACTGCTGAAGACAGTCGGCCGTGGCTGTGTCAGCTAACACCCTAGGCTGTGAAAAATGATGGTTTCTTAAGGGTTAAGCTGTTGGCCTTCCTCACCTCCACCCTCCTGAAAACTTGATTTTAAAGCCAAACTGTTGTCACTTCCTTACTTACTCTTGCTCAGGGGAGAACCTTCAATCCTCAGTATGCCCTTTAGTGTTAACATGTTGGGTAAGATTAAAGAGCACGCTCAGGACAAGGCGTTCTCTCTGAGGTGGCCGGGTAGGCTCCCTGGGTACGAGCATCTGCTGCAGTTGCAGGCAGTTGGTGGAGCTGGCCCAGGTTCCCCGTGGGAGCGGAGCTGAGCGCACGGTGCCCGCACAGCCTGGGCTCCTGGGGACGCGCTCCGGGCACCCGAAGGGACCGGACAGGCGGGAGCTGTGCAGCCTTCGTCGCGAGCCAGTGTGCTGGGACCTCGTGCATTGCCAGCAGAGCCGTGGCAGGGGACAGGCTGTCGGCCTTGATGGGATTCCCTGGGTGCTCCGTGCCTGTGGCTGTCCGCGCTCAGCTCCCGGTGACACTGCTCGCCCCTTCCCTGCTGGCTGCCCGCCTGGCCTGGGCGCACGGCCGTTTGTCCTTCCCAGCAGCTACCCTGGGCACAGACCAGCCCTGTTGCTGAGCAGAGGGGAAGAAATGAAAAGGCACTTTAATAAATCTAAAAAAACCCAATCAATGGAATAAATATTACACATTTGACAATGAATGTTTCTTTCAAGGCCTCAAAGAATGGCTGGTGCCCGAGCCGCAGCTGCAGCGGAGGCACAGGGCAGTGACTGTCCGCAGTGAGGGTGGGCACCAGCCGCGGTGCAGCCCCGCTCCACCCTGCCGCTGGGTACAGAAAGCCCTTGTCCCCGATTCCTGCCGCCCCCCGATCGGCAGAGCCTGCCTGGGCTGTCCTGGGGGAACACCAGGCCGGCCGATGGCTGTCAGCCCGGTCCCAGCACGGTGCCTGCTGCTGCTGCCCTGCCAGCCGGGAATCTTGCAGGGAGCTCGGTCAGCAGCAGTGGGCTCTCCTCCTGCCAGCAGTTTGGGTCTGTCCTGCAGGGAGTTTAAACAGAAAGCGTTACCTACACTTTCTTCAGAAATTATGCATAATTCCACATTACAGACTGTGCGTGCAGAGAGCAAGGGAGGGCACGGACTGATTCTGGTCTCTGCGGCTTGATAAGTCACTGCAGCTCCTCCATCTTCTGTTAAGTAGCTCCTGCTTCTCCCTGGCCCAGGGCATCTCAGATTTGGCTGCATCGCCTCCCTGGGCAGTGGGAGTCGTGCCCGTTGGGAGCCCACTGCTGAACGCGTTAGCACTGCGGTGCCGCTGGAATCTGCCTGCAGGACTCAGCAAGTCCTCGCGTGTCCTCGTAAACCTCCTCCTGCTCGGGTGTGCCTGCGCTCGGCTCCTCATTCCCGCTGTGCAAACCGATGCAGAGAGGTTTTACGAACGTGTGTCCTGTGCTCTCCATTCGGTATCGGTTTTTTGGCAAAGGCTAAGCTGGAAAAGGTTGTACAGCGTCTGCTTTGGTATATGAGGCCTGGAGCTAACTTGGTTCATTTAATGTGATTACTTTAAAGAAGTTAATGTGTTGCTTTAGGAATACCTTCACCTTTACTTTGTTAATATGACGCGTTCAGGCTGCCCAGTGCCTGATGTATGTATTTCTCAATGGCAAGGTGAGCAACAAGCACTACTCAGGTCATCGGTGCTGTTAGTGAAACCAGCTTTGAGCTCAAAATTAATTACTGTTGTAGTGAGAAAATACACTAAATAATGAAGCCTATCTTTAAGTAGACTGATTATTTCCTGAATATCTTGATGCTCACAAGATCCAGGGTCCTTGAAAGACCAAAATGTGACTTTCCTTTAAAATCAAGGATTTGAAGTTATAATAATTCCCAGAGTATTTGTATGAATAGTTCCCTGACTCAGAAAGACTACCAAAGAGCAGAGCGATTCCTGTGTTTAGGTATCCCTGAGGTAACGATCACTTTGTTTTCTCTGAAGTCTTTAACAGCTCTCTGGTTTTCCACTTTTCTCAGGTTGTGCTCAGCCTTTGCAATAGCATTTTGGAGGTTACAGCAGAGGTGACACGAAGGCTGGGATCTTTAATCGCTTATGTTGGAGCCAATTTTAAAACTTAGCTCAAGGTGCCCTTAAACTAGAGGGTTAGCTTTTTAGGGGTCTGTAACATGAAAGCTCAGACAGAGGCACCTTAAAAGTAGACCCTTTATCTTAGGAGCACCTCTAGGCTAAGCTTTTGGCTTTTGGATTATTTTTGAGTGATGCATGTGAAAAATAAAAATTATTTCTTCATATGCACCAGAGAGTGGATTCCTCTATGGGTGACAACAGAAAGTGAGTTCAGGTTTTACCTCTCGTCATGTTTAGATCAGTGGAATAGGCAAATAAACAGTTCCCAAGCAGACTTTCCTTCACTTGGTCCAAAATCTGTCTTAAAGCTCCCGATCCCGGACAGTAAAGCCTCATGGTGTGCAGCAGCCGCAGGGGCGGCTGGCCGGTGGCCAGCGCGCTCCTCTGCCTGCGCTCTGTGTCTGCACAGCACTTCGCAGAGCAAAGCCTGGGTGGGGTGCTGGAGAGCTCTCGGGACGGCAGGACCCTGCAGCCAAGACCCGTGGCCTGGAGTGAACCTAAACCAGACAATTTCTGTTCTTTTTTGAAGACTCTAACTTTGTTGTTATGATGACCCTTATGCTTACCATCAGCCGATCAGTTTTGTCCCTGCTGTGCTGACCACAGGTGGGTTTATTTTCCTGGTGAGTCATCCCTGTGGCTTCGCCCGAGTTAATCACGCACCAGCAGTTGGGAGCTTCACTGAAGTCCCAAATTACTCTGGAGTAAAACCCCCATAAATTAAATTTGAAGCAGTGTTAATACCACAGAATGGTTTGTGTGTTAGAGGTACAGTAACGTTGTGTAAGTATGCAAATATGGTTTGGTGTAACTAATAGTCTATAATTACATGAAGAGAGGCCATTAGTTTTAGGCTGATGGAGGAGAACACCGAGTTAAGACTGAGCTTTCTACAATAATTGCATTTCCTGATCTTTAATTTCTTAGTCTGAATGCCGTATCAACCCTTGCTTTTTAGTGAAGAGCATCAGGCTTGCTCTATTCTCAGTTCGTATATTTATCAGAACTTGCACCGTGTGCAGGAATCCAACCGCCTGCTCTGTTCTTTCCATAACAGTAAATGAGGTTGATTTTGCGCAGCCATGGACAAATGGATTGCTGCTAGGGGAAAAAAGACAAATTCCCTATCCAAAATCCTAGGCATAACGTCCAAATGGAGCATGGTATGTGAAAATTATTTCTCCTCCCCGTGAGCTTAAGACAGTTTCTACAACATCCGTGTCTCTGTATTCATTGCTGTTCACTCCGAGGAGGTGAATCGCGCTGCGCTGCCCAGCGTCGCCCGCGGTGCCGGGCGTGGGGTGGGAGATGTGCAGGGGCGCCTCGGGGCTTCGTTAATATGAGCAACGACAAACCGTGCTGGCTCTGAGCTGCCAGGCCTAGCTATCGGCGTTCAGGCACGTGGTGGTGCAGAGGGGTGGGTTTTCTCCTTTCGGCGTGACTGGGGCACCTGCATTTTTGTTGTGGTAACTCAGGAGCTGGAAGTCTTTCCTTGGCTGCACTGATTGCATTTCCTTTGCATTTTCTCTTATTTTGTCAATTTCAAGGCCTTTGAGGAAAAAATAGTGTTTTCATTATTTGTACATATACTTACAGGGTTTTATTTTTCTCTCTACTAGCTTCAGGAATTTATAAAAGAGGAAGACGGCTGTTTCAGCTGTCACGGATATAGAGCTTTTTTTCTTGCAATTACACTCTTTCAGTATAATTTTTTGCCACAGAATACAGTAACAGCAAGATCCGTGTTTTTGTCTAAATGGTGATGCTCTCAGAGACTTTAAATGGGGGAGAAGTGTACAAGTCGCTTGGAAAGATGTTACTGTTTCGTTAAGAACTCGGCTTGAAGGCTCTCTCCTTAATGATTGCTAAATTTTGTCTTTCAAGGGGCAGAAAGTCAAAGATGAGAGGGAAAGCTCACTCTGATGATTCCTCTGTGCGTTGTTATTTGATCACGCGCCCCAGCCCCATCCCAGCCCAGGATGAGTCTGGCTCTGGGGAGCCACGGCTCTCTCCCCATGGCAGGGGGAGGAAGCAGAGACCCCTCCCAGAGCCTCCCTGCAGCGTCACAGCAGCGAGGATTGCCCCGGCAGGAGGGGACCCTGGCCCGGGTGGACGGGTGCCCACAGGGGATGGGTGTCCAACCGGGGGCCGCGGTGGCAGGAGAAAGAGTGTGGCACCTCACAGCCCAGGCAGGAGGGTCACGCTCTGGCTTTCCAGCACTCTGTGCCCAGGCACGTGGAAATCCAGCGGCTGCTGCCATTGTTCCTCGGCCTCTCCCTGCACCCCGAGAATCCCAACTGCAGCGCACCAGCGCGGGGTGCACCTCTGCCACGGGAGGTGAGCTCTCGGGGTGTGCTGGGCTGATCTCGTCTCTTCATTTCTGAATGGTACCTGCCCCACCATCCGAGGCGTGAAGTGCTGTGGGCCCAGGAGACTGTAACAAAAAACAGGCACTGGAGAAAACAAAAAACTGCCTTTTGTGGCCTCAGCCCTGAGGAGCCCAGACGCGGTCTGTGAGTCGGGGACACTGCTTTGGCCGTGGCCAGTTTGGGCTGGCTCGGGAGGCAGCTGGCCGGGGGAGCAATGCTGTCGCTGGGTTGGCAGCGGGGAGCCTCTCCCAGCCCCGCCAGCAGCCCCCAGCCACACCTCAGCTGCCCCTGGCCGGTCCTTCCTTGCTCTTGTCTCAGCTCCGCTGCAGTTGGGATTCTCCCAGGACCCCGCAAATACCTGCCACGTCTTCTGTCCAAACATCTCTTGATTTCCCGTGGACAAGATCCACCTTGGCTGGGAGAGGCCCTCTGCCTGTTTCCAGGCGATGCGCTGCTGTCGCTGAGCTCGGGGCTGCCTGTCTCTCTCGGAGGAGCAGGTTGCAGGTTTGCTGCTCCCCAGTAAGAGCAGCTCTGTCTCTGAGCGTACGCTGGGCTCTGAGCTGGGAGCTGGTGGCAGGCCCTGCTGAAAGCCGGTAGAAGTGAGGACAGAAGTCTAAGCTGCCCGCGATGCTCTCATCAGTTCGGGGTGGAATTTTTTAATTCTAGCCAGCGGCGTTTCTAAACCTCTTAATGCAACGTGGAAGTGCTTTGTATCTGAGAAGCTCTGAGGGTATAAGTGTTCCTGCGTGGGGGCCGTGATCCCTCACACGATCTCACACTGCTGTGAGTTTGCAGCATACGGCTGTGCTGAAGTTGGGTGGGTTGGTTGGTTTGGGTTTTTTTTTAAAAAAGCCTAGTAGCTCGTAGGCTCAGGCAAGGCCTGAACTGGCAGCTGTTACTATTACAGAAGTATGTGTATTTGCACTGATTTCCCAGGGTAAAGCATGACCGCACTTGCATCCTCTGAAGGCCGCTGGGTAGCGAGTGGGATTGAACTTGGTTTTAAATTCTCCTGGGCGTGACACTAAGCTGCTATTCGAAAGGAATTAGTCTTCATGTCCTACTGGGACCCTTCTGAGCTGTGCATAAACACAGGGGGGAGGTTGTTCGGGTTCTGCTGTTGGCTCCCTGCAGATGCGCTGCGGGCAGTCCCTGGGACTCGTGCTGAGACCTCGGGGCTGTCGGTGGTCGGACTTCGGTGGTTATCGATGCGAAATAAGGGTGCTGTGCGGGCTGGCTCGCGGGGCCGTACGTCCTGGGTGAGGTAAACTGGGGCCAGTCTGCCCTGTTTTACGTTTTGCTTTTTCTCAGCCCGCTCTCCACGCAGGAAGGGCAAGAATGGGAAAGTCGCTGACCATGGAGTTCTCTGTAGTGGGCGGGAATGAGCGCTGGGCAGGAGATGGTTTTTAAAGCTTTAAAGGAAGAGCAGTTGGGCGGGCGGGTCTGGCTCGGCGCTGGGGCAGGGCGGCTGTCGGCGCCCCGGGGCTGCTGCCGCGCCTTGTCCCGGCGCGGTGCCGGCGTGCGGGACGCTCTGGTCTCTGAAAACGCGCGGGCGGACGCGCGCGGGGGTCCGGCGCTGGTCCCCGCCGCGAACGGGCAGCAGCGGCCAGCCCGAGCCAGTCGGGAGCGCGGGCGGGAGCGGGGCGCGGCCCCGGGGGCTGCGCGCGGCCGGGTGACCCCGCCGGGGTGGGTGCGCTCCCGCCGCGCGCCGCGCGGGGGCACCGGCCGCGCCCGCTCCTCCTTTCGCCTCCCCCCCGCGGGGACCCGCCGCCGCTGCCCCGAAACCGGCCCGGGGCGGGGAACGAGCCCGCGTCCCGCGTTGTGCCGACCCGCGTCCCGGTGCCGCCGCCGGTGTCGGGGCTGCCCGCGCCCAGGCTCCCTGCAACTGCAGGACCGAGCGGGATTGGAGAGCAGCTCGGACAAGAGCGAGCCGAGTCAGGAGCGTGTTTCCGCTGCGTGGCTACGTTTCGTTCACCGCAGATGGGCTCAGCCGTAGCTCCGCAGCGTTCCCGTGCCGTCTGGATTCAGTTAGCGCTTAAATGGGCACGGGGGTGCTTCCGCCATCCCTCCCACTCCAGAGCCTGACACACCTCGGCGCGGCGGGAGCTGGCTGGGAGCCCAGCCTTCCGAGCAGATCTCCCGTCCTGCGGCTGCCTTCGCACTGACTTATTCTAGGCATTTTTGGGAAAGGCGGGATGGTGAGTATGGTCAGGGTGACCTCCCTGTGAGGAAAACCAGAGAAATTGTCTCGCTTTACTCTCCCCACCACAGACAGCTTCGCCCGTGTGTTGGTGGGATTGCCAGTCGGTTCTCCCGCCCCGGGGGGTTGGCACAGCTCAGTGACTCAGACCAGACACACAGGCATGTTTGGCTGCTGTCCTGGGCTGGCTTGTTGATTTTTGTATGCTCTCTCTACTGGACCCACTCAGGAACGTCACAAATTACTGCACTGGCAGAGGGCACAAAGGGCTGCAAGTCCACGTGTGTTGACTCAACGAAAGCGTTCACAAAAGCAATAGCCTGAGGTTTAACCTTTCTCTTCTCTGCAGGCAGCTTTGTTGAAGCAAGGTCACAAAGAAAAGTCTCAGAAATGCCTTTAATGTTTTGATCCTGTGGTGAGGCTGTGCAGGTGTCATTGCTGTACATGAGACCCTGTTCTTACCCTGAAAGCCTGGTGTGACACCAGTGACTATCTAACGGCAGGCCGTGTTTGATACTATATGCTAAATAATTTTCTAATGTGGATTACAGAAGAAAAACAAGCTGCCATAGGCTGATCTTACTATATTTGGGAAATAAATGCCCTATCAGCTTTGTAAAGCCATATGGTGGATTTATTCACAATCAGCAGTTCTTTTCAAATGCAAGTTCATGGCATTTAGTAATACATTTTCCAGTATACAGCTCAGCTTTTTTTTTTTTTTTCCCTTTTCCAGCATACGATTTGAGAGCGGTCAGCTGGCTGCGGTTGTATGCCACCTCTTGTCTGGGCAGTGCGTATTCAGCAATATAATTAATCACTTACATTAGTGAGTTCTTACAAACTCCTGTGTACTTCATCATCAGTTTTTGTCCCTGCACAGATTTGTTTCCAGTGCTGCTGGCTCCTTTTTTCCCTTTCTGTGCAGTGTTGCACAACAGAGTGACTTTTTGGCTCAGTTTCCTCTGGAAATGGAGCTTCTAAGGCCACGCTTGGAGCATGTGCCTGCGTGGCCATCAGACCCGCTTTCCTCCGTTACTTCTGGCACTTGCTCCTACTGCAGCAGATCCGGCTGAGGGCTGGGGGTCTTGGAGGTAGTGGCTCTGTGGGAATGTGGGCAGAGGGAGACCCTCTTCCTGCCCTTTGGAGTGGGGGTGATCTCGTGCCGAAGGAGGGGGCTCGGTGCCCAGAGCCGGTGCCAGGGACGCAGGGCGCTGGAGCGCTGGGCCTGTGTGCAGACGGATGTGCTCAGCAGCCAGCCGAGGCGCAGTCAGTCCCCATCGTGGACCTGCTGGGTTTAGGGGAGAGGGTGAGAGCGCACGTGGCCGTGAGCAGTGGGATGCAGTGCCAGTCAGAGATGGATGGACCTGAGATGTGACTCCTGGGTCTCCTCCCAATCCGACGTTCTCCCAGTGGGAGTAACCGCCGACGCCCACAGGTGACTTCTGCTGTGGGCTGCGCTGGTCGCTGTGGGCTGGGTCGCTGTGAGTATGGAGAATCACGATTGTCCCTGGTGAACGCCTGCGGCCTCGCTGGCTGTGCAGGGAGCAGAGGGGGCTCCGCTTCTCCTTCTTGCAGGACTTGATCCTTACCCAAGTTCCCTCGGATCGTTGCTGCGTGTCGGAGCTCAGCAGACACCAGCTGCCTTCTCTCGCTGCGCTGTGGCTGATCTCGGCCACCACTCTTTCCCTGGTGCCTGTTCCAGCTGCTCTGCCCACCTGTATAATGACGGCACTTAGCACTAAATAGCTTCAAAAAGGCCTTTCAAACATTAACTAATGAATCTGCACAACATCTTTGTGAGGGAGCTGTGCGTTATTTGAGGAGCTCAAGGAGAGAACAGAAAAGGAGCTGCGAGTGGGGCTGAGCTCAGGACTCGGTGCCTCTCACGCAGGCGTGCTGTGTGCTGAGCTGCTCTGTCGCCCCACTTATTCCTTTTGTTGTCTTAGTCTGGAATTGAATATTTATTTTCATAATATGCATTATAAAAATCCTAGCTTTTTAAAAGAAAAGCTAAAAGGAGCTTATCAGTTCTTAATCTCTGCTCTCGCTAACCAGAGAATGCAAGTTTACTCCTTTGATTTGTAACTGGGTGAGACTCTCCATTGCACTGAAAAGCTCCTTATTCTGTCTCTTAACACAATTCTGCACTGGATTGCTGTGCACAGCTGAAACGGGATGCTGGCAGTGGCTTGGGGACCTGCATTTTTAGGTATTTCTGTGAAGCACAGATACCTGAAATTTTCCATGACTGCATATTCAGGTAAAACAGATCGGTCTCATGTCTGGGTACATGTGTTCACCCTTGTGCAGTCTTGTGCTTGTTCATACGTGCATCTGCCAGTGCTGGTAAGCTGCTTCTTGGGCAGCGAAGCCCCACGTGGACGTCGGAGCTCTTGGGAAGCGTGTTCCCTAGAACAGGATCCTGCAACAGAAAAACAGGATCTCCGAGACCTGCCCTGGGCTGTTCCTGGAGCTCCTGTGCCGTGTGTTCCCCACCATCTGGTGTCTAATGCCTGCTGCTGTTTTGGCAACAGAATCGTGGGCGCGAGGAGACGGGGAGGGAGTGAAGGTGGCCCTTGCTGTGGAGCCCTCATTCCCTTGGGGAAGCTGGTGTGTGACGATGAGCCAGACACCTCTCCTTGCTCTCTCGGGCACAGCGGGAGCTGCAATCCCGGGAAGTGCTGCATGCAGAGAGAAAGGAATCAGCATAAAACCATGCTGCTTATATCCCAGTTTTTCAGAGGAACATATTTGGCTATTAGCGTCATTTATTTAAAAACATTTAGTAATGGATACATCCAATTGCCTCTGCTTTTCCCTAGAAATTGGTGGAAACGGTGAGAAAGCCACAGGAGCAGCCAAGAGAATGGTAGGGCAGCAGTTCACCGTCGCCGTGCGCTTGTTTGGCAGCACGGTAGTGCCAGAAGTGGCTTCCTGCTGGTCTGCAGCCGTTGCTCCGTGTCCGTGGCAGCACAGCGGAGGTCGCGGCTGGCGCCCCGTGCCCCGGTCCGAGAACTGCCCCCTGCACGCATCCGAGCGGATCCCATGGTGTGTGCCAAGGGCAACGCTCATCCCGTAACCCAGAGTGACGTGCGCCTGCAGCGTACAGCCTGGGAGGAAAGGCAGCCTGTGCTGGGCGGCGTTGCAGTGCTGAGGCTGCTGAGGGTGATTTCAGATGGTGCGGCTGGCTCGGGCGCAGCCGGAGGGCTCACCTGGGTGACTGGAGTAGCAGCTCAGTAGGTACGACCTAGGCCATCCCCGGCAAAGCATCGCTGTCTAGTGCAGCTGTTACAGTGCAGCTTTGCTGGAAGTGTCTCCCTGTTAGAAACTCAGTGAAACCCCACAAACCCACCTCCCAGGAGTCACTATAAAAGAGCCACAAGATGAGCATAACATCTTGCCTCCCGCTGTGCTGGCCATGAACTGTTCATCTTGTGGAGGGAAACCTCTGTCGCCTGGCCCTCTGCGAGCGCACGGGTGTTTCCTACGCGCACGAGGAGGAAAGATTGGCTGTCTAGGAGGAGAGCAGCACGGAGCGGGAGCAAAGCAGTGCTGGGCTTTGTGTGCTCCGGGAGAAGGTGTGATGGATGAGGGAGTTACTGTTAGGCTGTCCATCCTTTAAATGTTGAGAGACAATCTTGGGTTTCTGAGGAGCTTGTTGATCTTAAATACTTTTCTTCTTCTTTTGGCTGGCTGCAAATTCTCTCCTGAATTCTTCTCACAATTAATAAAATTTGTTTACTTTCTTTTTTTTTTCTGCTTCGGGACCCCACTGCCTCCGTTACCTGGATACCTGTGGGTCTAGGCTGCTGTGATTTTGCTGCTGAAGCATCTTGCTTTTTGTGTAATAAGCAGAAATTGGTCAATACTGTGATCCTATTAAACCAACGGCTGTCTGAGCAGGCTTTCTACTGTAAGGTTTGAAGTGAGGTTTGTTTTTATTGGGAGCTCTGAAAACTGAAATGACTTTGGCCTGTCATTGAGCGCTGATTAATGGCAGCAGACGGTGGCAGTGGGAAACGCATCGGCCCCGAAGGAGGCCGTGCTGAGCACGGAGAATGCACCACAGGCGGCATGGCTGGGCCGAGGTCCGGCAGAGGCCAGGGCTGTGCGCCCACCTCCGCACCCGTGGCTGTGTTTTGTGCCTCCCTGCCCGGGGGAGACAGCCCCCGCCAGCACTGGCACCGCGTCCGCTGGCACTGAGCGTGATCCGGGTCACCGAGCCAGAGCCAGCGGCACAGCCCGGCTCTCAGTTTTGTTGACTGAAGAGTACGTTTTTTGTAAAACACCTTGTCTTCTGATTCTGTAGCATTCATGAAGTGCTTTGAAATAACAGGGGGCACTTACAAGGCACTGTAAATGTGTGGGCCCCCCATCACTTGTGGAGTGCAGTGAGCACGGGGACTTGTCCGTCCTGGGACAGCGAAACTCGCAGCTCATCGCAGACATGGACCGAGCACTTTCTTACTGCTCACTGGTGTTCTAGGCCTAAATCTCTAGGTATGAAAGGTCAAGGAGCTTGACCAAGGTTATTAAAAAAAAAAAAAATCTGAGTCAGGCATAGGATTTGGATTTCTTGATTTCTTGTCTTTATTAATGTTCTTGTTTCCAGGCTAACCTGGGCCGGATCAGATCACAGCCAGCTCTAAACCTGGGCCCATTTGTGCTGCTTTCTCCCCGCAGCAGCTGCCAGAGCGCGGATCCCTGGAGCTGTGGCAGTGCCACCCCGGCAGCGTGGGCGCAGGCCACGCGTTGGGCTGGACAGGGTCTCGCTGCCGCAGGTGCCGCAGCTGCCTCCGCGTGAGCCCTGTCTGCACGGCCATGTTCTCCAGGGTCGGGAAGGAGCGAGTCGGCAGGCGTGTTGGTCTGGGAGAGGTGTTCATGTTCATTGCAGGCAGCACTCACAGTTTTCTTTTGTTGGATGCTCCTTCTCAGAGCTGTGGGATATCTGTGCATGCATCCATGCAAACAGGCAGACTCACGTGTGCGGACCCTGTCACTACAAGCTTGCACGCTGGTGTTACTTCTCTTTAACGCAGTTTCTTAGTAAGCCACCTGAAGTGCAAATTTCACAACAAAACCAACACATTCAAAAACAGGAGCTCATGAGAAGGCTTACCTTTTATTTTTGCCTCGATTCTGCCTTTCAATTCAACATTTCTCAGCTGAAATCAAAGACCAAGCAACTCACAAGCAGATGGCACAAACCCACCGTGCTAACCTGTGAAGAAAAACCACCAAGGTATGTTTTTTGACCCACTGCCACGTAGTTAGATGTTCCTCTGTTGAACGAGGCTAATTGACTTGACTGTTTAACCTAATAGCAGCTTAGGCTTCTCTCCATCCACGCTCTTAATCTGAAGTCTTAGGCGACAGAATAATTGGAGAAGAAAACAAATAATCCAATTGATGAAAACCAGGAGCAGCCTAAGAGCAAGAGGCAGAAGAGTTTGTCACTTGGGGAAACAAGAGCCTGTCATGTTCCCTGTACGGTTCTTGTCTGTAGTGTCCCTGTGGGCATGGGCACCACCATGGGCCATCGCTGCCCGTGGCCAGGGCAGCCCGTGTCCCCAGGACAGGGCCCTGGGAATGCTCCAGGGCGGCTCCCAGCCCGAGGGTCTGGGGGCCCTGCAGCTTGTGGAGGGAGAAGGTTGAGTGTCGCTGAGATGTTCATTTTCAGGAGAGGTGCAGGACCTCAGTGAGGATTGCTGGTGCCCGAGCAGGTCCAGACCCGAGGATGCCTGGTGCAGAGCAAGGAGTGAGGCTTGGTCCTGCGTGGGGGGGAGCAGGGGCTGCCTGGACCCTCGGCATGGCCCCGGGGGGGTGCCGTGCCTTCCCCATCCTCCTCTCACCAGGGAGCCAGCAGCTCCCCGTCTTCTTCTGGGGTGCGGTGTCCTGAACATGAGCGCACACACGGCTGCGCGGCAAACAGATTGCCTGCAGATAAGTCCATTTACAGTCCTCTGCTGCTCGGGCTGCCCTCACGTCTTGATCTTCTGTTTGTGCTGACGTCGTGGTTTTTCAAGGGTAGTTGTCCTTCAGAGGAAAGGCATTGCAGCTCTGCTGTGCTTGACATGACTCTGTGTTGCTTAAACTTAAAAGCCGTAAAATTCACACTGGTTAAATTTTGCATGTATAAGACTGGGAAGACCACGGAGAATGTTTTTGATAGAATGTCATGGCTGCGTTTTTGTGACACAGATAATTTGAGGCAGGAGTGAGGGGTACGTTGCTGTTATGCCAGTGACGTTTTGTTCCCATAAATCTGGGTCTCAGGGAAATGCAGCACTGAAACCTCCTTGCCGTCGCCTGCTGGCAGAAGTTACGTGCGATGGCGTGTGGGTAGCTCTGAACAGACCCAGTACAGCTGGCGCTCTGGTCAGACGCGGCAGGCTGGGGTGGAAGGGCTGAGAGAGGTGAAGCGTGGGAAGTGCCCGGGACAGGCTGGTGGGGACCAAGAGCTGCAGGTTTGGGGAGCAGCGGGCTGCGCAGGCGCTTGTCCCCGGACGTCCTTCCGCAGCGGCACGCGTGCGTATTGCTGTGGAGTAGGTGGAGTGAGTTGCGAATACGCGTGAAGGCAGGATAATCGTGTGAAATACACTATTCAAATGCCCTTTTTTAGTTAGCACAATTACTTGTTGCAGGTGAGTGATCACCGTAGGACTGCAGGGGGCTGGCACCCAGTTTGGCACGGATATTGTGTGAGGAATGGGGGGTTCAGCGTTTCGTGCCCCAGTACTACGGGGGCTGTCCACAGTGCGTACTGAGGGACTGACGGTGCTCGTGCTAATGAACCAATTACTCTCCGTGTGCGAATGTTTCTTCCTTTAAATGTTCAGAAATCATTCAAAAACATGACAAGAATGAAATCAGTTTTGTTCATTGAATTGGATTAGAGTAACTGGATTCCCATGTGGAAGGGGCAATTGGATTTGGTGTTACTTTGCATATTGTTCCAGGCTCATCTTGGTGGGGATAGCTGTCTGGTTTAGGAGGTAATTTTTTTTTAAAGGACAACAAAATCTTAATGATCGTATAATCACGTTTCAATGTAGACTTTTATGCACAATGAAATACTGACCTCATTGCTTATATGGTTGTTATGTGTAGTGCAGAAAAAGGCTTTGGGAAAGACGGCGCGTGTTTGTGCTTGCACGTAACCCGTGTGCTAGACTGGGCTGCTGCTTGATTCGTGGTTTGCCGGGGCTATTAGACTTCCTTCCCTCAGGCATTTTGTAATCTGTTTAACATAACGCAGTCATTTGTCTTGTTTGTTGGCTGCTTAACAGATGGATTTGTGGTTTTCGTAATTACTGTATGAGCATTAATAAGACGTGATATCTTTTATTAATTAACAGTTTTCCAGGTTTGTTTTTCCAATGACATGAGGTAGATGATATGTCAATATTAGCGACATACAAATACTAGTTTTACAGTGTTAGCATTTTAGAAGTTGTGCAAACTTTTAAGGCTCCCCAGGTATCTTTTTTTTTTTTTCCCTCCCAGAAGCTATACTGCATATTCTCTAGTAGCCCAGCTGGCTTTATGTCTTGTTAACAGTTGGTCTCTCCTTAGTGTAGACCTGGCCGGTGTCCTAAGCCGTTCTCTAGAGTTATCCTGTTCTTCCATCCCATGTGTGGGACACTCACAAGGATACAGGCAGGGCACCTTGGGGTTCATTTTTGCAGGTGAGAGCTGGGCCCCTCCCGGGCCAGGGCACACACGAGGGATGGGGATCCCAGCCAGCCCCAGTGCCGCATTTCCCGAGGCTGCCGTTTTTATCGGAGGCACCTGGAGGTCCTATGGAGGAGAAGGCATAGCCCCAGGAGAGATCTGTCAAATTTGAGTGCTGAATTTCGGGCTGAATGAAGTGGGAATGCCGTGGGAGGGAAGGGCTGTACCGAGGGCAGTGCCTGCCCGCAGGCTGGAGCTGCAGACGCTCCCTTTGCTGTCGTTTGCCGCTCCCCGTTTGTGGCCCTGAGTCACGGAGAAGCAGCATCACTGACTGAATTTAGGACCACATGCACGTGAGAAATGTTGGGGGGGGAAGCGTAACGCTCCCTGACCCTCCGGTAGTGCTTAGAGGCTTCGAATGCAAACACAGTTTAAGCTGAAAGGTTGCCTTCTGAAGGGCTTTGTTTTACAGAATATAACACGTATCGTCGTGTAGCGACGGTACGCAAACGCAGGTGTGACGGGAGCGCGGTGCAGCGTCACTCGCCAGCATGCAGCCCCGGCGCGCGCGGCCCCTGCCCCGCATGCGCTCGCCTGCGCCCTCGGTGCCGCGGCTGCCGCCTGCTGTGGCAGCTCCGCCGCGCCAGCGGGTCCTGTGGCCATACAGTACCCAAGAGCGGGGTGAACCTGAGCATGTTGTGAGGGCTGCTGGTGATTTTTTGTGCTTAAAGTACGCCCAGCGCTCGGCTGAATTTTGTACGTGGTTTATTGCCGTGCACGGCCGACAGGCTGCATCCCCCTGCCAGAGCGGCTGGGGAGGAAACGGCTGTCAGCGGGCAGGCCCTTCGCTGCGGTGGGCGAAGGGAAGGGAGGTGAAGTGAAGTGCTTTGTGAAGTGTCGCTGAAAATTTACAAACTCCTCAGAACGTTGAAACAGTCAGCAAGTCCCTCGCTGCTTACAGGCTCTCAGAGCTGTATGGCTTTCAGTATTGCAGCCAACAACCGCTTTATTTTGCCTTACCCAGTTTTTTGTTATTCAGGTCCCATCCATCCTTCTGATGGTTGCACAACTTCAGCTAATCCCAGGACAGGTCAAGATTGCTGCTCTGCCAGACGTGTGGTTTCCTTTTCTTTGGGGAATTAATCCTGTCTGACCGATTAGCCTTTGTGCTTTCCATTGTACAAGGATGGCCAAGCTGCCTCTGAACATTCTCTCTGCTGCTGCTGGATGATGTTTGAGACAAGCAGAATGATTTTTATAAAGTAATAATCCCAGTGCCAGGTTTGCAATGCTGTAAAACTTACCGTGCTTGTGTTCAAGATGTGGGCAGCCCTCGTTCAATTCATGCTGTGACTTCAGAACTTCTTGGTGTAGTCCGTGTTCAATTTAAGCGAAGGCAGTGGAGTAAATGCCGCTTGGTATATTCAGTTCAAAATGTTGGTATGCATTGGCATACATCCTTTCAAAGAAAATCCACCTTTGGGGCTGTGCAAAATGTTGCATATTTAATGTTATTGTAACAGAAATAAATGCTAAATAGTCATTCTCAGAAAGAAGTCTCATCCCAGGATACGTAAGGGAGCGTCTGAGTGTTCAGTGTAAATACATTGCATGACAAACTTAGCTTTCTTCTGCACTCAAATGGATCTTGGTTTCTCCTTTTGTTGCTTCTTCTGGTCATGCAGCTGATGGATAAATAGTTTACAGACTGTTGGTCATTTGATAGCTTTCCAGGTTTTTTTGATTTGCGGTTTTTTTTATTACTGTGGTGTGCGATTGCCATCTTTGCTCCGTAGGATTGTGTTTTGCCTTTGGCTTGATGACTGAAATTTTTTAAGCAGGAGAGCGATGAACGAGAAGTGGTGTTTGGAAGCCAGCTCACACAGAGGCGTGCCAGCGGCAGGCAGGCCCTGAAGGCGATGTGAAGAGCCCAGCCTCTGTCCGTTACGTTTCATCAGGAGCGGATGAGGAGGGGCGCACACGGCTGAGGTGTGCAGTCAGCTGAAGATGAGAAGGTGACCTTCAGTGCAATTTTACAATATCTCTTGCACTGACATGCACATGCGAGTTCACATGTTCCCCTCCTATATCGTGACCTAACCTAGTATAAAATGTTTTGCGAGTAGCATCTCTGTATGAAACAGTGGATTTAACGTGGTGATTTTCGCCACCAACTGAAAAAAAAATAAACAGGAAAATCCAAGAAACATCAAATTGCCTTTATTTTTCCGTTCTATGCTCACTAGATTTAGTTATTCAGCCTTAGACTTCCTGTGATGGTTATCTGATGAACAATGTTCCGGTGTCGTCTTGCATCCTCTTTGTCCCTTGTATCACATTGCGCTGCAGCAGGCTGTGAGCACTTTGGGGCAGGGAGCCAGTATTTGTGTACTACGCGGTGCCGCGTACCTCGGCTGTGTGCTCTATATTTAGTGCGCCGAGTCCCCGGGAGACCTTCTGCACCGGTGTCGCACCATGGCCTTTCAGACCCGGATTCCCAACCAAGGCCAGTCACGTGTGGTGGAGTTTGTTACTCCAGTTAAAAACCAAAGCCAAAGCAGCCAACGAAACCCCAGCACTGACAGAAGGCCTCACTGGCAGCGCCGCGCAGATCAGCTGTTTTCAAGCAAAAACTTGTTCCGTAGCATAGACGGTGCTCAAGTGGTTCTGATGCACTGATGCTGTAACATGTGGCCTTAATCTTCAGAAATGGCAAATCCTATTTACTGTGTAAGTATTTAAGCTAATTATATCTCTGATGTGACGAACATGTGACAAACAGTTCATACTGTATCCTTTAAAGGACACTGAAGTCTCAGACCCTCATCACATATTCTGTGCCTCGGTCCGTTTTGAGGGTATCGTACGTGTTCTGCAGTGTATTTAGCAATAACAGAACTTTGTAATAATACAGAGAAAACGAGTATGTTATGGCTAGATTGTCCATAGAGTAAAGGAAGAAATGATTCGTAGCAAGTTTTTCCTGGAAGCGCTGTGTTTGCATTGCAGTCGCACAGTTGCGGTACCTGTGGCATTACAGGAGTGATTTGGTAAACGAAGATGGTTTAGAAAGGCTGCATTTGAAATCGGGGTCCTGTGCTGATGCCTTAAATCAGAACAATATTGTTTCTCAGGTGAGACTGCTGTATGAGGGTCTCGGCAGGCTTTGCAGTAGCTGCAGAGAGGCGGGGAGATGAGCTGGCTCATGCTGCCGAGGAGCGACCCGCAGCCGCGGCGATCGGCTGGCAGCACGGGGCCCGTTCCTGCGCAGGGAGGGTGGCATGGGCCGTGCCGGCGGTGGTCGCCAGCTGCCTCCAGCTGCCTCCGTGGCCCGAGCCAGACGGGCCATCAGCGGGGGTGCTCCGCCGGCACAAGAGGCAAGGTTATTATTTCTGATCTGATACATATTTATCCCTCTCCCTTGAGGGAAGAGTTCCTACTGATTATTAGCCCTGATAATTGCAGTGGCTGTCAGTTATCGCTGCTCTCAGAAGAGCAGAGAACAAATCGTGAAACCTTGATCATTTAGCCCAAAAATGTTTCTTCTTCCAAGTGCTTCTGCTGCGATCAAAGATGCTGAGATTTGATGGCTGCACTTGATGACCTGGAAGTGCTGGCCCCGTTCGGCACATTGCGAGCTCTGTGCTGACACGACCTTTCTGTATGGCACGTGCATTGTGTGCGCCATCACACACAGACACGCTTACACGTGCAAAATCTGACACTACCTGCGCAAAATCTGTGTAGTTTTGCACTGCAAGAATGTGTCCCACTAGCTCGGTTGTAGCTGTGTGGGTAGGTGTGAAGGGAGAGCAAAGCTTTGGCTCAGAAGAAAGCGAGCGAGAAGCACTGCCAATGGGCACGGGATGGGACTGCTTGAAAAAAGGGGCGAAAACAGTAAATAGGCAAGAGAGGCTGTTTTCAGACCCTGGTATAAAATGCGTCGTAGAGGAAGAGTGACAATGAAGAAAGGCTTACTGAAACGCCACGAGAGCTGGTCAGTCTGACTGAAAACAGGAGAGAGCTCTCGGAGAGCAGCTGTTCCCTGAGCCGGGCTGGGTGTGTGGCAGCGCTCGTTACTGGTGTGCTGTTAATCATGTACAGCTTGTACCAGTACCAGTACCAGCGCGTAGCAGGGGTGAAGGCCACGTAGATCCATTTATCATACGACCTTTGGGAGGCAGAAGTCTTCGCCTGCTTTGCATTCGATGAACTGGTTCTTCCCTTTCCTGCCCTGAGGTCCTGACCCTTGTTCCCCGTCATTTGAGGAGAGGCTGCGGCTTGCCCTCTACATGTGACCTGACTTCCCAGTTCTCTTGATCTTGGTTTAATCCAGTGAATTACTGGTATTCCTGAAGTCGTGCTAATTAAGGTTCATGTGATTGAGACTTCACCCCGGATATGGGTTACAGCTCCCCCAGCCTTCTGACATGAGTTATAGTTGAAAATGTGAGAAACAAACTGACTCAGCGTAGTGAAATCGCAGTTGACTCTTGGTGTGCTGCAGAGAAGCAGGAGGGCGTGGTTCCAGAGCCCGGGCTGGGGGACGCGCAGGGGGCTCAGCGAGCCTGTTAAGGTGCGGGGGGATTCGCAGACGTGCTCCAGTGACTGCACAGCAGCCCAGCCCTCTGTCTGCCGGTGAAGGGGATGGCCCCACAGGAGCTGTTCCCTGGGAGGAAGTTCATCCGGAGCGTGTTCACCCGCACTGTGTGCGCCTTGATGGTGGGATGGGAATGGTCTTTGTTGGCCAGCGCAAGCCGCAGGTCCCTCGGGGAGCGTCTGCAGTGCTCTAAAGCAGCATCAGCCCTGGTGCTCACCAGGAGCAGTGTGGAGAAGCAGCCCAGCTTGCTGTGCCTCTGTCTGTAAAATGCAGATCACAGCACGCGGGGAAGCTGCTCAGCAGCTTGGCCTTCCAATAGCCATCTTCTTCCATGGGGCAACAGCGATCAAAGGCACTGCAGGGTGGGAGCTGGTCCTGCTCCTGGGAAGCACGTCCCCGTCCCGCGCCGGAGCAGGAGGACGTTCCACCCATGTGAAGGGGCAGAGCAGGTGCAGCGGCGTCCGCCGTGGCCTCAGGCAGCCGTGCTGCCCACACAGGCCCTGCAGCTGGGGCAGAGCCAGCGGCCGCGGGGTCGCCTGCTGCCAGCCCTGTCCCCTGCCTTGGGCAGCGGAGCTGTGTGCACAGCTGTCACCAGAGCCTCTCCGCCCAGGCCGGCCGTCGGCATCGCCCAGCGCATCAGCACCGCAGTGACAGCACTGCGCTAGCGATCTGTTAATCCATAGAAATAATTCTTACCGGTTTAAAAGGATTTTTTTATCTAATAATATATTTAATGGTTAAAAAAATGAGGCTAGTGTTCTAAGCCAGAGCAGTGATTAGGAAAATAGATGTAGTGCTCATGGATGTGAGGGTAAAATAAATGAGGTGAAGGAAGTTTTGTGCTGAGCATAAAATCGGAGGTTGGATTCAATTATTCTTAACGCACTGCTCAGGTCCCACAGAAGTCTGTGCACAGGGGCTCTTGAACCTCTTCTAATTGAAGCAAAAATGGGTGGAGTGGAAAGTGTCCTGGCGCTCCAAGAGATGTCCAAGTATGTAACATGGTGGGCAGTTGGGGGTTTGGGAAACAGTCACAGCTACGAGCTGACCTTTGGCGAATTTAATCTGCAAATGGATTCCAGCTAATGCTTTTAGTTATTGTAAAGGCTCGTTCCTGGATTTTAAAGAGCTGAGAATAAATGGATTTCATGATGCAGCTCCTATGCGTGTTGCATAACAAGCAGGTGGCTTGTGGAGGTATTTAAATGGTACGGTGTATTGAAAAACTTTGTAGGACTTACGAGTACATAATTATAATTCAGGCACAATGGGGAGAATAGTTTTTCAGGTTAATAAAGGAGAAAGGACTTGGCACTTGTTAGAGTGGAAATACACTAAGATGGAGCAGGCTGAAAAGAGAGGGAAGGAGGCTGCTGGTTTGTGTTTGAGTTTCTTAAATAACGTTCACAAGCATTGCAGGGGCTTGTTTTTCAGCTGGGCATTGCCTTGTGACTGAGGCTTACCATGAGAGAGGAGGTGATACGGTAACGTTTGCTTATGGAAAATCCATCTTTATTTTTCTTTTCTGGAGTTGGGATTGTTTAAGCTAAATTGCTCCCGTGTCCACAGTGTACACAAATGCACACATGCAGGCAAACGGTCGTCGTAGGCAGAGCTGACCTGATTCCTGGCTGTGTTGGTTTGGTTTGGGTTTAACCTTTATTTTCCTTCTCTCTTTTCCTGTGGGAGGTCTGCGTCCTCGCCATCCCTTTGGAGGCAGACAGCGACAAGCACCGAGGCATTGGTTGGCTCGCCCAGAGCCAGCAGCAGCTCTGAGTCCTGCGGTGCCGCGTTTGGGTCCTGTCCCCTGCGCTGTACCGCGTACAAGGAGCTACCAGCAACACAAAAGTTCTTTTTAAAGCACGGTGTCACTGCTGTGACTCCTGGCCCGCAGGAGAGGTTTGGTAAATGCACCCCTGCACTTTGCCGTGAAACCATGGCCGGGTCCTGTTCCTTCCTGCAGTGAGTGACTAACCTGCGGATCTCCCCACTGCGACCGAGCGCAGCGTCAGCCACGAGTGCAGTGTGTTTGCTGGAGTTAAGCATGTGTCTGGTGATCATAGCAAGGAACTCACATTCCAGAATAATTGAGGGAAGGCTTGGGGCATGGAGACTTCAGGCTCATGCCTGTCTGGTGAATGCTTCTGGCTTGTGACACCAGTAATCCCTCTATTAACGAATGATCTGCGATGTGATGTGGCTGACTGACAAACCCTTAAGTTATATATGCTATGAGTAAGTGCCAGAGCTCTCCAAGGTGCAGTTTTACAATGGCTTATGTCAACCTCCACGTGACAGCGTGTCAGAAAGCGTCCTGGCGACGCAGGCAGCTGAGAGCCTGGGAATTCACCTTTCCTCACAAGGTCACGGCATGGGGCACAAAGAGCTTTCCCGGTCTCTGGCCTCTTGTCTGAGAGGACCCACACCCTCCTGCAAAAGGCGTGTCGTGGTGCGGTGGTGCTGCGGTGCGGTGGTGGTGTGGAGCGCCCTGTCCACAAGACATGCATACTGGACGTACTGGAGTCCTGGGGCCTTCTCCCTCAGAGATGCTATCTCCTGCGCTTCCCCTGAAATGTGCAGCTCAGCAGAATAATAACCTAGGCTGTGAGATCTTCCCAATGAGATTTTAATATGATTCTACAGTTAGGAGAGGAAATCGAGCTGCGGCTCACCACTGTGTTTACACTGTCATCCGGCATCTTTGTCCATTCCCTGTGCCTCCCTTATTTCCGCTCCAGTCCCAGTAACAATAACGCTCCCCGCTGATGTGGCACTGGGCTGTCAAGACAGCTGCTGTGCCATGGCAGAGCTGTGCTCTGCCGAGGCGCGCACCCAGCTCCGTGATTGCTGCGGCTGACCCCGGCCCCGCGCCGGGGGGCTCAGGGGGCTCGCTGTGCTGGCGGGTGGGCACACAGCGCAGAGGGGCAGCCAGGCCTGTGCCGTGTGTGCATGGCTGCCCTGCTGCACCCAGCCAGTGCCCAGCACTGATGACGTTCCTGGCCAGAACGGGGGCTCTGCCGCTGCCAAGGCTGCTGCCGAGGCGGGTCTGGATGGCAGGGCAGGGCTGCGCCGTGGGGTGCAGGCCCAGGTCCGACCCAGGCTGTGTCCGTGCACCTGTTTCCCTTCAGCAGCTGTCTGGGTGCAGGAGAGTTGGGGGCAGAGGGGGCTCTACAGGTTCAGTTGTGGCGCTGCAGTGAGAGCATGGAGTTGTGCCCGTCCCTCCCGCTGCTGCCCAGGGCGCACATCGCTGCCTGGCTGGGGACGTCTTGTGTCCTCACGCTTCGGCTGGGTTTTACCTCCACTGCAGGTGCCAGTGCTAGCAGAAGTGGAGTTGAGGGAACTTGCCCCCATGTGTTTCTTCCCTGTGGCTGCCCGTGGTTCAGTCAGTGCCAAGGCTGATTTATTCATAGAATGGTTTGGGTTGGAAGGGACCTTAAAGATCATCTAGTATTTCTTCCTGGTCCATATCAAGACTCAAAGCCCTCCCAGAGAGTAACTGTTTCCCTTTGGCACTCACCAGATGACCCGTCTAGGATACAGCCTGTCTTCTCAGAGATGTGCCCTGACGGGAGAGCCTGCGCTTCCCCTGTAGCCCTCGTGCTCTTCCCTGGATGTGGCTGATCCCTTGCCCGCACTGACCTTCCCAGCACGAACCACAGAGCATCCCTGCCCTCCTGCAGAACTGAGACCGGGCGAGCCTGGGCGAGGC
>WHYT01017430.1:238314-249363 GCA_009806455.1 Tetrax tetrax
ATAACAAGCTCCCCAAGAAGCACGGGAACGGGAAGAGCCTCGGATCCCGAAGCAGCCCCTGTTTCGGCTGTGACATCCGTGAGCCCAGCCCTGCACACGTGGCTTCCCAAATATGCTTCTTCCCAATGTGTTGCAGACTTTGGAAGCCCAGTGGTTTTTTTTAAGCTTCATCTTGGCGTTTTCGTTCTTGCTATAAAAGTCCGCGGTGACATGCACGCTGACAGAAGGGTAAAGGTATTTTGGGTGTTACGAAGGCGTGTCCTGAGCCGGTGTAGCCGTGCAGTCAGCGCCTCGGTGGGGAGCGCCCTGCCCTCGCCCAGCCCTGCCACTCGGACCTCGGTCGGGGATGGAGCGATGCCCCGCTGCGCAGCGCGGGGATGGCCAGCGTTGGGCTGGCGTTCCATGCCGGGTGCTCGGGGTGCCCCTGGGTCACCCCCAGCTACCCTGCGGCCTCGCCAGCCCTGGGGAGCCGAGGGCAGCGTTCAGGACACTGCCCGCATGCTGGCCCCGGGCAGTCCCGAAATGTGCCGTGCGGCCTGGGCGTGAGTCGCTGCGCAGTTCCTTGCCGTCGCTTCGATAGCGCTGTGAGAAGCGGCCTGCCGCTGGCGGAAAGCAGCCGGTCTGAGGAGCACAGGCGCCCTATGGAGAACGCCTTGAGAGCTGTGGGGCTGTTCAGCCGGCGTGAAACTGCCTGCAGGAAAACAGCTTTGCCTGCCTGGGGCCGTTGCTCTGTTCCTGCCTGCTGCGGTGTCCTGGGAGCCGGGTGCACGGCATTGCCCTCGAGCCAGGAGCGGAGCACCCGTCATGGCTCTCCCACCGCACCCCTGCCTCCAGACAGGGCCCGCTGGAAACCTCTGAAATGGCTGGGGGCTACTTGGCGAGCCCAGCTCCCTCCTTGCCTGGTTTTGTCACTCTCCTGTCTGGGTGTGTAGGAGTCTGTTCAGCGGTGACGCTGCTGGTGTCCAGCTTTGGCTGTCAGTGTGATTTAAACGTTGTAATAAAACTGTGATACAGCAGGGAACCACCCAGATGCCCCTTCAGCCCTACACGTGCATCCCCAGCTGCCTCGTGCGGGCTTACAGTTTCTCTTCTTTAGAGACTTCAATCTAAGGGAAGCGCCTGTTCTGTCATCAAGCACCGTTGTGGGTCCTAGGTGCAGATAACCGGGCTGAGCAGCTCCGACGAGCGCTCCGAATGTCGGGATGAGAGCTCTGCACTGAGAACATGAGGCACGCTTGGTGTTTCCTGAGCCAGCGAAATGGCTGTCGTGACCGTTGTTGGGCTTCGTTCTGCTGAGACAGCAGGGTTGTGCCGGGAGGGGAAGGCTGTCGCCCAGCCACCTGCAGTAGGCGGTGATCCTTCAGCAGGGTGTTGTAGTGGGGTGCGTAATTCATGTGGGGTGTAACAAAAGGGAGCTAAATGTTTCACACTTTCAATCTGAATTTTCTGAACACTCACGGGCAGATACATACAAGATGAATTCCTTTCCGAACCTGTGTGTATCAGCCGACTTCCACCTGTCTGGCAGGCAGAGGAAGCCTGCGTTGTGAGCAGATTGTTTCGTGCCTCCTGACTTGGGACCCTTGCGTGTGCTGTTTCGGAGCAGGAGGTGCGGTCTGCTGCTGAAGGCTGGACGTCGGCAGAGGTGGAAGCTGCTCCGACTTCTGCTGGCAAGCTGTCCGTGGAAACGTGTGTCTGTGCGGGATCAGGGGAGTGGAAGAGGGAGAATTAGAGAGGTTTCTGAGAGCCGTCCCTCACAATCCCTAAGTAAACTTGGCCTTGGTTGCAGGAGGCTGACAGACCCTTAATTATAATAACGGCATGAGCAGCGCTGCCTTGTAACTGGCTCCCCACTGAACATTTCTGGCTAGCAGGCGTGATATGCCAGATGTCTGCTTGTGATTGCCTCTGGTTGTGGAGAGTTTGGGGTAACGCTCTCAGCTGGGGCGTAGAAATAATGCAGGTATCCAGGGGTGGCTTCGTTTGTTTGCCTGGTTTCTTGGCCAGAGTCCCATTGCATAGCCCATCGAAATTTTTGTGGACGTCTCTGCAGCAATTGCCTTCTGCAAAAAGTCATTGCGCTAGAAAACACTGGAGTGAACGAGGATCTGCACATCCCCAAACAGCGACGTGCTGCTGAGCTTTGGCTAAATTCTGGAGAGGCTGTGCCTCTGCCCCAGCCTCAGTTGTGGCCTCTGTGCTTTGGCTTTGTGCAGCCGCCAGACCAGCGTGATTTTGGTCTCCCGAGACATGGCCGTGTGTGGAGCGTGGCTGGAGGCGTGCAGCGATGGGGTCCTCACTGCCCTGGCAGTGCCTGTGGGGCCCGGGAGCTTTGCTAGGCGGGGAGACACGCTGAACGGCGCTGCGCTGTGTCAGAGCGGAAAGCAGCCTGGGGCGGGGCGGTGGGAGGGAGTCGGAGGCACAGTTGCTGTGAGGAGTCTCTGGACCATTGCTGGCAAGCGTGTTGGGCTGTGCGTGGGCTGGGAGTCAGAGAGCCATCCCGCAGCCAGCCCGGCCCCACGCCGCATGGGCTGTCCTGCTGCTGGCACCGTGACAGCGTCTGCTGGTGGTCATGTCCAGCAAAGCGCAGCTGGGAGCACCTCTCGCCCAGCACCAGCTAGGTCTGAGTTGCCCTGCTGCCGTAGCATTTTGGTTATGGATCCTGTCTCATACTGTTGTTTGACACCTTGATGTAATATTTTCATTAGGAGTCCTGCAAATTCCAGCAGCGTGGTGTTACTGATGGGGTGCCTCCGGCCAATAATAGGTTATTACGCTTTTTTCAGCAATGGAAGTAATGAAGAAGCATCCTTTGTTAGTCCTCGGGCATAAAAATAAAGTTGAAGGTCACTACTTGTGGCACTGACTGGTTTAGTTCATCCGAGATGGCGTTTGCGGTGCTGCGCAGAGATCACCTCGTGGCCAGGGCTGTCCCAGGTGTCGGTGGAGCCAGATCCACTTCTCCCTGCAGGTCTCGAGGTGATCAGAGTTCCGTGTTCGCCCTCGGCCTGGTGCCCATCTGTCTCTGCTGGGGTACCGGTACGGGGTGCAGCCCGAGTCAGGCTCTCGGGAATCCGTATCCGGCTGTAACGCTGAGGAGGGAACAGCGGCTCTGGGGTCTCCTCCCACACCCCTTCACCAGCAGGTCTCAAGGCACTCCCTGAATGAGATGAGGCTTCCTGGTCGTATCTTATGGATGTGTTTACTGATCCTTACCCGTTAGCGCGTTCCAGGCCAGGCACTGGTCCTGGCGAGCTGCGCCGAAGCTGGAGCTGAAGTCTGCCGTGTTACCTTGTCTGTGCCTCTTAGGAGGAGACAATGAGCTCTTGTCGTGTTTGGAGGTTGGATGTAACGTGAGGGCTTTCTAATGAGGATGTTTATGAGTTAATCACATGTGACGCTTTGTTTGCTCCCTGCTGCAAGCCTGAGATGTGTGTGAGGATGTGGGGAAGTGGATCATCCTTTTTTTGGCTTTGTGTCACCCTAATGCATTATCTCCATCTGCTTGTCTCCTCCCCCATCATGTCCCTCAGCTGGGAGTAAGTGTGTACCAGTGGCTATTAATAGCTGAATCCTGCAACAGTCTGCTCTTGCAGATGGGATTCTCAGCTTCGGAAGCCTAAAACTGATTACAAATAGCGCAGTGCGCTGTGTGGTCCTTAGTACAATTAGGTGTGCTGTAGGCGAGGTTCTCGGGGCCAAGTGCTGCCCTCAGTTCCTGTGCTAGGGCGGCCCGTTGGTGTCCTGCCCCGCAGGTCCCGGCCAGCACGTCCCCTCGTCACTCACGTAGCTGACGATACGGACGCAGCCGCAGTACGTCGTCACCAGCCCTCTGTCCTTTGGACACAGACGTGAGACCCTGGTCCCGCTGCCTCTGGCTGTGCAGCCCCGCTGTCCCGTGCGGTTTCCAGCACCAGGGCGGGAGTGCTGTTGCTGGACAGCCTGGGTGATGCTCGAGGACGCCGGCTGTGGAGGGCTTTGACTTGTCCCCTCCCCTGCTGTCTCCTCGAGCAGCTAAACCCGTCAGAGCGCAGGCTGCCCTGTTTGCATGGGAGTTTTCTGTGTGGCGGGCAGAAGCCGTGTCTTTCTTTCTGACAGGGGTGTTCTACCTGCGGGACGAGGCAAAAGGGGAGAGGAATATTCCCAAGCATTTCTGGAAGCCCCTTTCCCAAGGGACGAGCAGCTGCAAATCCAACACCCCGCACAGCTAAAAGCAGCTGGTTGTGCCTTCCCTTGCCGCTGTGCACCTGTGTGCCTGGCTGCACACACACACGCTTGGCATGGCCACCAGCAAACCTGCTCCGGCTTGCCAGGCTTGGCGCTTGCTGGTGGGAGAGAGGGAGAGAGCAGACAGCCTTGGCCTGGGAGCGGTCGGGGGCCTGTGGGACGGGCTGCGTTAGGTGTCCTCAGGACAGGGCAGGTGAAGCAGGTGGAACTCCGCGGCAGGTTCCCGGGCAGCACTGGGCGGGCTCGAGGGGCACACGGAGGGGGTGGTGGGACAGTGCCAGGGGCTGGTAATGTGACAACGTGTTCTTGCCTTTTCGTCCACCCAGCCCTGCCCTTTCGCAGCTCTCCAGCTCCTCGCGGGGCAGGTGTGGACCTGCTGATGGCCGGGGCAGCAGGAGAGCGGTGTGGGGTGAGACGGGGACCTCCCTCAGAGGCAGGAGGAGGGACTCCGCACAGAGCTGTACTCAGAGAGAAACTGCCAGAAACTGCTCCAACCCGTGTGCGCGCCTGGTGCGCTGCCCCTTCTCAGGGACCCACGCAGCCCTGCGAGCCAGCGAGGCTTTGGAGTTCCAGTCTTACAGGCTTGCTTTCTTTAATTAAGAGCGAACTCTGCTTTGTTGTAAGAGAGAAACCTGCTGTTAGAACTGTGAGGTTGTTTTTAGATTCGTTTTACCTCTCCTTGTGCTTTTTGGAGGGAGGCATCTCCTTAGGGATGCTTGTGTCCCTGTGCGTGGGAGGTGTCCGTCCCCGTGGGGCCGGGGTCCTGCCCCGTCTCTGCGCTCGCTGCGGGGGGTGAAGCATCCTGCCCAAAGCCTTTGATACGTTTATAGACCGTGGCTTGGCCAGAGGGAGCGATTGCCGTGGTGAGTACGGCCAGCGCCAACGTTCCTCTCGGAGCAGGGGCCTCCGCAGCTGCCTGCGCTGTTCGTGGCTGTTCCGTTTGCCGGTAGTGGTGCAGCTAGGCTGAAAAGTACCTGGCTGCTCACTTTGCTGGCTAGAAATGATCGCCGTGGCTGCAGACAGGAGACGTGCCCTGGTTTGAAGTACCACTGTACTGCTGAATTCCTGACTTATGTGGCACTTTGTTCTCTATCTTTTGAGAGCTACTGCCTCAGCAGACCTCTTTCTTTCCTTGCAATCTGTTTCTGACAATGTGTGAAGTTATTGACAAGGTGATGAAATCTGGTGGACTAGGATTTGCCAGGAGAGAAGGCTTTTTTTCCTCTGTGCATGCAGTCTCAGACCTTCCAATGAAACCATCCCCCAGTTTGACCTGTGTGCCGATGCCCAGCATACTGGGCTCAGAGCAGCGGCTGCAGGCAGTGACCGCTGGGCTGGTGGCCCAGCGACGGCTTCTCAGTGACGTGCAGAGATGTGAGTGGTGTCAGGAGTTCTCCATCAGGTGCTGGGTACGGCTCGCCCAACCTTGTCCCTTCCGCCCGCAGCAGTTTTGTCACCTGGACAGAGGAGTCGTTTCCAGTGCGTTTTACAGTCGGTCTCGTGGCGCAGGTGTTTTCTGTCAGCCTGACGTCCGGGACGTTGTGTGGTGGTGGGTGGTGGGGCAGGAGCCAGGGCGGGAGATGGCAATGCAGACCCACCTTTGGGGGCCAGCGCTGCTGCGGACTCCGCGAGTGGCTTCGTCCGTGAGGTGAGCATGAGAGAACACGAGCAGGGTGCTACCTGCTCATCCAGGTGAAGCTTTTGGGAACAGTGTTGGGAAAGATCCTGTCTTGGCAGAGTCCTTGGAAGGACTTTAATTCCACAGAGTTAATGTTTGGGTCTAGGTGGCGTTTGTTCTTGGCTGTTCCGTTGCCTTCAGTTGTCCTTGCAGAGAAGCCTTCCAGGGAGCCAGGGCCGCGGCCCCTCCGCCTCACCTGGGGCTGTGGGTCCCTCGGCTGTGGCCCAGCCTGGGGAGAGGCTGCAGAGGCGGCTCCTTCTCCAGCCGCTTCTCCCTCAGCGGGGAGGGGGGGTCGTTTTCCTGTGCCGTTTAAGTAGTCTCTCTGCATGGCAGTACGCTAAAGCAGGAGCTTGTTTGAGCCGTTGCACTCGGTTACTTCCCGTGCGAGATGCTAACAGACATCCTGGCCAGACTGTCAGATTGAGCTTTTGTTACGCTCTCCGCAGTGCTATTTGGAGGCTGGGAGGCTATTTTAGGTATATTTAATTACAGCTTTTTCTTGCTTAGTGAATAGCTGCTGGTTCAATTATTAACCTGCAGTGAAAAATGTTGAAGCAGATGGGAAATATTCAAGGCATTCTTCTGTCCCATCCCCCTCCAAAAGATGGGGAAAAAAATATTTATATTTGTATTTATCAGCAAGCATTGTTTTCTGGCTAACAGGGTTTGCAGGCAGTTGAGTGTGTGTGTTTCTTTTACTTTCCAAAAGCCATTGATTTTTGCAGCGTTGCAATTAGAAAACAAGAAGCCTATAAAATGATGTTATTCTTGTATTTTAAATGGAGTTTCAGTCTCCTGCTGTCTTTTTATTGGTTTCCCCCCTTTCCAGCCCTGCTGAATGTTGCTTCAGTCAGCGTGGTGTAATTGGCCTGTGGAGATCCAGCTCTTGCTGGTATCACTTAAAACCCAAGCGGCTTCACTACAGTTTCACCGCTCTTGGGCTTCCCGCGTCATGGAAGAGGCGCACGCTCCTGAGCAGCTCCTACCGCAGCGGTATTGACGGGGAGCACTTGGCTAATCACATCCTGTAATTAAATTCTTCACTAGGAATAAAGGTAATCTTCTCAGAACACATAAACCCCGACCCGCAGCCTGCACAGGCAGAAACACGGTTGTTTATAGGCACCTTTATCCAAGTAAAGGGTTCGTTCCCAAACCAGAGGCAATTAGTATAATTAGATCTTCCTCGTCCTGAGCCAAGGATATGTAATCATGAACTGTAACTGATACGGCAGCTTTCTGCTGAGGATTCCGTAGATTTTCAAGGTGGAAGGGGCTGTTTTGCCTGTTCCCCTGGACCTCTGGCAGGACACAGTCCTGTCCAAGCCGTGTCCGTCCGATGGGGTCGTCGGTCCTGCCTGTCAGGGCGCTTGGCACTGATCTGGGAGGTTTGTGGATGTTAATTTTTTTTTATTAACATTTTCTCAGCCCCATGGTGCTCAGTAGGTTTGGCAGGGGGAAATCAAGGAGAAATTCCCCAACTCTTTCTCCATGTTTGCGTAAACACATTAATAAACTAATTGACCAAATCCTTGCTGGCTGGCAGAAGCATTAAGCTTGCTACGGGTAGCTGACTTGAACCATATGGTTTGGTCCCAAGGCTTCTTTGGGTGTTTAGAAGAGGTTCAGAAAGTGCCTATTTGCATCATCTTGAAACATTGACATTCCAAGCATAAATAGTTTAGCATAATTTATTACTCTCACTGTAGCTCTGCTCATACTCATAAGTTCAACTTCAAAGTACTGCATCCTCACTCGTAATTATTTATGTGCAGCAAAACAAAACCAAGCAGGGTTAAGGGCCGTCCAGGCGTTGCTGTGGTTCTTTTGATGGAGAAACTCGGAAGTTCTTTCGTAGTCGTAAAATTCCTCGTTCATTTATTAGGAGCCAAAGTCAGAATAAAACTGGCCTTTCCTGCAGCCACAGACCTTTGCCTTTTCTGGGTCTTACGCCGATCCAAGTCAAGTGCTTATGGAAAGCTAATACATGTTACCTGGATGCTGCCGGGTGCTCACGGTCAGCTGTCCAATTTGGACAGTTGAGGTGTGTCTGTCAGCTCTGCTTTCACTTAGAGCCAGATCTCTTGCCAGTTCTCACGCGTTGCCTCGGTGCAGCCGTGGTTCAGCTGCGGGCAGCGTCGCGGCGCGTTCGGCAGTGGCAAGGCGGTTATGTGCTCCCTGTTGTTTGCACTGGGGCACTGTTCCCCTACGGAGACTCGTAGCTAAAAGGCTCGGCTTTTGCCACGCCGTGTGTTTGGGAGGCTGCCTGTCGCTCCGGGATCCCCATTGCCCCTGCGCTCGGTAGCAAAGACAAAGCTGCTGCTGGGCGTGCTGGGCTCCCACCGCGCGGGACCAGCCGTGCTGGCCGCGGAACCGGCAGCGCTCCCGTTGAGCAAGCGGTGGGGTGTAGAGAGACTGCGCAAATATTATTGTATCTACAGTGAGAAGTGTGGGTGAAAAGTGCACAAATGCCCCCGTGAGCAGAGTGCCAGGGATGCCCTGAAAGCAGGACTTCACAAACCTGCTTTACCCGTGAAATCTGGTTTGCCAGGTGTTGGGTTCCCCTCACCATGACCTCGGGTTTGTGCCAGTGCGTTCTTCTGCCCTGGCTAATGGACCATCCTGGAGAGCGATGGGGACTGGCTCTCATGATCTGCATCCTCCCATCGCTGCATGGGTGCTAATGAAGGGTACGGGGAGACGTCAGCCATTACGACAGACAGGATCTGAGTAAATCAGTGTGCATGGATCGCTGAGCATCTTTGTTGTAAAACAAATGGCCTGTGGTCAGTTAATCATATAAAGAAACATCTCCCAGACCTCATGGCATTATTCATAAGTCCTAAATCCTCTTGCAGTTTCATAAACAGAACATCTGTTAAATACAGAGGAATTACAGTCTGGAACGGTTGTTACAAATGTGGCTGCTGCAGATTGTGGGGGAAAAGGAGCGAGAATGCTATTTTTTTTGCAAGAGGCTCATCCCTCCACCATTTGAACAGCCTTTCGCCTTCAGCTTGCAGGTCTCCTTATGCCGAGTCTCCCGTTCTCGCCATGCCCCTGGGTGCCCCCTCGGGTGCTGCAGAGCCCAGGTGTCTGGGGCTGGGACCCCGCAGGGTCCGTGCTCGCGTGGGCACCCCAGCGACGGGTGCCCGGGGCGCCGATGGCTGCGTGGCCTTGGTGCGCTGTCGCTCCCCCAGCGTCACAGCTGATGGAGCGCACTGCCCGCCGCCGCGGCGTGAACAAGGGCTGGCAGCAGCGCAGGGCCCCGCGCGTCTGCTACGCCTTGGCATTGCTCCTTCCACGTAAACGCGGCAGTCCTGGTACAGATGAACCGTCTTTGTTTCCTGCCCTTGTTTTTCCCGCACTGGAAGGAGAATCGGCATGCTGGAAGGTCGCCTGCTCCCCAAAAGCCTGCCCGCCCTCTGCTCGAGTGCCATCCCCGCTGCTCCCAAGGCGAACGCGGGGCGAGCGGGAGCGGCCGCTGCTGATGGGGCACTGACTGGCACACTGGTTTTGGTGGAAAGTCGCAGACTCACTGTGTTGTTTTCACCTAGATTTATCTAATTCTGCGTTGAGCTGCTCTGAAGCAGCTCCCAGCCTGAGCCGGGTGCTCTGGGCCGCGTTACAGCCTGGCTGCGGTGGTGAGGCTGCCCCTCCACAGCAGCTCTCTGCTTGGCCCTCGCGCCCCGAAACGCCTTCCTTCTGGTGAGGGCCTGGAATGGATGTCTGTACCTTTTCTGTCATGATTAAAAAAAAAAAATCTAGCTGTGGCTGCCCCAATTTACGGTTCGTGTTTCGAGAAAGTGGCTCTCATGTCTTGCCAGCCCTCAGCACGTTCACTTGTTAAATTATGCATATGCTAATGAAGTGTGAAAATCAGCCAAATAACAACTCTCTGCAATCGCTTAATGTCCCTAGAGCATTGTGGCTTTTTTATTATTATTATTTTATGATTTGTGACCCATTCTGAGTCACGTTTCTGCAGGGCGTTCTTCCAACAACTGAGGTTAATTAGTATTTTCACTTTTTCCCCTTCTGAAAGAGGCCCAAACATGTGCTCACAACCCGCGGTGCGGTTTGCGTTTTCCTGTGTGAGTTAAGTAATCCCCAGATTTTTGTTAGAGCGGGGAGCGGCTTCCCAGCACGATTGCTAAAATCCACATCACTGCTCTCGGCTTGCACCCGGGCGCGTTGGAAGGGACCGCGCCAGCTCTGGGGGGTCCCACAGCCGCTCCTGCTGCGACGGCCGTTTTGGGGGGGCTGCTCCTTGCCCCCCCCTCGGCAGGGTCCCTGCCCCGGGATGGAGCACTGTCCTGCCTGGCGTGCAGGCAGCCGCAGCCACAGCCCGCTGATCTGCCCAGAGCATTTCTCTGGAATGTTAAAATGTTTGTTGATTGCCAGGCTCTCCTGTCACTGCCACGGTGGAAGCCTACACGAGCAGTTAGAGGTGATGCGGGCCGCACCAGGCAGCAGCAAACCAGCACGTCGTCTCTTCCTTCTTCCTGGCGAGAACCGGTCGAGGGCTGCGTTGGGCGCTGCGTCACCCCGGCTGAGCAGGCCCGTGCGAGCTCTCATGGTGCCGATCCCTGTTTGTAGCAGAGGTTGTCCCAGGTTCGTCAGCGTTACGGGGCACCGCCAGACTTGGAAAGGCTTGGCTGGGCTGGCAGCAAAGCTCAGGGTCGCCGGCGGTGGGTGATGCTGCGGTGTTTGGGTGGGGAGCGCTGAGCTGGAGCTGACTGTGACTCAGACTGAAGCAGGGTTTAAATCTGTTCTGCGTGCTATATGGCCTGTCGTTCCCTGGTAGGTGAGCCTCAGCCTGCACAGAGGGAGGAGAGGGATGCCCAGTGCCTTGTCTTTGGGTAGGCATCAGGCAGGCCCTGGATGGTGTGTAAAAGTAGCGTTGCCTAACATCTGGTAACCTCTGGTAACCTCTGGTAACATCTGTAACTTGCTTTCCTATTGTCAACACAGGCAGGAACCCAGCTCTCATCTCATGGTGAGATGGTGATGTATTAGTATTTGCAAAGCCTTGAAATCGTTTCTGGAAGATGATCTGTAGGAGAACACGTTGCTTATTGCCGGGGTTTTCAGTGGAAATTGTTGAACGCTGTGTAATTGCATCTGTTTGGTGCTGGACACGC
>WHYT01017431.1:3368-33257 GCA_009806455.1 Tetrax tetrax
TCCAGTACCTCAAGGGGGCCTACAGGAAGGATGGGGACAGGCTGTTCAGTAGGGCCTGTTGTGATAGGACAAGGGGTAATGGGTTTAAATTAGAAGGAGGGAGGTTTAGATTAGATATTAGAAAAAAATTTTTTACAATGAGAGTTGTAGAGCACTGGAACAGGTTGCCCAGAGAGGTGGTGGATGCCCCATCCCTGGAAACGTGCAAGGCCAGGCTGGATGGGGCTCTGAGCAACCTGATCTAGTCAGGGAGGTCCCTGCTTCTTGCAGGGGGGTTGGACTAGATGACCTTTGAAGGTCCCTTCCAACTCTAACCATTCTATGATTCTATGATTCTATGATTCTATGAGAGCTCTGGGTATACTGGGCAGCATTCAGCAAGGTCATATCTGAAGGGAAAAAAGCATAAATCTCTTTCATTGATCAAATAAACTCTCTAAATTTTCCCAAGCCACATATAAAGACTAAAATGTGACCCAGAATATGAAATGCTAAAAATCTGGTTCATGCAGGTTGGTGGTCTTGGTTACAACAGCCTGGCAAGCCCTGATATGGTGTCAGTTGCCATATCCGCTGTTTTGGATTAAAGTTATAAATAAAAGCAAATAGGCAGAACTAAGAAAATTTGAAGTTGGGCACAAGGACATAGACTTATGGAACTTCTTTTGTATTTAAAATGTGTAAAAGCCAAAACAAATACGATTTTGAATATAGTGGAAATACTGTAAAATAAGGTGAACTACATGACCTTTAAAGGTCAACCCAAACTATTCTATGATTCTATGAATGGATTCTTATTGTATAGACATCATTTGATCACTAATGTTTGTTTTGAGTAGATACTTCCAAAACAAAACACTTGTTAAAAACAATCACTCCAACTTGCCATGCTAGCAGATAATCTCAATTTTATTACAGCTTTGTAGTAAAATATTCCAGACTCCACTCTGATATCCTGTCTATAACTGGAATATCTATGTATCAGGTAATCTTTTCATTATAAGGAAGCTAAATGTACAAATGGTACAATCAAACAAAATACATTTAATTGCAAAAAAAATTATTCCCAAAGAGTATTTAAAGTAGACTATTTCTAACCAAACAAAAGCCACTCTTCTATTCCCCAATAGTGACAAATTACAAGAAATTGCAATCCACAACTCCCACAAGTCTGGGAACTTGTAAAGACCAAACATATCTCTACTTTCTCAAGGAATATCAAACTCCAAGGGATGCTGAAAAGGTTGTGGAATGGGGGAGGATCTAAGGGAGGGCAGATGATGTTCTCTCCTTGATGAGATGCACAAAAGCAAAGCAGCCCAATTATTCACCAAAAGCTACATAATTTAAAAACACTTTAGAAAAGGATTGTTATTATACTTTACTTAAGTTGCCAAAGCAGAGCTTGGCAAGGAAAGAAGAGGTTCAAACAGAGTCTGAATATATAAAGATGTGGGTTCTAATTGTAACATTTTGCTCCTTCAGAAGCAATCTACTTTTCTTAGTATTTCTCTCGTGAAAGGCACTAATGATACTTCAAAGTCTTAATGCAATTTTTAAAGGCAGTGTTTGCAGAGTGTTTTGATGATTAAAAATAGCACCAACTAAACAACACCATTGCTGCCACTGGAACATGTACATTTAGATGTATTGATAATGATAGGTGGGCAGCTAAGTGCACCAGGCAAAAAGGGCCCTGTGAAGAAAAGTTCATCTGAAAATTTTACCAAACATTACAAATTCACAGAAAGCTAGAGAATAAATTGCCGCATACAAAATTCATATCTGAACTACTGAAATGAAATGATTATACTGAAAAGAAATGCTGTGTAAGAATTGTTTCATGTGTCAAGAACTTGTTGTAGGATTTTTTTGAAGGAGTAATATAAGGAAAGACTATTTGCTCATTAGCACAGAAGCTAAGAAATCAAGAGATGGGGTCCAACAAATATCAAATGGCAGAAACCTCTTATTTAAAAGCCATCACAGCATCAATAAAATTTTTCTTGCAGTAGGTCATATATGCATCTTAGTTGATGAACAGCTAATTAGTCTTGTAGGCTAGAAGCTAAAAAATCACAGACAGCAGCATAGGTGACCAATCTTTACATCTGGAAGAGAATACATTGTAAAATTAAAAGTTTTTCAAACCCATAGACAGCCAGACATTCTTTATGCTCAGTGTAGTGTTTATTTCTTGTATTATGCTTCTCTGAAATGAGACTTTTTTTTTTTAAGTGATTTTTAAACCATTTTAAACCACCCATTTAAAAGAAGAGATGCAATTTCTACTTCTAATGATATTGAATTCAACAGTGTGGTCTGAAAAACTCCAGGGAAGAGATTAATTTGGTTAAATGTAGACACATGGAATCATTCAGGTTGGAAAAGACCCTTAAGATCACTGAGACTAACCACTAGCACTACCAAGTCCACCACTAAACTATGTCTGTAGGCACTACATCTGCACGTCTTTTAAATACCTCCAGGGATGGTGACTCAACCACTTCCCTGGACAGCCTGTTCCAATCCTTGACAACCCTTGTAGTGAAGTCATTTTTCCTAGTATCCAATTTAAACCTCCCCTGGTGCAACTTGAGGCTGTTTCCTCTCATCTCTTGTTACCTGGGAGAAGAGATGACCCCTGCCTCACTCAGTCTCCTTTCAGGTAGTTGTAGAGCATGATAAGGTCTCCCCTCAGTCTCATTTTTTCCAGATTAAATGACGCCAGTTCCCTCAGTCGCTCCTCATAAGACTTGTACTCTAGACCCTTCATCAGCTTTGTTGCTCTTCTTTGGACACATATAATGCAAAAGTTTTATCCTGATTCTGGCTAGGATAGAGTTAATTTTCACCTGAGCTGGAAGAGGAACTGGCACTGGTGGCACCTGTGGCTGGGGACACAGCTGGGGTAGTTTACCCAAATTAGCCAAAGGGCTATTCCATATCATGTGACATCATGCTCAGTATATAAAGAGGTGATGGGGGTGGGGGGAGGTTTTGTTATTCAGGAGGGAGCTGGGCATCAGGATCTATAGTGAGCTATTGTACTGTAAATTACGTGCTTAAGTATATTCTGTTTTTGTTTTCTGTCTCTGTTTTCTTTTTCTCTGATGTTCTGTTGAACTGTTTTTATCTCAACAGGTGAGTTTTGCTTTTCTTTTTCTTTCGTGATTCTTCTCCTCATCCCACTGTGGGGGTTGTGACACAGGGAGTGAGTGAGCAACCATGTGACATTTTAGCCGCTGAGGGGGGCTAAACTACAACACATCTATAAACTAGGGTGTTTTGTTTTTTTTTGTTTTGCATTTCATTTATATTTAGTAGCCCTTCTCAGGTGCAGTGCTTTGCATCTGAAATGTCTAAAACAGATGAGAGGACTTACATTTTATGTTTGGGGGTTTTTTTTGTTGGCAACAAAGAGAGCATAGGATGACCTGCTCACACGTAGGTCTCTAAGCTACATATGAAAATCTTATCTTAAGCAATGGCACCAATTGATAAAACTTCATAAAAGAAATAGATTTATGGAAAATATATGGTTGATTAATTACTTTTTTTTTTTTTTTTGTATGAATATCTAGCTGGGCTGAGAACAGGCTATGATAAATCCAGTGTGCTTTAAAGTGGATCAGCAATACCACTTGGCAAATCATACCTCTAAGCTATTTTTTTTTCTTTTTTTTTTTCCTACTGAGAATGTGGGCATAGGGCAATTCCTCTATAATGCGTTTAAATGTGTAGTCCAGAACCCACCCGGCAGTGAATGTGCTATGAAGCTCATACTATTTGCATGTCCTTAGCCTGAAACATCCTGCAGGGATCACATATCTGAGGTTCTGCCTTTGGGCTGAGTAGACTTCACAGCTCTGACCAGAGAGTACAGACCTGTGCTCAGCAGTAGCTCTTCTCGACAACGAGGAGCCACTAGAAATGAGGTCTTTACAGAAGTCTTCAGTTGCTGTGATTTGCTGTAGTTTCCACAGTCCTTGAAAATATATGTTGTCTAAAACCACATTTTTTGAAGGTATATATTAAACTAGAATACAGAATCCGTGTTATTTAGTTAGTCTGTCTCACGTGAGCACTTTAAAAACAGGATATATACCTTTCCTGAGCTGTGCACAGTACTCAAAAGACTGTGCCAAATCTGAAACTACCATGAGTTAACAACTATGGATTTAGCATCTTGCAAATTTAATTTTAAAGTGAGAACAAGAGAACTTAAACTCAGCTTTCAGGTCTCTAAGGTTTTTTTTTTTTTTTTTCCTGTTCCCTATTCTTCCTTTTCCCTATTCCTCTATTGAAGTGTGAAAAAAGGACCAGAAGAACAGGAGTTATTTGGATATTGATTCAATGTGCTAACACTTCTACCATTGTCATTAGAGCTACTGTAGCTGGAAAATAAAGTAAAGGAAATATTAATCTTAAATTCCTCCAGCTGGAATACTGCATTTTTTTACATTCTTCCTGAGTGGTAGAGTCTAGTTTTATTAGTACAATATTAAAACAAAAAAATCTCAGAACTGCTTTTGGCTGCAGGTTCAAAATGTTAGCCCCACTTATATATCTCCTTGTCTGCTTTGAAGATTAGGACAAGTGTAAGCCCAGTTACAGTCGCGGGAGCCATAGGGTGTATACAAGAAGTGACTGAAACAGTGCTGCACTCCATCTATGATAAACCAAAAGTGAAGAAGTGTAAACGATACTGCTTTGCCCTTACAAGAATCCTGCATTTTGTGTTTCCAGCTCATAGCAGTAGAAATAGTGCGCAGGCTAGATGATTTAACAGCTAATAAAATAGTGAATATGTCCAAATTACTTGGTACAAACAAAAGGTTAGACCAAGTTCTCACTTGGTTTTCTTAGACGTACATCCAAAATGCCTCCGCTTGCAGTAAGAATTTGTGCAAGGAAGACACAATATTTATAATACCAATTATAAATTGGTATTATATTATATATAGAAATTCAAAGATTCTGTTCTACAACTGTGTTAAAATTCATGCCTTAGGCAATGCCATGAGAGAAACCTAGCTACTGGTGTGCATCAAAGTGAAAACTAGAGGACTTTTATTTATGCATGTTGATGCACTGTATTAATGTGTTATGTGCATCCAAAACCAAAAATTACTTTATCTGCCTCTTTGACTATGTGAGGCCAAGAGGAGCAGAGAAAGCCCTGCCACAGGGTCAGGGGAATTCCCTCGTGGTTTTGTGGGGTTAGATATAAAGAAGAGGCTTGCTGTGTTTTTGAGGCGGTCCTAGCATCATCCCAGCAGCACCTGCATCCTTGTGCTACCCCTCAGCATGGCACCCCAAACCCCATGCTGGCGTGATTTTGGCATTCTGAACTGCCAAACCACTTGGAAAAATCATGTCTTGGTGTGCCATAGGGAAGGGAGTCCTCTCGAAGCTCTGTGCTTTGTGGCATCAGGGCCAAAAGTGGTCCCTGGGCCCACTTTTATTTCGTCATACGACTGAAGTGACCTTGGCCGAGCCTGCTCTGAAGGGTTAGTCCCTGAGGAATGTGAGTCAGCTTGCACCTGTTGGCTTGTGTGGTCTGCAAAGAGAGACATTGGTTTGTGTCCTTTGGGTGTGATAAGCATTCTTCCTCAAATAAAAGAGGTGCTGTCTTTGCTGCCCTTTTCCTCTCTCTGGCTCCTTTCTCTCTGAGCTCTAAGCGGAAAGGTAGTGTGTGCAAGGGGTGATGGGGTAAAGATGGGAGAATATTTAATTATTTATCCTCTGTAGTACCTCCTCTTTTTACTGCTTGCCAGTAGGAGACAAGCTAATTCCCTGTATCTCCTCCTTGCTCCATGGTTGTGTTTTTCCTTGTCCCCAGACTGTAAGGAACTGAGAATTGGGGGATTAAAGCTTCCTCTTCAGGCTGCCACTTCAAATCCAGCCTCGGCTAACAATGACTGTTTCAGTGTATGTAAAATTATTTTCCCCACTTTTCAGTGGATCAGAGGCTGTACCTCACAAAATAATTGATAGCACTGCTAGAAGTGGTAACAGATAACCCAAAGACTGAAGTCTTGACATCCCCAGGGATATCATTGAAGATCTGAGCTGACTCATATCCAAGGGGTAATGGCAGATAATTATGCAGTTCAGCTGCTTTAGTCTACATACCTGTTTTGGAGGGGAAAAAGAAAACCCATATAGACCTAGGTGCATTCACAAGCTACATGACCTGTACACACATGCTGTTAACAAAACTGTTAAAAGCTTGTAGAACAGTATAGCTTGCTGCTTATGTATGAACTAGCTATCTAGTGGTTTGCTGAAGGTCTGACAAGAACATTACTGATTGCTTCTGCCCTTCTAGAAAAACTAATGCTTCCTTTAGTTTTAAGCCACAAAGTTGTGTCCAGCTCTGCATGCCATAGTGTTTCTGCCCCATCAGTTCAGCCACTCTGCTACAATTTGCTGTTAAAATGTTTTTATACTTCTTAGCGTATATTGCAAAAGGCTGGAAGAGAAGAGCAAAGACCTGCAGTGGATTTGGAGGGTCTAAATAAAGATGAAGATAGTACTGAATCGAAACACCACCATCTCAATGCCCTTTCCTTAAAGGCTCTGTTATTGACCATTTATCTGAGAGCCAGACACACAGATGGCACTAATCCACCCTCGATGTATAGTGCAGTATAAATGTTATGTTGAAATAATGCATTACAATAACTAACACACAAGTTTCCCACAAAATTCAGTCACTTTGTACTAAAATTGATGTATTCATTTGTTAATATTTAATGTTTCTGCTGTGTGAGCTCCAGTAATAGTTTTCTGTAGGCAATTTCTCTTTTATTTACAGGCATGTATAATTGTATTTGACAGCAGGAACATAAAAATATTTGCAGATAAATTTTACTCAAAAAAAAAAAATCTCCCCAATTTAAAAATATTCAAGGATGTTGAAGAATGTATTTTAAATGCTAACTAAAGCGTAGTTAAACATTTTTCAAACTTCCCCATCTGGCACAGCTGTAAATAACAATCTCTCTGTTTTAAACAGTCTTCTGTTGACTATGTTAGCAAATGTTAGGATTATTTGCTCTTAACTGACTATTTCATCTTAGAGTATATTTATAAAGTTCTCCAGTGTTGACACTAGTACATAGATAATTTCTTTCAGATTGGTATAATGCTGAAAATCTTTGTGCAAACATATTTAAAGCTCTTCATCTTCATGTTTGAAGACATTGATATGGATGGAGTTAGAGATATTTATCACTATCTTTACTTTGATCCTCTTCTGCGAAAAGGCAATAAGCTGAAAAATTCATGCATCTGGAGAAGTAGGCGAGACAGTTACATCTGCCACTGAAACTAATCACTTGGGCATAAAGGATTGAATGAGTTCTGGATGTGAGTGCACACAGCATAGCTGTCTTGCAGATATGACATGTTGCGTAGTGGTCTTTTATCAAAGCAGAATTTAGGGGTGCTTCCTTGCTACTAGACCAGTGATGTGTTATATGATTCCATTAATTATTATGAAAATCAGATAGCAGTATGATAGAAGTAAATTGATTGCCTGTACCAGTGTACGTTACCCTGTACGAACAAAGAAAAGAGGGGAGATCAGTTCACTCCTATTGATGAATACTTGATTATCGACATGAGACGAGCAGGGATTCCCAACCCGTGTTCCAAATGAAAATCAACTTTTGCTTGGCCCACTGGTTTGTATATAAGGCAAATATCTCATAGTAAAGTGTGAAAATACTACTTTCATTCTTTAAGTAGCAGCTATCAGTTTGCTGCTTTCAATTTCAAATAACAGCTTACTGTATCAGATGCCCAGTCTGTGTTCAGGCCATGCTATTGCCTATGCAGAATGCATGTAAAACTTTCCAGCTTTCTAAGGCCAAAAGCAGATGAAAACAAAAGTGGTACATTTAAGAACCTAAAATATGCACTGTTTCTTAAAGAACAAAACTAAACCAATTGTCTAATAAGCCCTGAAAACTTTGTCCTGGAAATTTTTTTCATGGGGATGGGTAAAGTGAAGGTGCTACAAGTGAAAGACAGCAGCACTCAGTCCTGTGTACTTCAAAAGCCACACAGAGAAGAGACTTTATCTAATATCTCCCACTCCGATGTAAAATTACCACCTACTCAGTATGTTATTTATGTGTATTCCAAGTCATAGCTACTCACTTGCCTCTAAAGCTGATGTTTTAACTATTTTCTTTGATGCTCAAGCCCAGCGGAGGAGATGTGCCGGCAATGAACCAGCTCCAAGATTTTCTTATATGTTAGCATTGTTTGTTAAGTTCTGGTCCCCATTGGCAGTGAAAAAAATGCCGACTGAAAACAAAATGCTCAAGTGTCAGTGAATCAATTTGTCCAGAGGACTCTTCGTTAAAGGTAATTATGCATGAGAAGAACTTTGCTTGATTGTCAGCTTTAGTTTGTAGAACTGGCAGATTGGGGAAAAGAAAACAAAACAAATTTAACTTGCAAATAATGTATAGTTTACATGGAAATAACTGACAGACAACAACTTATAAAATTCCTGCCTGCTGCTTTTATGGCTTCTTTGCAGCCAGAACATCATTTATATGGAAGTAGAAAGCACTACCACCCTCTCTTGAAGATTTCACTGGATTCCAACTGAATCTGTTTAGCATGGGATAGCAGGGTCCAAGAACCCCTTCAAAGGCAACGGAAAAATCCTGTTGATGAACAGGCTGTCCCCTCTGTGAAACAGAAGCGCAGAAAAAAACAACTTTAATAGAAATACTTGTGAAGCTTAGTATCTGTGAAGTAGCCAGATTTAAGATAGTCTTATTTTTTTTTAACAGATGTATATAAGAATTTTCTTTCAAAAGTTGAATCTTTTTTAATTTTGAAAAAACTAATCTTGCATAACATTGGAGATACGGAGATTGTAAAAACAAACAAAAAAGCCCTTGCCCAAAAGCCAGTTCCCAAACCCTCCTCCATGTGGGATCTAAGGGTAACAATATCCTAGCATCCCTCCAGACCCCTTTCATGCTTCAGCTGGGGAAGAAGGGCAGCAGATTCTCTGAGGTTTCACAGAATCCTCAGTTTTCTTGTTTCTCTCTTTAACTCTGGTTTGTAGAGATGTTTCAAATACCTTAAACTGATGTTTTGAGGATGAGAAGATAGATGCTAGCAAATTTCATTTCCGGCTTTGAAAAAAAGGTTGTAATCAAATTGAATTGCATAACTATATATCAATTATTATAAAGGCAAAATACATTAAAAAGGTTCAATAGAAAAAGGAATTGGATTTAGGATTAAATAAATACAGATTAGCTGTAAATGTCTTTGTTCAGTGAGTGAGATATGGAGCACAACTGAAATGTGTATTTATTCTACAGATTTTTTTTTTTTTGAGCTTTCAAGAATGACAGAAGTTAGAGTTGACTAAATAGAGAAATTACAGAATTGAAATTTATGACATATATATTTGCAATTGCTACTTAATAAGATATATTCAGAAGTAGTGAAGATATAATATGCACTGAAAATAGTAGATGTGGAAGAAAATTGCATCACAAAAATGAACTAAATTGGATTTCAAGCCATCCATTACACAGTGGAAATGAACTTAGAAGATGATGTGGCTTGGCATACAAAATAACTATTTTACATGGGCATATGCATTAAAAGGTTGTGTCAACACGCACACACAAGTCCAGTGACCTTGCCTGGTAGGGGATAGGGAATTTTGCCTTCAGACTGCTGCAGGCTAATTGGCACTGCACTCCTGTTTCCAAAAATGGAATAGTCAATGTTATTCTTTATTTGCAGAACACTTTTTCTTTTAGACTATTGCAAGGCTTTTTAGTAAGAAACCTTAAAGTATATTTGTAAAATGAGAGAGATATTTTAAATGGGTAGGTTGAAGCAAATGTAAAAAGGGATTTACCAAGGTGATGTGTCAATGGCAAAAAGCTGGCTGAAGAGTTCACAAACAAAAACCTATCCTTAAGTTTGCTTAAACCTGTGGAGGCAATATCCCATATACTCCAAACCTGAAGAGCATAAAGGTAATAATCTGAAAAGACTTCTGCCTTCCTTTCTGTTCTCATATTTCAATACTGTCAGTAGTTTGTTATAGCTTTGACAAAGTGCATAAACTTTGTTAAAAGTTTCAAAGTAACCGATCAAGGGGAAATTCTTGCTGGCTTTTCCTTAAACATGTCTCTCATCTGGGCAGCATGGGTGCAGTCAATTACCGGAGTGGTGGGTGAGCCACCTAGGGATTTCAACCACTGTCACAGCAGGCAGGGCTCAACTTTTCCTCCTCAAATTTCCTCCCTCAGCTCAAGGAACAACTGGCAGAATTAGAAAAGTCTGTGCTGTCCAACAGAAAACTTTGACTTGTGAGGGAATACACATTCCCTGTTTGTTGCTTGAGTGAGAGGTACATGAGATGGTTAATAGTTAAGCTGACCGCAAGTAGTAACAAGGCAAAGGATTGCTGAATGCTGGAATATTGTCTAGTTAAACATCTAGGAAACCATGAAGGAATCACAGAGACTTGATTATAAAGAAACTTACAGGAAAAAAAAAAAAAAGGACTAGGAATGGTCTCTCTTCTACTTGCCTCAGGCAAATTTATCACTAAATCTGTTTTCCAAACTGATCAATCTCCATTTCTAACTAGTCCTGTGCAGTTACTTTCATTAGAAATTGTTCCCAAACCTCATTGCATTCAAGATTAGAAACATTTTTCGAACTTCATGATGTGTTTGTTTTCATGTTAACGTTAGCCTTTAGCTAAAATAGTATTTTCCCCTTTCTGTTTTTTACTTCAATGATATGTTTGTAGACAGAACCCCTATCCTCATTTCGGCTGTTATTTTGGCAAGCTCTAATAGGCTTCCAGCAACCTCTTTGCAATTGTATAGTTATTTAAGAATGGATTGACCCGGCAGAATTGTTGAAAATACTAGTTACTCTACCTGCTATTTTGCATCTTATTCTTTCAGAATTCTGCTGTGATGATTATTTGGTCTCAAAAGACCAAATAAGCTTCTTAGCAATTTCCCAACTTGATTCCCTTTAGCCATCCTGCCTTTTGTTCCATGCTCAACATCATCATCTCTGATTGAAATGAGGCAGAGTATTTACTTAAGTTTTGGGCTGTACCTAGATTATCTTTAATCTCTGTCCCATTCTTCCTGCATAGCAACTCCATTTTTTTTTTTCTGTTTGCTTTAATATCCTTTACAACATCTAATTTTCACTGTATGTTGGCATTTCTTCTTCTCTAATGCTTAGCTTGCTTTGCTGCTCAGTACTTTCTCGCTGGTTCTGCATACCCAGCATCTGTTTTTGTTGCCACTCTTCATCCTACTGGGCAAGCCTATTTACACATTTAAAATAGCAATTAAGGAATTAAACGAGGAAAACAGATTTCCTAAATGCACTATGCTTCACAACTTCCAGGTCAGATTACTTTAGCAGCTTGGTTTTGTTAGCCTAAAGAAAACTCTTATTAGACAGATGCAACCTTCCCTTTGCTTACTTAGCATTGCTTATGTGTACCATTTTGCATTTATATGTTGGCCTCCAACTTATATTCTGAGTGAAATACTGATTTGTGTTTATAAAGATTTATGTAGCTTTACATAGCTTCTGCATTCTCTCCTATAAGGTAATCAAATGAAACTTTTCTGTTTACTCTGTGGATGATACTTATGGATGGAGTAGAAATGATGTAAAGTACTCTCTTTGGTAATTCAGAACAAAAACACAACAGTAGTATTGGTTTCCTGATGGCAGAAATATTTTTTTGACACAGTGGTGTAAAACGAACACTAAACATAATTTTAGCAATAAATAAACTTTTATAAGAATGACAGTAAATTAAGCTTATATATATATTTATACTATCACAAAAGTTTTCAAATCTGCCTTGTACCTGTGTTTTGCAATTTCTTTCCTCATATTCTCTACCTTTTCCCACACTTTTAATAACAGCTCCTTATTTAATGTTGCCTTTTGTTGCCTCCCATCATGCTTCTCTTTCATTTGCTTGAATTGCCTCTTTTTTTCCTACTGCTGTTTATTTTAACTCCTGCTTTCAAAATCACTTCTTGCTTCACCTGACTGCCTTCATAACGCTAAGCTGGTTTTACCTTGAGTATTTTCTAACAGGGAACTCTGAGCACTGTAAGGTCTCTTGCCATCTCTGCGCTAGGGGAGGGGAAGCTGTCCTTTGCAGCATCTGTTGCCTAGCAATCTGTTTCTCAGGTGCCTTTAGCTGTACAGCATTGTGATCAAAGCTTAAAAGGCAAGCACAAGGGAAAGTGAAAATGGGCTTGAAAAATACTGCAATCAAAGCACAGCACTTGCTGCAACATTTGTGATTTTTACATGACAGTGAAGAGACCACAGCAATGCTTTGTGCCCTACAAGCCATTGTGTACAAAAGGCTTAACTCCTTTTGTGAAGTGCACTGCACTCCTCAGAAGAGAGAAGGCAGTTGTCATCATCTAACAGCTCTCCACTGGACAGTGTGGCATGACTCTGCCTGTTTAATATCACTCAACCTTAGATTTCTGTTTTTTACATCACTTTAGACATCTTTACTACCCATCAGGTGGTATTTCTCCCAGAGGCCAAGGAAGTATTGTTTCCTATAGGATGAAGTTGGTATAGGTGGGATGGAGTACCTTGAGACACTCTACTGTTTGTCATTCAGGTATTGTTCAGAGTCAAAGGCCCAGGCATGGCTTTGCATGTAAGAGACCATCACTATGATCAATTTGAGTTGTTTCATGATGTAACGACTAGTTCACACTGGCCCCCACTAAAGATGTGGAAGTTCCCCATACCTTGACACTGACCATATTGTGTTCAGGCTTAAAAAAGGCATACAAGAAATCTCATGTAATAAGGCTTTGTTAATACGGATGATGCCCAGGTTCAAGATGTCAGACTAAATTTTGTTTGTGCCATGAAACCAACTAATTCCATCCCTGAACAAAATTAGACAGAGTGATTAGTACCATTCGTGGTGTTAGGGGGAAAATGAAATTGATGATCCTTGCAAAATTAAACATTTCTTGGTGACATCAAGTGGATGTGAATATCTAGATCAAGACTTTTCAAGGCTTTTCTACAAGTGAAGCTATTACAAACTAAGATTTTATTTGAAAATTTTTGCACAGCAACTAATAGCTAAAATTGGTCATTTCTCACTACCTGTTTACATCTGGGCAGCAGTGAGTCTTTGACACCACAGCACCACACCGAGTGTTACTCTACGGTGAGCTGTTCCATCATGGTGCTGTAAACAATTTGTTGTGGATTTTTTCCCCTCAAGCTCAGTTAGAAATCATGTAAACTTGGGGAATCCTGGCACTGGAAAGCAGCAAAGACTCAAAAGGGTTAGCTATATCATTCATGTGTCTTTTGCAAACTATGCCTGTTTTCAGGTCATGGTCAGCCAGCAGGGAAGGAAGATGGTGGAGTGAGATCCCCAGAGTCATCATGGTGGGGATGCTGCTGCCTACATCTGCCATCGCACAGCCAGGTGGCATGAACAGCCAGTTGCTATGTCATTTTGGACAAAGAAGGATAAAATCTAAGGAGTCATTTTGGTCAGCTCTGCCTGCACCAAATGAACTCCAAATAGCTTAGCTTCCAGGCTCAGAAAATCAGTATTAATTTTTAGGAAAGGCCATGAGGCTGGATGAGGATGGATTAACAGTGACATAAGTGTGAATGCCCCTCAGCTGCATTTTAGGCCCTTTTTGCAGCTCACTTTCAGGGGGTGGCCAGGCAGGGCCAGGCATCCCACTGCTCTCCTGGGAGGCACATTTTATCCTCTGCTTATTTACAGGTTCTTGATGTCTTTAGTTAGCTAGCTGAAATCAAAGTTCAGTGGCTGCAGAGGAATATGTTTTTGGAAGACTGAAGGAGCAAAGGTGGTGCTTGCTGCAGGGCCAGGGGTAGCTGAGCAAGGCTTCTTAGCTGTGTTTTGCACAATGCTTATGGCAGCAAGGGACGATGTTATTGGGAAGTGAAAGATTCGTTCAGAGACATCTTACACAGCCAATGATGCTGCCTCTAGCAACTGCGGTTAATTGTGAAGCCTAGTGGATCAGAAATGTCTTGTCCTCCTAATTTTAATCTACAAGCTCAATTGACTCTTTATTACCCCTTTATAAGGCTTTTCCAGTGTTTCTGTGGAAGGGCAGGGCATTATGTTTACAGCAAGGGTATTGAACTCGGGTCAACAACAACACATACATAAGCAGTGCAAGCTGCCATCAGAAATGGCACAACCATCTAACTGAAGGTAGCAATGTGGATTAATTTAAACTGTGTTTAAAATTATCAAATTTATTCCAACTTTGCTCTTCCTATCAGAAGAAAGTGTGATGTTGAATTTGCTTCCTAGAAGCTTTGCTTTTCCTCTCAGTGCTGAAGAAAAGGGAGAGGCTGTTGTGTACAGGAGGGAAGACGACAGTCTCAGTATTCACTGTTGAGTGGTGCCTGCGCATCGCTCTCCCTGAGGGGCAGGGCTTCATTAAGGAAGGGCAGAGGGTAAGCATATGGTACCGAAACGTTTTCCATTTTCTGTCTGTTTCTGTTCCATCTCCAGAAACTGGTTTTTGCACGTCCCTGCCTCTTATATATTTTTTTTTTCTCTCAATCCTCTACTCTTTCTACAAGACCGTCCCTCACTTTTGTCTCCCCTTTTTTTCTGATCCCTGGCCAGACTTCAGGTTCTCATATGTTCTGCCATTCTCTTGCATGTTCCTGACCCAGAAGTCTGTCAGGTGTGCTGGGATAGAACCGAAGTGGTGGTGGAGGCGGGGAAGGAGTTAAAACTGGAGACTGGGAAGCTTTGAGACAGAACACAATAGTTATTGTGCTAATTCTCATCTCCATAGCAACAGTAATGTGATGTTTTTCCCTCACTCCTGGAATTCCCCTCATATGATCTCCTCCTGGGCTGAGCTAAGCCTTGGCTTCAGCCTGGAGACCAACTCTGGCACAGGGGTTTGGAGGGTGCCTGTATGGTTTTGAATTGATGGAAGGCCTGTTGGGGAAATTGATGAGAGGCAGAGAAAAAAGTGGTAACCTCCTTGTGCAACTCTGCTGGCTATACTTATGGTGGGGGACACACAGGATCAAGAGGTTTGCCACTAAGGAACAAAGTGTCTTGTTGAAGTGGTGATGGCAGCTGTCACAAAAGGCAGCAATGTTTCTGTTGGAAGGATTCTCATAGAGGTTTGGTGAGGATGGAAGGTCAATATTGCTTTCATAGGTGACCCTGCAGAGAGATACTCTTGCCTTTGAATGCATTACCTTTACTTTAAATTAGCTTTTAGATCACGTGAAAGTCTGCACAAATTGCGCAGCAAAAATAGACTTTTGCAATAAATTTTCTGAAATCAAATGATTAATAGTGCTGAGACTGTGATTAAAGCAAACCGAATGTCTTAAAATCCGTATGCATTTTTAAATATCTTACTTTGGGTAATATATCTTCTAAAATGTAAAGGTAATTGAGAGCTCAGAGCATTGTTTAACTCTAAACCAAACTAGTACTGCTCTTGATCCATTCTCTGTCCAGCCTGTATTTGTGCTTGAGTTCATTGTGTCTTGGCTGAGAAATGTTAGTCCTGGCCGCAAAAGATGGGAATGTGATGATGGCCTTCCTAGTAAACCACCAGTGCCATTTGGAGCCAAACTAGCACCTGCTGGGGGCTTTTATTTTTGTCAATGAACCTCGACTTAACTTGCAGTAGTGGAGTATTGAGATGCTTCCTTCTGAGCTAGTGACCCCGCTGAATATACACCATCAGGTCTGGCACTACTCCGGCAGCTAGAACTGAGCAATTAAGTGTTTCTTTTGAGTAGATCTCTGCTAGGATTTGCTCAGGCTTTGACGAAGATGACTGTTGCAATCTGACAAAGGTATGTAGTTCTGCAGCTGGAATGCACCCAGCTATGCAGCAGCATTTAAAGCGGAAATGACACCTAGGCACCTCATAGAAACTGGGAGCTTCCAGGTAAACTGAGGGTGGAATGAAGGAAAGCTGCAGGAAAGTTAACTCAAAATATAGAACTGCTTGCCTTATCAGCTGACTCTGAAGAAAAAATTGATACATAATTTTCAAGCAAGTGTTCCATTTCACCAAAAGTATATACTAATTATATAGATGTCATCCTATGGACATCAGGCATTTCAATTAAAAAAAAAAAAATTAAAAAGGAATAAACCTAAGCATCTTCTACTTCCTCCATTCCCTTCTGTCTGTCCCCATAGACTTAATACCCAAATTAGAGACCTTTCTTTCCCCACACATTCAGAGCCTATTGCGTACATGTAGTTTCCAGAGCACTGAGTGGGCTTGATATGCCATCAGGCTGGAACGTGTTAGGAGCTAATTCTGGGATTCGTAAGTATAGGAATAGTCATGAGAACACAACCGATAATCAAGAAGGATAAAAATTCCAGTGTGAAAACAGGCTATGGGAGGCTTCAGTCATGTTGCTCAAAACAACCTTAAAGAGATAATGACACTGCACTTATTTCAAAAGAGACCACCATGCAGTGGAAATCCCTGACAAAGCAAATTACTAGTAATTAATTTAAAAGGGCACTTGAAAAAGGAATTTATTGTAGTTATACAAGGACATAAAACAGTCCTTCTTCTCAACCCTATTAATTAAAAAAAAAATAAATTTGAGGAGTCAGTTTCCCTCTGACTGAAACTTTGATAATAACTATTGTTAAAACCAGTATCTTCTCACCTTTTTTTTTTTTTTACTGACAGAAAAGGAAGGTTTGAATTAGCCTACCACATAGCCAGCTGCTAGTCTTTGAATCCAGTTTCCTTGGAAAATGATGCTTACAAGACTGTGCTGTATGTCAGTCCCCATGAGTTCCCTTTAAACTCGTTGCCCAGTTTTAAATAAACTTGTAGAGAGATCAAGAGTCCCTGTTCGTTTGATGAAAACATGCTGCCTCTGTTAATGGAAAGGCCACAGCATGTGTTCAGCTTATTATTAGACATTAGAGAATCTGTACAAGGGAACAGAAAGACTGAAAACTTTTACATGAAAAAGAACTACAGGAAAGCAATCTTCAAAATAACTTGTTGGGAGTCACTATACTAAGCTCTATGATATAAGTACTCTTAATTTTTTAATTCCAACCTGCGCAGGTCATTCTGATAATTAAAGTGTCAACATTTCTGTGATGAAAAGCCGTATTGAAAATCGATGATGAGTTGACATTGCTGCATGCAGGGAAGATGGAAAGGTCTTGTGAAGGTCTGGAGAACCAGCTGTGAAAGCCTTCTGTTACCTTGCTGGGAGGGAAGAGCTGCAAGACCGAATCATCATTTGCTAATTCCCATCTTTTAAACTTATGGCTGGCTACAGATGAAATCAGAGGCACATCCCTTACATGGAGGCCTCCAAAACTGCATGCCAGCTTAAAACTAATTTGTGGGTATTTTGCATGTTCCCATACCAAGACAACAGACTGAGCAACCTTGAACTCGAAGCTGCAGGGAAGCTCATCACAGGAAGATCTCTCAATCTGAGCAATACATGCATGGCCCATCCTTGCAGAGTTCAAGTACCTCTTACGCTCCTATTTTTCTTCCCAGTTCTTTGTTAAACAGGGGAATGCTCCTCACCCTGCCTTACAACTCAGTAAAGCAAGACACAGGAAGACTATATGGTGAGACCAAGGCCACATACTTGGGCAGAGGATGAAGTTAAACCCAAACCCTCTGAGCCGCAGGCCAGCAGCAACTTTGAGAGCCATGCTGCAGGAAGGGGCAGCCTCCAGCTCCCTACAGGGTGGAAAGCTCTTTCATGTGATCTCTGCTCTTCTTACCTCCTCAAACCAGCTCCGTGATTCCTGCTTGTACTGTTTGTGATTGTACTTTGACATAACAGATATCCAGAACCAACCTTTACGCCATCACTTTTGAGGTGACTTTTATGTATACCCCAGTGGCAGACTCTGTATTACAAACTTGCTTACAAAAATGGCTTGTTGCCCTGTCTTTCAGCATCTATAAATTATGTCCACGAGTACTCCAAAGTAGTTGCTAACAGCCTAGCTTGTGATTCTGACTGCTTAAAAGATAAGTAATTTCAAATCAGGAAAATTAACCACTTATATAATTTCATTTATTCTGTTGTAGTCTCTGAGTTTTTAATCATGGTACCTTATCCCCAGCTAGCACTCTGTGAAGGCTGAACTGACAGTGTATTTTGTGGTTCAGAAAGGTCCAGTGAGAGCAGTAAAGTGATATGAGGGAAAAACAAGTAGATGGTATAACAAGAGTTCTGTTCCAGTCTCTCGCCTGTAATTATTCCATCTCTTTCTTATCATCTGTGTTTATTCTATTGCATTTTGATTTAGCAGCATCTTTAAGATCATGTTTAATATGTATATTTCAAAACCCCCTCACACAAGCAGTGCTGTAGGCAGTGCTGAGCACAAAGGAGTGGTGGTGGCTTGTGTGTGTGCCTGAGAGGCGGCAAGTTAGCAGGAGGACAGCCTGGGCAAATGAGGTTTTTCTTTCACGGTTGCACACACAGCCCAGTGCCACAGGCTCCTTCATATCACAGTGGAGAATCTGAAAAACAGAGACTACACTAGGTAGGAATATTTTTATCTTTTCAATTTATTTGTTCATGTATTTCCTTAATTGTGACAGGGACCCTTCTATCTCCTGTTGGCTCCTCCAATCACATATATAAAAAAGGGTAAAAAAAAAAACAGGCAAGCATTTGCGCACACACACACAAAAAAATTTGTCTGGCCACTGAGTACTTAGAAGTAACTTGGAATCTAAATTGCAAACAAACAAAAAGCATAAGAGAAGCTAGCTGGATAACTTCTCAGAAGGCAGAAATATCTTCTGAATTACCTCTTTAGTTCCTTTCTTTAGCACATTATCATCGCTTTGCTCTAAATTGAATTGACTCTAAGCCAGTTTATTGTAATGTATGAGCTCCTCCTCTGTAGATGCTAGAGATGAGGCTCTTGCCTGAAAGCTAGGTGTGACACAGGTTGCTCTCAAAGGCACTGAATGAGAGGTGACAACAGACTCTTGTAGTTCCGTCCACTACAGAGAAAGAAGAAAAACTGATTCTCACTTTTAGGATAGGTTTTAGAAGGAGGTGAAGATGCAAAAGAGGGAAGAAAGGTATTTTTCTCCCCTTCGTTCTTCCTCGCCACCCTCAGTTGAAACCACCTTCTCTTCCCTGGCTGGGAGGTAGCTGTGTTCGGAGGAGACCAACTCTGCCCACAGGGCTGCCCCTCTCCTCCAGGGCAGCTCAGCTGTTTCAGAGCTGTCAGCTGCTGTAGGCAGGAAGAGGAGAGGCTGAGGAAAGGAGAGACAGTGCCAAAGTCTTTCTCAGTGAAAGCAAGAGCAATACTTCTTGAACCTTTCTCTTATTGATTCCAAAACTCTCCACAGGGCAGTACATCCAGCAATAGCACTTGCTTGACAGGTGCTGGTCCAGAAGATTTGTAACCGGGAACATGAGGGGTATGGTCTGTTCTCATTACCACAGAAAGAAGCTTTCTGTTTCAATCAGGATGAACAAATATTTTATTTCCTGTCTTCAATTACTTTAACCATTTATTAAAATCTTTATATTCTTAATATCCCTGCAATGTTCTGAGTTCTTAGGTCAGTGCCTCATACCTTGTAGTCAGCAGTACAAGAGCAAGCCTCTTTTATAGAAATGGCTTTATTTTCAAGCTGACCATGTAATTTTATCATTCTTCAAATGATCTATGCTTCTCTAGATTAAATGAATGCATTTCTAGAAAGTAAAAGTGTTTGGTTTCAACAGACAAAGCTTTATGTCAAGTCACTGCCACAGAAGTCTACACAATATTGTCTCAATAAAAATGAGAATGTAAAAATTGGTTAGTCACAAATGTACTACACCTTAGATTTGCAGAAAAGTCATCACAAAATTATGACATTGCAAAAATAGTTCTCTCAAGAACAATTAAGGAAACAAAAGAGTTGGTCACGCCTAGAATAAGTATTGCTTTTATGAAAAGAATTGACAGTAAAAATTTCAGAATTACAATTCAAAGTGAAGTAAGTTCTGATGAATTAAAGTGGTTCACAGTGTTTCTTCTTGTGTAAATAGTGCTTCATCCTACAGCCCCCAGCATCTCTCTCTGCCTGTTGGCCTTTCACTTAGGCTCTACGCCGTGGCATTGGATTTCAATGTAGATTCCTGTGCCACTTTCACCAAGGTACCTCACAGGTTTATGAAAGAAGTGAAGATATATATGTGCTCTCCTCTCTCTTTTTTCCTTGGTTATATACTTCTCTGATACACACTGGAAGTTGGATTTTAGCAGACAGATGCATTCGGGTCAGAAAAATATCTGCTTTCCCGTTTTTCTCCATTTCAAGTCCATTTTACTCAATTTTTTTTTTCCCAGATAAATTCTGGCCAGATCTGTTTTTCTAATATTTTGTCCAAAGCTTTTTCTTGTAAATTTGCTGACAGAGATGAGCAATTTCTAAACTAGAGGAAGTTCCCTTTGACTGTTACAAGCTGATATTCATGTTGCAATGGTCCTGGTAACCATGCAGCTGGTCATCAGTTTAACCTCACCATACATCTAAGAAGTCAATCAGCATCACTGCTGTCTTTCTTGGAAGGATGAAAGGCAAACTCCCTGATCTAGCGTATCATTCCTGGCTATGTCCATAGGCAGAAGTCTGCCTCTCTCTGAATCAATAAAATGAATGAAACAGCCGCATTTCCACCTTATAGACTGTGGTGGGGCATTCCATAAAAACCAGGTGATACTGCAGTAGTGGAGACCATGTAAGTCCTTTAAGGAAGAGAAGCATCTCTGTGGGTCTGCAGTGGAAAGCATTTGCCAAAGAGAATCAAGACTCCTCTTCCTCCTCCTGTCTTTGCCTCAAGGTATGTCCAAATACAGCAGATGCAGCCCATTCTTGCAACTGATTTACATGGATGCAACACAGGCACTGTGCTTTTAACGTATTGGTTTTTCCCTGGTTTTCATGTGTTGCATCAACTAGCCTTCACAAACAGGTCTTGAGAAAGAATAATTCAACGGGATTTTCTGCAAACAAGAAATGAAACAAGGAGTTTGCCAAAAATATGTTCCTCTGTTCATTTGGATGTAAATCAAATCCCTTGATTTTCTTTTTATACACTTTCATTCCAGCAGAGGTCAGCTCTGCCTGTCTGCTCGTTTCTTCCTACCCTCCTCTCACACCTACTAACCAAAGCCCATTTCAGTCCCTGCTCTTAAATGGGGAAAAGAGGTGCTTTGACCCAGGTCATCATCTATACCTTCAAGGCTGCCATAAGAAGCTGCCTAGAGAGCCATTCTTGCTGCTGTTGTGTGGCCCCAGGGCTATTTGAGAACAGCCTGCAATGTGCAGGAGGAGTGGGAAAAACAGACAGCAATGGTCTTGAGGTTAAAACTGCTGCAAGAGGGGAAATCCCCAAAAAGCAACAAGTTGTGTCTAGAATGTGCTTTCTAATTACTGAAAACAGAAATACTGCTGTCCTGTTGCAACTCTCTTCCTTTATTGCTGTATCAAAACTGTTAAAAAAAAAAAACTGAAGGTCTCTGTGCTATTGTCAAAGTCTGTTCTGGCAAAACTATTTGAGAGTATTCACAAATAATTTTACAGCTTTAAATTGCGTTGTTTTAGTGGATATGCGGTTCACCACAACTGTAATTTCCCCAGCTCCATCAGTTATGTTTGGTCTTCAGCATTAGCTGTTCAGAATACAAGACAATAAACATTTTGGTGCTGAAGGCAGAATGTATTTTCAAAACTATGTAGTTGTAGTCTTTGATTTAGCGACTCTCAGTTAAGATTTTATTTTTCAGTTTCTACATGTCAGGGTGCATTTCACATTTTGCACCTAAACAAAATTCTCTTACCTAGTCACTGGAGTTTGAGGGCTGCTCTTGTGAGTGACAGCTCCTCCCACCCTCTTTGGTTTCACAACATAGCCCTTTCTTTATACCTTCTTCTCTTCTCCCATTAGTACCCAAGGAGGAAACTCTGTTTAAATATTCAGAACTACTGTTCATGGCAGACTGTTGTATTATATAGTCCTGAAAATATGCAAGCTGAATTTATCCTCTTTTCTTTTTAAATACTGAGTTATTGCTACATTCAGATTTTTTTTTGCATTGTCATTAATGATTGATATGCTTTAGAGACCTTTGGAGTTGGAGATTTAATGACTGCTTTTCTGAAATTAAGCGTCATGCTTCAGACAGAAATCTTTCATGTAACCAGTGATGTGCACTGTTGAGACAGCAGCTGCTTATGAAGGATAATGTCTAAAGATCCAAAGAATCTCACTGTAAATATAAAGTCTGGTTTTCCTCATTCATATTTTTCACACTTTTCTGGTACCTTTTTTGAATTTAGGTTCTTAATATTAAAAAAAAAAACACTCCAGCTATATGCCCCTTTTCTTTCTTCTATTAGAGAGATTTAGTAGTTTGAAATTACTGAAATGACTAAATGTGATCTGCTTATTTCTTATATGTAGCTATATATAACAAGAGATAAGTACCATTAGCCTAACAAACTGCCACGAGAGCAAATAAATAGTTTCAGTACAAGATCAGGAATGGGGCTAATGAGCAGCAGACTGACTTGTTACCTGAGAATTGAGAGAAGACACATAAAGGCACTAGAAGGAGGTAATTAAGGCATAGCATCATGGTGAACTTGTACTCCGAGCACGGTTGCGTTGGCACAGCTGCAGCCTTTTGGAGTGTCAGATGAAAGATAATAAAAGCAAGTAAAGCCATTTTCCATTTTAGCGCTCATTTCTCCTGATGGAGTTATCTGTTATAGGTCAAGCAGATATAGATGACAGCTTAATAGGTCATCTTAAAACCAAGATATACACCCAGAGCTGTTGCCACTGATTAAAGATCACTTAACTAAGAGCAGATGATACACTTGGCTTTTAGATGGCTATGGTGGGTTGAGAATTGCAGTGTGAATATCAAATCATGTCATGGGATCATACGTACACAGCTCAGACTGCTGTTCACCAGAGACCGTGCTACTGCTTCAGCAAAGAGCAAGTAGTTTTCTAGAAAACTGTCAGCATTGGGAAAGCTGCCATTCTTTGCTGTTACTTGGGGCTCTGGACAGCCCACCACTCACAGGTACTTGCTGCCAGTACATTCAGTCATGAGCAGGTTCCACACTTAAGCCCTCTTTACTTGTCTTTCCTTAGTAGCTGTACCCAAATATAAGTCTTTTCTAGGTCAAATTTGTCTTTATAGGTAGTTCAAAGCACCGCTGACTGTTGTGCCAAAAACTAATGGAGGCATCCTAGGCTGCTTTTCTTGCCGCTTCATTTTGTAGTCTGTGTGGTGGTAACTGGCTTGCCCTGGGTTGAAGAGAGCCTTGCCTGCTTTCCCCATGGAGGAAACTTAGTGTCACTAGGCCACTGTCAAAAATCTGAAATACAAACAAAAAAACTTAAGCCCGAACCAAGCATGCCTCAAACAAACATCATCGCTATTTTGCAGAGAGGTTTTGTGGTTCAAAGTACCTGAATTGATGTGAGGGCTGACTCAGTGGAATGGCGGTTTGATAGCATAATGCCAAGGGGGAGGTCAGTTGTGTGTCCTCAGATGTGGCACAGGGGCTTGTGAGACCTTGAGAGCAGAAGGTCTGCTGGGAGTGCACTGGAAAATACTGTGTAGGACAGAAAGGTCCCAGTCTGGCTATGGTTTCAGCCATTGTGCTTATCTGAATTTTTATCCTCAGCAAATCACCCCCAAATCTACAACTGGCTTTTTTGGGGGGGCAAACTGGTTGGTTTGCTCTGTAACAGGGTCCAAACAAACTAACATTGAGGCAGTTTGGATGATCAGGAGACATGGACTTAACAGCAAATCAGGGAAGTGACAGTGTAGACGTACCTACAGATCTTCATTATTAATAGAAAACAGTTATTTATCCAGATATAAACATCCTAAAATATTAATTAAAAAACAACAAACAAATCCCCGAACACCCAACCACCCAAGGCTTTTGGTCTGGATGAAAAAAAACAACATGCATTTCATCTTATCCAAAACAGCAGGGGCCCTATTTGCTTCTGGCAACTGTCAGTTTTCAGGTACTTTCATAATAAGACCTGCAGTAGTCTTTGAAAAGAGTGAGGGTTGTCTGGAAGAAAAAAAATTAAAAGCCTTCAAGAAAAGACAGAGTGAGAATGAGCTTAATTTATAACCCTAATGTAAAAATTCTTTGTGCAGAAGAGAAGGTAATGATGCCATTATGTTGGGCAAGCCCAATATAGAAGATTGTTTATGTAGATACAAGCATTACAGAGGACAGAATGGAAGTCGTTTCCCTAGGCAAGAAATCAACAGGCTTGAATGCATTTTTTACAGAGACCAAAATGCTGTTAAACATCTAAGGTTTGACTTCCCTGTTTTCTTGAGCAGATAATTATATCATTTGCTTGTGTTGTCTGGTACATCTGGATTTTTTCCTATGTCATTAAATAACGTCAATGTCATTTTTTGTTCCCGGCTGCTCTCTCAGGTGGCCCCTGGTCCTGGTTCACACCTTCATGGTGCCGGGGCTGTCGATGGGTCAGCACTTGGCTCTGTATGCCTGCACCTGGCTGTGCCCCCTCAGTGAGGCAGTACCCACCCTGGGGTCACCTTGGCTACCAGCACATCCCACCCTGCAAAGCAGCTCTGCTCTTTCTGTTCCCCTAGATGATCAGACTCAGGATGTGGATGGCCACGCAGCAGTTTTTCAAAAAGGATCTGCTGGTTACATCATCCGAACGTGAATCAGCGCTGTGATATTGCTGACGTACATTGGGATGTACATCGCTGCCCGATCAGTCATTTCCGCTGTTCTATTTGCACTCTTGGTTCCTGCCCAAGAGTATCCTTGATACTTGTTCTGTTGAGCTACATTTCTTAGAACAACTTTAAATACCCACTCAATTGTTCCACCCATTTGTATTCCTCCTCAACCTTGTATCCTCTGTACACTTACCAAGTGTACAAGTTATTCCCTCAGCTAAACTGTTAATGAATAATTAAATACTAATTATTATTAAACTATTAATTAAAACATTACATGCTAGCCAGCAGAGTCTCCTGGACAATCACAAATGGTGAAAGCCTTACAACTTTGACAGTAGTTGTAATAATGAGTTATTAAAACTTTATTTTCTGAGTAAAGTTTTCCAGACAGTGGTACACACCCCTCCTACTATTTTCACCCAAGCCACGTTTATTGCTTTGTGTCTGTGGCAATGTTAGAAGCTTGTCCTCTAGTTCCTAGGATTTATTATAACACCAGTTGGAGGAAAATACTGTGATACCTGACGGGCCTGCATCTGTAAACAACAGAGCCATGGTCCAAATTAGCTTACATCCTCTAGTGATTGAGATACCAATAAGCCTGTAATCTCTCCAAAGATCATCTTTTGATAACAGACCTCTCTATTTCAGTTATCTCTCTTATGGTTTCAGATCACCCCCTTCTCATCAGTGACTCAGTGAACCACAGTCGTTGCAGTGAGTTAGGAAACTTATACTCTGTGGGCTTCATCACCGCCTACTACAGAGGTTTGTCCAAGCCTTGGTGATCTTTTATAATCTAGCACAAAGCTAAGGATAAGAGAATGAGTACTGATAGCTACTTTTTTTTTTTTCTGTAATGGACTTCATGGATAATCTTACGCTTAATACAAATAAAATTAATAAATTTAATGCTATCAAATCAACAGCACTTATGTAGAAAGACAGGAATATGCTCCTTTTCTCCCAGAGGAAGGATCACTCTTCTTCAGCAAAAGATCCAATTATGGCCCAAATCTATGCATTGAATGTGGTTATGACACAAAGAAATCATCTGTGCTTACAACTGGAAAATGCTTGTTCTTCATATACTGCAGCAGCCCTACAGTAAATGTTTGCACACTGGCTTCTGGACTCGGGCAAAACCAACAGCCGTGATAATTATTGCTGCCCACACAGCAAGTTTTTCAGTCAGGGCAGCATCAGTGCTTTCACATGAGTGCAATCAGTAGCAATCCAGGAATTCAGAAGACTGGGAAACTCGGAGAGTTTCTCAGAGGATGAGGAGAGCGTGGTCTGCCTGAAACTTAGCTGCTGTGAGGTAAGAAAGGTGGTGAGAGTGGGAGAAAGCGGGAGGCGAGAAGATGCAATGTGATGCTGAAGTCATGCTATGCTGCTGTCCTTAAGAGTGATTCACCAAGCACCGTGTCCTCTGTGAGAGGTAGGAAGTAATAAGCAGAGAACATTTGGCATTCTCAGCCATGAAAAGACCCAAGCCAACTGTTCTGTTTTCCCCATTCGACTGCTGTAGGGACCCACTACAGACAGCTCTAGGAAGGAAGTGTTACTATGGGGAGAAGTTATGAAACATCATTAAAATGAACTTTTATTCCCACTACTGTAAAAAAGGGGGAAGATGAATCTGATTGTTCTGTTTGCCCATAATTGTTATTGCAGACATGACTACACAGTTACAGGTGTAGTAGTTAAACACTCATAAATTCTACTTTGAAGGTCAAAAGCTTCTAAAATAGTCGTAGTTTTGATTGTGACTTAGAGCAGCAGAGTTCAGAAGTTCTCAAGTCAGGAGAAGCTGCCAAATGCAACCACACTTCAATAGGTACAAAGTACCCTTTGGAGGAATTCCTGGTTTTGTGTTATCGTAAAACATCCATCAAATTCTAATCACCGCTCATTACTGCACAAGCAGTAGCTTTTCTAGGTTAGGTAAGCCAGCTCACTCTTTCTCACTTACTCTGTCCGAAATTTACATAATGGATCTGACTTTTCTGTGACTTTCAGTTTTCCTTTCTGCTCTCCTTCCCTCTCTCCTTCCAGCAGGTCATATTTCCAATGTTCCTTCATAATTCATTGCAACTTTTTGTGACTTTCATATGGGTTTCATATTTGGCCTCCATGAAATCGGTATGTGTGTTTGTGTACATACGCATATAAACACACACACACACATTTATATACACAAGCAGGTAGGCAGATCACCTTATCCCCTCTTTGCAGCTCATAGTGACTATCTTGAGGAAATAACCTCTCTATGCAATTCAATAGTTCTTGTGGCAGAGAATGACTTTTTTACTGTTCAGCACCCAAGGTATAACTGCTGTGTCTGCTAGCTGACTTATTAATTCCTTTTTGGATGTTTTTGCCACCAAACCTTTGTATTTTCCGTCATCACCAAAAACCCAGTTCAGTCACAGCCTGAAACAGTAACATTGCCACTGAACACACTGAACGGTTTCTTGTAAAATGCAGTGAATTAGACCCAAGAGGGTGGCAGATAATGACTAGGGAATAATGATCCAAAAAGTGAATTTAGGTGGCCTTTTTTTTTTTTCTCCTTCGATAAGCCCTGCCTTCAACTTGGGGCTGCTTGCTACTCAAAACAAAACTTTTAAAATTCAGCTTGCAGTTCAACAATAAGAAACAGTGCTTAAGCATATTCAACAAGGATACTTGCTTGTATACTGGTGTAGTTTTTCTAAAGACAATATCACAACTAATGCTTTATAGAAATCCTCTCAACTCTGTCTCTGTCCTGCAGAAAACCTGGAAACGCATAGGGAGAGATGCACACCTGCAAGAGTCAAGCCCAGTTTCACAACTCTTCCCTTTCCAAGTAAGCCTCCCAAATTACGATGCGATACATTGAGAGGAACTCAAAAGTGTTTAGTCACTTCCCAGGATGTCTAGGTCTGCATAATTTACCGTACTCCCATATGCATTTTCTTCTTCCAGGAACTGCAGGAGGACTGAGGACATGAAGAGAGCGTGAAGGCAATGACCACCAATTCCCTTCAGTTACTCCCTCACTAATTTGTAAGATGATCCATCATTAAAGTAATGCTTGAAATTAAATATGTAATAAACGTTCCCAACATTTTTTGAAATGTGTCCTGGTTTTAATCAAAGTGTTAAGTGCATTTAGTGAAGGACTTGCTTGTCTGCCAGAGCGGCTGCCTTGTGCAACTTGCCCACCATGGACATCAAATGTCAACTGAAAAAACACTTCGTTTTGTTCTTGGATAGAAACTTCACCAACTTTATTACAATTGGAAATATAGTATAGTAGTAGAGGGCAACATTATGCCTGAAATATATAATTAGTTTGGAAAAAAAAATATAACCAGGGGATACATTTTTGATAGAATCACTTCTTCACACAATAATTGCAGAATGGATCAAATTGACTGATCCTTCTTGCTAAATGCTATGACAAAGTGAATGAGCATTTGTGTAAAAATGCCATAACAGTAGAAGCCTGAATTAGAGAGTCTGTAACCTTTGTTTGTGATCATAAATTACAGAGAAAATCCTGCAGGCAAGAATGTATCATTTAAAAAAAAAAAAACAAAAGCATCCAAAGCCAAGAAATACAACCCATCAAATCCTGAATATGCATTAGGTACACAATGCACCGTGTACCTAATGTTAATCACTTAAGATCCTATAGCACAAATTGCCTCCAGAAGTTTCTAAAGTTATCTCACAGGTTAAATGGACACCCACAGATGGAGATTAGTCATTTAAAAGACAAAGGAATAAAAACTGATTTCAAGTACTAAAGCTGTCTTAAGGTAAATTTCTCTTCCATTTTGAAGCTATGCATATTTTTCACCCCATTTCTGGATGAAGGGCTAACACTAGGGGCAAGCCACTGAATCTGGCAGTATATAAGACTTTTTCCAATCAATAACTTAAAGAATATTGGGGCAAAAAGATGTTAGTCTTTCAGATCCAATAACTTCAGTTGTAACTGCTAACAAATAAGCATGACTAAGTTACAAAAGAAATCTGAATTTTAACCATTTATGTCCTCTTAAACACTAAAATCGTGGTATGTCATCCTGAGATGTGGAATTGGCGCAAGACGCCATGAGTACCTGAGAGATGTCATGTCAAAAGTAACTCCAGCTCAAGAGGAATCCTAGCATTGAAAAGTCAGATTCTACAAGCAGTGAGTGCCTCCTGCCTGAGTGTACTCTGTTAGCCCTTTCAATTGCTGCCTGGAGGAAACAACAGGTGATTTGGAGCTCGTGGTGGGGAAGGAAGGAAGGAAGAAGGAGGAATTCTGCAAGTGAGTATGCAAGGAAACCTGCTTATTGCAGGTTTCACTGAAGGCATAGAGAGCTGTAGAGTCCAAAACTTCTAGGAAAAATAAAAACAAACAACAGAGGTTTGATTAACCTCTTCATAGGAACACAGAATTTCTGACTTACCTAAAACTCTCTTTTAGCTGTTGTATCAAAATTTCACAATGGCTTGGAGCCGATTACCTTTTTTTTCATTCTTTGATACTCCAAGTACTTCAGTCCCCACAACCAAAATGAAGAAACTCTCAGATCTTTATGACAGGCTTGGCAGAAATTGCACCAAAGGAAGAAGGCACTATATCATGCCTGTGAATGGTAATCATGAAGACGCAGAGGTAACAACAGTAGTGTGCTTACAGCACCTTAAAACAACCTGATGCAGAGGTCACTGCTGTACCTTTTGCTGTACCTAACTCCAGGTAGCATTCCCTGGAGTTACTACTGCTTTGAGCCACGCTGCTGACAAGTCACTTAACCACTTGTGTCCTATGTGCAGAAGAAACAATGCCCCCTACTTCTACATTCCCGTCTAATGCAACACTGCAGAAAGTAAGTGTGCAGTGTCAGCACACAGCAGTTTGTGTCTTCATGAACAAAGATTATTTTTAGCCTCTAAGCAAAATATTTGTCTCTTGGGTCAACAGATCTTAATATTTAGCAGACTAGAAATAACCAATGAATGCATAT
>WHYT01017431.1:52913-91993 GCA_009806455.1 Tetrax tetrax
TTCTGAAAATGGAAAAAAAAAAAAAAAAAAAAAAAGCATAATATCCACTTAAATCCATGCCAAAGTGCCAGTAACACAACTCAGCTCTGAAGAGGGAGAGCCAGCATTCAGTTCAGAGAAAATATATTTAATTCCACTTCAACAAAATCTGAAGAAATTTTAGTTGAAGAAAAGTGTACAGACTAGTTTCTTCTGTATTCCATTTTATTGTGCTTTCTCCTAATTTCTGCAGGCATTGCTTTTTCTTTAATTTTTTGCTCTTCTGTTTATTCATTGGGTAGATTTTTCCTGCCATGTTGTGTCATTTCTTTCTTTGTTTCCATCGCTTTTGTACATAATCTTTTTTGTTTGTTTGTTTGCTTCTATTTCCTTCTATTTTCTCTGTCTTTTTTTTTTTTTTTAATTAGAATTATTTATATTAAAGTTGCATTTGGAAGCCTTGACCAAAGATGGGAGTGTCCACTGTGTAAAGACTGCTAAAGACTGCAGATATTATTGGTAGGCAATAATATATTTTTTGCATCTAATTAGATGAAAGAGCAAGTGGGCATAAAAGAGAACAAAAACACTGGTGAGGTGTTTTTGTGAGGTAACTTCTTGGCTTTCTTACCTCTTGAAGCTCACTTATATTTACATAAACAATTTTGCTACTTTTTTTTTTATAGAGGGAAGGTTCCAAGTAATGAAATATTAAAATATTTAATATCAAAATATTAGTATTAAATATGTAATATACCATGTCAGGTGAGGACAGGAAAGCTGTGAATAATAGAGGAAAAATAATAAAATAAGAAATTCCCTTCCATATTATCAGTACTAAGAAGCTGTGCCTTTGTTCTCTCAAATTCACATGTAGAGATTTCAGAATCACTGGGAATGCACACATATAGGCAATGTTAGCTGCAAGAGGTAAACCACCTCCTGTAACACATTCTGATGTTACAACAGTCTTCCCCTTTGGATATCTCAAGAGCATTTTGTTCAGGCTCCTGCCTAGACAACCCAGAGCTTCATTCCCTGCTAATAGGTTACCAGAATTATTTTGATTACAGGCAACTCTGCCTGCTCTGGTCTCTGCCCTAGGGTGTTGTCTCAGTAGGTGGGCTGATTTTGTTCCGATTCAGATTTGCTGAAGATTTACTGAAGTCTGTGGGGCTTGGTCGGTTTCACTGAGAAGAAGAATATTTGTCATTTCGGAGATACCTTCAAAACTAATGAGAACTTGCTGAAGTGAATAACTGCCTCCTCCCTGATGTAAAAGAAAAAAAAAAAAAAACCAAAAAAACCTAACAGGTCTAGCTATCTAAATCTTATGAGTAGTTAGATCTGTTTTCTGCAGGAAAGCAAGAAAGAAAAAAGAAAAAGTCATGACATTGGTCATCATGAAGGACAGAGGAAGTATGTAGGTACTTTTACTCAAAATGAACTTAGGATCCATGCTGCAGAAGGAGCAGAAAAAGAGAACATAACTGTAGAGGAGCAATAGCTAGAGGAAAATGTGTCTTCCACGGTGGCTGAATGATGTGTATTCATTTGTCTCAGTGTTGTCGAGTCCAGCATCCCTTGCTCTAAATATTTTTCGACACTTTTCATGGACTTTTGTGCTGATTTTGATGGAATGAGACCAACATGACTTCTTCCATAGGTATGTTGGTATTTGCCACTGCTTGCTTCCACCAAGTGCTGGCTTCCACTAAGACTGCAGGACTTCTTGCAAAAATCCTCCTCCCCTTCCCTTAGACGTCTTAATCCAGAAAGATACTGATAAATTTCCAACCCAGCCTGGCACTAAATAGCTACTGCTGGTACTCTTAAAGAAATCTTTGTGTGTGGTTCTGATTGACTAAAAAGTAAATAGACTGCATAAGACAGATAACATTTAATTTAAGTTAAAATTATTAGGGTTTGCTCAGACATCTCTGAGTCTTTTTGTTTTCTGCTGCTTTGATTCATATTTAGAAAATTATATTGGAAAATTAAAAGCACAGGGACATATTTATTGCAAAGGTTTTTGAATCTTCCATTATTGAACAACTTGACTGATTGCATTGCTCTTAAGCAGACTGAGCTCAGGTGAGGATATGGCAGAACAGATGAGACAAATATTCTAACAGCTTCTAAATAAATGCATCTTTCCCTGACAGTATTTCTTTTAAAGATCCCACTTGCTGAAATAGCTTCTTGCATCATTAATGAGTAGTGTATAGCTGGCTGTTCACCTTCTTTTGTGCAAGAGCTTGGTGGATTTGCTTTGAATATAGACTGTGGAATTAATGTGTTTGAGATTTTAAAAGTCCCTGTTTTCTACAAAACAATTTTGTCACTAAGCTACATCTCTGGAAATTTTTAACAGCATCTCTTTTTTTTTTTCCAGTTTCTTAGCTTGTAAAAATGTAAATCACATTTTAGGACCCCCATCAATCTCTCTGTATGTTTTCCTCAGTGCCTGAATAAGCATACTCTTTCAAAGCTCAGATGAATTTTAAACTGTAAAAAGTTCTGCTAAAAGAATATAGGAAAAAATTCGTTTCTGTTAGATTATGTGTTTACTTTTCAAGAGATATTTAAAGATAATTTTGTAAATTATGGTAAGATTATCATGGGGAAGTACTAGTTGTTAGCATGTGTTCTAAAAACAATAATAATCAAACATAGATTTATATTGAGCAGCTGCATATTGCATGAGATCCCCAAGATCTGGGGCTGGTAAATCTCATGGTCGTTTACTGCAGTCAGCCTTCCAGGTATTTACAATGGAGGGAAACCTTCCAGTTACAGCTACATTTCTCCAAAGACAAGAAGATTGGGAAGTTACTGGCTGTTCTGCTTTTACCCTGGAAAGCTTTTGCTACACATCCAAGTGTTCTCCAATAGCTAACCACCTCTCTTAAGTTTTCTGCCTTGCATTACTCACCCCTGTGCCTTCCCTCTTATTTGAGAGATGGACCTGTGAAAGTTTTTATTTCATTTATTTCATACATTTCTCAGAAACATCAGATTTTCTGCATATTTTTTTCTCTCCCTCCATTTGTGTTTTTCTGTTTCTTCTATCTTGCAAACCTTTGCCTACATTCAAAGGCATTAGACTCTCACTTGTTCCCTGATAGTGAGAGATGCTTTCTGAGATGCGTTCTTCCCTGTAATTCCTGTGCTGTGCACGTGTTTTGCTTTCTCTGGCTCCATTCCACCCCTCCACCTCTAAAAATCCTTTGGTCTTAAGATTTAGTAGGGACAATACGTCAAAATCGTTTTCCTACACCTAAGGGTAGCTCTTGCTTCCTACACCTGTTTTGCCTTAGAATAGCCTTGGAATATTTAGGAGGAATGGTAAAATATAATTAGGAGATCTGTCACTTCCATAATCTTAAGATTTATTTGATATAGGAGAGACCAGTTGATCATTAGTTCATTCCTGGCATTGTCTGTGTAAAGTTCAGCTACTGCTTTCTTTGAACTTTAGCCATTGTCTGCTTGCTGTTATTTTAATGAAACCGTCTTTGCAAAGATAAAAAGTCCTGGGTGAAAACCAAGATTCCTCCTAAGTGTATTTTGCTGTTTGCCAAAAGACTTGCAGGTTGGTTTCCTGAACTTTTATATGCATGTAAGAACATGGGAATGTCATTCACCAATCTGCTGGAAGATTTTTATAAGGGAAAGCATTTGCAGTTAATAATAAAACATATTCAAACCTATAAACACATTATTTTGAGTTTATAGAATCATAGAATCATAGAATGGCTAGAGTTGGAAGGGACCTTCAAAGGTCATCTATCCAACCCCCCTGCAAGAAGCAGGGACATCCCTGAGTAGATCAGGTTGCTCAGAGCCTCATCCAGCCTGGCCTTGAACGTTTCCAGGGATGGGGCATCCACCACCTCTCTGGGCAACCTGTTCCAGTGCTCTACAACTTTCATTACAAAAAATTTTTTTTCTAATATCTAATCTAAATCTACCTCCCTCTAATTTAAACCCATTACCCCTTGTCCTATCACAACAGCCTCTCCCCATGTTTCCTTTAGGCCCCCTTGAGGTATTGGAAGACCGCTATCAGGTCTCCCCAGAGCCTTCTCTTCTCCAGGCTGAACAGCCCCAACTCTCTCAGCCTGTCCTCATAGGAGAGGTGCTCCAGCCCTCTGATCATCTTAGTGGCCCTCCTCTGGACCCTCTCCAACTGGTCCATGTCCTTCTTATGTTGGGGGCTCCAGAACTGGACACAGTATAAATGTAACAATTTATCTGTTTTGCGAACTAGGAGAAGCTTGAGGCTAGGGAACCAGCTGGCTTTGCTTGCTATCAGATGCAGCTAGGAAATAGCCAGGTGATTTCTGTAAAGGGATAGACACGAAGTAGGTGGGTTTGGTTGTTTGAAGGAAGTGGGGGCTGAAGCTCCTGCAGGCTGCCTTGGTCAGCTGGGTAGCTGGGCTCTCTGCTTCAGCAATTCAACATGTCCTGAAAAACAAAGCCTTAGTTGCAACTACAGTCCTTCTGGATAAACTTTTAGCTTGCTTTGATGGAACACTGGAAGAGGTTGACCAGTGAGGTGGTAGATGTCCCATCCTTGGAAACATTCAAGGCCAAGTTCGAGGGGGTTCTGAGCAACCTGATCTGGTTGCAGATGTCCCTGCTCCTTGCAGGGGGGTTGGACTAGTTGACCTTTAGAGGTCCCTTCCAACCCAAATGATTTGATGATGCTCTGCAACTGAAGGTTTAGCTATTGAAAGAGGAGGAGATAGGAGTTTTGGAGTTGACATATGAAATGGTAGTGTTCAGGCTGTTGGTAAAAGCTTTGGCCTGTTGGACACCGGTGAAAAGGCAGATACAGCTGAGCTCACAGAGCAGCTCTCCTCTCATCTGTTGCAGCTAAGTCAATGTAAGATGGTTTATGGTGATACATTTGCATTTTGCTCAGGTTATGCACGGATGAAGGTAGTACCTGGCTCCCTCTTGTTCAGGTGTTGTCTTGCAGGGTATGGGCTCCAGACTCACCACAGCTCTGTGGCAGGGGCCTCTCGTGTGAACCATAGGTGCTCTGCACCCTTGGCTTTGTTAGTCATCTCCATGTTGCTGTTGCGTGACTCTCTAGGCTGTTTTAAGAAGAAAAGTAAAGATGGTTTTGAGGAATGTTGTGAATGTTGTACCTAATGGTGAAGGAAGTGCCTGATGTGGAGTACCTAGCTTCTTTGCTAAGATCCTGTTGTTAGTGGATGGCATGGCCTTTAATGGAAATGTTTGTGACTGTAATGTAGGGAGTATGAGTCCTACTGTTTTGCAAAGTTTAAGCTCCATCTGAGCCTGCTTTTGAGAATGTAAAGTTATATTTTGCCATTAACCTGAAGATAAATGTTTGGAATTAAGGTAGTCAAATGCTTTGATGCTCTGAAAAGACTTACATCCGTTTTAACTCTTAGAATATGCATTTTTCTTCCCCTTTGTTAAAAAGTACATATATTAGTCTAAATCAAATCCCATGCAGGGAGTGGAATAATAAATAGGTTGAACTTTATCAAGTTTTTTTTTTTTTTAATAGCAAAATACTCTATCAAGGACTTCAAGGAAGCAAGATAGAGGTTGGTCAAGATTACTCGGTTCTTTTTCTGTGTAATCTCTTGTAGTTAATGAAAGCTTACAAAAATGTTTGGAATACTGCAGAAATGCAAAACTTGCAGCACTAGCCTATTTCCACACTTATTTTCCTAAGCCAAGCTGTCCTTTTATGATAAATCTTTCCAATATAAGGTTGGAAAAAACAAAAGATTCATCAGAATGGCACCTGAGGTATTACTGAGAGATTGTGCCCGAGATATTTTTATAGTCTAAAAAAGTCATTTTAATATCCATCTGACTCTTCCTGCTCTCCCACTATTTAAAGCTGACTTTTCTTTACACTTCCTTGGAGAGCTTCAACGTACTGATCGTCAGGATGTGCTGGTTTTGATGTATTGTTAGTGATCCAGCATATAACCAAGTAAAGAAGGCCCTTTATTTTTTTTTGAATGTTAAGCTGAAATGCTGCAAAGCAGCATAGGAAATGCTGTCCATTTTTGTTTGTTTGTTTGTTTTGGGGCTCTTTTTTTTTGTTTGTTTGTTTGTTTGTACTTTTTTTTTCTTTATGAGTTTTACGTAAAAAAACCCAAACCAACAAGTAGAAAACTGTTGGACTTTTTTTCCTATCCAAAACTGTATATCTGTAGACAATGTATATACCTGTGGACAATGAAAGTTGTTACTTGCTGATGGTATGCATAGTGATAAGCAAAATATCTTTAGGATTTGTTCCTTTGACTTTGCAAGCTTATATAGCAAATATTGAGTACCTAGTTTCTAATTACAGTTTCTCACACCCTAATAATTTTATCAAAAGTGCGGATGAAAAATATCATGACCCCAAACTACAATTAGAAATAAAAATTAATTGGGATAAAACTTGTGATTATTTTCAGCAAACATAAGAGAACGTCCAGGGATGATCACAAATATGCTTTTTTACAAGTTTATTACCCTCATGCTGGTAAACCTCTTTTGTTGAAAGGTGAAAAGTGAAGAAGGGTAATGAGAACACAGACTAGATTTAAGTGAATCAGCTGGTTAATGCATTTACAGCAATAATATAACTGCCTGATAACTGCTTGTAATTTTTTTTTCTCTTGATTCATTCAGGATGAAAACTGTGCTTTATAGGAATAAAACATGCTAGAATGGTGCCTGAAATTCTAATGTTCAAAAGTAGTTTGATTTCAAATAGCTACAGGTAAATGGAATGCTGCATGCAATTAATGTACTTATAATTCAATGTCTTTTTCTGGTGTGCTAGAGAATGTTTTTGGGTTTTTTTGCCCCCAAAAAGCTTTCTCTGAAGTCTGGAAATAGAGGAGTGACTTTTTCAGTACAATGCAAGGCTGAACATACTAACTGTACCTCTATAAAACTTTGACAATGACTTGTTTTTATAACCCAATAGAATAGAATGCATTTTTTTCCAATTTGTTCTGCTTGCATTGTTGCAAATGACTCCTATTTTTTTCCACCTCAACACAGTGAAAAACAATTCTTTGTAAATGTTTTTCACTGAACAAATGGTTAGATATGTTACAACACTTGCTTTAAGCGCTTATCCAAGAATATGCACTGCTAATAGCCTTTTTCTAACAAAAGCTTAATCAATAAACATTAACTGGAGAATTAGAGAATGCAAGTTATTTGTTTTGTTGTGTATCACTAAATAACATTTTCAAGTTTGATGAACAGCCTGCCTTCTAAATTGCATATCTGCAATTACAATTTTTTTTTTTCTTCCTCAAAATGGCTCATGTCAACATCCGGTTATCTTTTTTTTTTTTTTTTTTTTTTTTTTTTTTTTTTTTTTTTTTTTTGCTACTATACTGATACAGCAGATAATAAATTTTATCTGGACTTATAGGACATAATCAATATATATAAATGCATTACTTAAATGTAGCTGACTTTGGACACTTTGAATGTAAAAACCAAAGGATGCTGTTAGACTTTTGCTCAGGGCTGCAACACTACAAGATAATCTTTGGAGACTAAGAACTTTGCCAAGCTTTTTTTAAAAATATTTGGAAATGGTCTTGCACTTTTTGCTAATATTTGTAAATCCTGATGTAACATGTCTGCATCCATCTCCCTGTGTGCAATATTCAGTGTACTGTTACAAAATGCCTTCATACCAGCATCTTGCTGTACATAAAATGGTTGATGCTTCTTTTTGTGTTACAAGTAAAAGACAACACGCTTTTGCTCTAAATCCAGCACTATCATTCCTCCAAGTTTGGGCCAAGGTGGGAGTTAGGATCTACACAGGGAGTGTTTTGGGGCTGATGTGTTGTCAGAAAGTGAAGTGAAAAGTGTCGAGGCCGTTTCATAGCTGCAGAGCACAGGGCTTCTCTGGGGGAGGCTGCAGGGCCTGACCCTGCACAGGTCATTTCTGCACAACATCAGTACCTGTGTTCAAGACCTCAGCATGACCTAGTGACTTTTTGAAGCATTTCTTACTCTAGTCTCTGAAATATTTATCATTCCTGCCAGCCACCAACTTGCTTGTATTTCTCTCTGCAAAATGCATTTCAGTCAGGACCCCCGGTCCTGCATAGGTAGCAGGATCTTCTTAGTCCTGGTGCCTAGCGAGACCAGGGACTGCCTACCCTGTGGAAAAGCAGCCCAGCTCTTCAGAGCGGCTGTTCTCATCTTCTGGGAGGGTTGCTGTAATAGCCAGGGACCATTGATTGAACATGAAAATTAACTACCCTGATTTCTCTTGTCATATGGAAAAGTTGGAAATAATTTGATTTCCAGGGAGATGCCCCACAACCCCCAAGTAGCTGTTCACGTGGAGGAATCTATTGTGTAATGCAGCCTAGAGTCAATGTGAAATGATCAATTGAACTTGTCTGATTTGGAGAAGAAGGGGGTTTTGGTTCAGAAAGCCTTATATATATCTGGAGATGCTAATAATTTGTGCAGGGATAGCACTTATGCTTTATACAGTTGATTTTTACACTAGTGTTCTCCTGTCATTCTTGTCCAGAGCAATAACCAGTAATTATGTATAATTTTACTTTCAGTTCGGTAACCTTGTTATACCTGTACTTACTTTGAGACAGCTTTAAGGAAAGGTAAATAAGCAGTAGGCATAATGCAACTTGTTGACAACTATTATGATAATTTTGAAGCAGTGCGCAAGTCTTCTGATGCTGCAAATTGATTTTTGCTTACAGCAGAAACATTTCATAGATATGGTTGTTATCTTTTTAACTATCTGTTAAAAAGATAACAAGTTTATCTGTCAACTGTTTGAATTACTTAATTCAAGTTAATGCTAAGTAAACGAAAGCTAATACTTGGCCTGAAAAAATATATTCTTGGGGAAGAATAACCAAAATGAAGCACCTTATACAAAACACTGGACTTACGCCCCCAGCCAGGAGTCATCTCTTCCTTTTATACAGCTCATGTCCCTTGTGTTGCCTACTGTCAATAGCTTTCATCTCATTGACTTGTGTGATACTGTACATGCCTTAAAATTGTGAAAGTTGTCTATAAGAAATGCCTAACTATGGCTTGGCATAACATGATAGTAAGCAGCAATAATTGAAAGATCCAGATTTTGTTTCCTTTTTCAATAATATTTTGGAAATTAATTGCCACCTTCTGATTTTTGGACTTGAAAGCAACAACAAAAAAACCCTCCTTAAAACCTGTCAAGAGCTGCTACATGTAATATACCTGTTTTATAATACAAGAATCTAAGGGGAAGTTATTTGTTGTTTTTCTCTTCCAGTAAGAATAAGATATTAAGAAACAAGGAATATTCTCCTAGTTTTGCAGATAGGATATGTAACAGCCATAAATCAGAGAAATGGGGGGAACTGTTGTTCCATGTCATAAATCTCATGTCCATCAGAGTATAAACAAGGCAAACAAATCATTTTTAGAGAAGGACAGGTTAAAGAGAAATGTCCATCAGAAAAAAAATACACTAGGTAAAACTCCTGGCTAATTCCTGAGTAACCAGCAGTTTGTTTGAGATATCTGATAATAATTCTAGCTTCTAAATACTTTGCTCAGTGAAGGGGAAAGCTGTACTGGGAAAACAGTTTTGGAGACTGCAGTGCCAAGACCTGTCTAGGAGTTTGGAAACGAACAGGGAAAATAGATTATCAACTTGATGCTGCATTTTTCTGCTTAGTTAAATAAATATTCAGAGCATGAGGAATTCTTCATCTGTCTTTTCCTTCTTTTTTTTTTTTTTTTCCCCATTAGATTGGGAAGTTTGGCTTAGATGGCAATACTCCTTGTGTGATGTGTGTTGTATGAAGGAGAAAAGGAAAGTGAAGTGCATGGTTCAGTTGTATGGCACGAAGTATAAAGCCAGGGTTTTGCGCTGTACTGTGGGAGCAGTGAAACCAGTCATTCTTAAGAAGTAGGATTACATTTATTTTAGTGGTTGTGTGATTCGGGAGCTTACAGAGAGAGCAAAAGGCAGTTAGCAGGTAGTTCCTTTGTATGATAATTGTGCTGTGCTTCCCAGGACAGAAGCCTCAGTGAATCTCAAGCTGTGGTCTAGCATGTTGTCTGCTGCCCTAGCACAATCCCAAGGAGAAGGTTTAAAGGATGCTTCAGATAGAGCAGGGCAAGGGCAATGCCTTGGGGAAGAGCACTGACAGTAAAGATTCCTTTGCTTTAATTCTCCTGACCAAAAAAAAAGGTTTTGTTTTTGGCTGTCTCGTAACTTCCATTGGAGAGGTATTTTCTTCCTCCTTTTTTTTTTTTTTTTTGTGTGCTTGCATGTGAGATCTTACAGTATTTGAGCAGCAAAATGCTGGTTTAATCTTTGCTCCTTCACTGTGTGTGCTACTACTAGAACTCTGCGAAGTCCTGTAATACCAAGGATGATATCAGCAGAAATAGCACATTGTGAAAACACGGTTGACCTCTACTGTGACCAAAATCCTCACTTATAAATGCACACCATCCCTTTAACTTGTGAACTATCCTGCTTGTTGAATAAGCACTTCTGCTTGGTCCCCAGTTGCTCTGTGAATTACAATTGGCTGCAATTTGATAGCCACCTGGGAAAAGGGAATACATATTGGGATGTTTTTACTTCTCTCATGTAATAATCACAAAATATGGCTTGCAGTACACTACATGTCTTCAGAAGAAGGGAAGACTTCCTTCTTCGGAAAGACAGATGCCATTTAGTATACAGATGTTTGTGATAAAGCAAAGAAATACTGCACTCCAGGGGAACTTGACTTTTTTTCCTATTTTAGAATATGGATGTTTCTAGCAAAAACAACTCTGCCTACTATACAGGAAGGGAAATGACGGCAAGAATTTATCCACTTCCTTCTCTTGACTTTAATTAAAGATGTTTCTTGAGTAAAAAGAGACAGAATACTAGGAGGAGAAAAAGTAAAATAGATGCTTGTAGAATGGAGACTTGGAGCCTTAAAAGGCAAGAAGTTGAACTATAAACTCTAGTAACAGCAGTGTTGCTGTGCAAGTGCCACAGAGGTTGGTGTCAAGAACACAGATTTTCTGTCTTGGATGGGAACAGTTTGTATATTTTTGCTACTTGTATATCCAAGTTTAATTAGTTACAATAAAGTGAGTCTTAGCTTCAAGCTGATATCTGCAGCATCCATTTAACAATAAATGATTGTCGCTCCTGTCCTTCGTCCAGAATAATTCATATTTCAGTGAAATAGTCTCTGTACTCAGCTTCACAGTACCATAGGTGAGGAAATCACAGAGGTACTTCAGCATCCCACACTTTCAATCTGCCTGTTTTATTATTTAAAAGATATCTTATTTGGGTTAGCAGTGGAAGGAAAACAGCAATTGAAAATGTATGAAAGAGTGTGAGATAGGGAAGCTCATAGTAGTTCAAAACAGATTTATCATTTTAATGATATTTTACGGTGTGCTCCTGAATATGCATCAACAGGTTGTAAATAATCCAAAGGGAGGATTTGCACACGCTCTCAAATGCTTTCAGAGTCCCAGACCAATTTCAAGTGGTGACAAAGAAGCATAAATACTGCAGGCAGCATTTTGCTCTTCTCTCTAGCATTCAATCACTTGTAAAACAGACTTAAAAGGAACAATGCTGTGAAACTTGGCTTAACTGACCACTGAGGAGAGTGACAAAAAGGGGAAATATAATTTGAATAGATGTTTTGAAATTATCTGGAATTCTTTATGAGAAATTCTTTTTTATTACAAAAGTGACTTCTTGCATAATTCTTAATGTATGGAAAATATTAATTATGGAAATGATGGCTCAGTTTTCTGCCCACTGCAAAAACTTAGTAAGCAGCAGTAATACCACAGTTACTCTTTTCTTTTACTGAGGTCTGCTGGCTATGTGAGGATGTTTCAAAATAGTGGTGACACTGAACTTGCAATGGAAATCTCTCTTAGAAAGTTGCCAGTGCAGACAAGGCTTAATCAGGAAGGAAAGGGGTCCTGGATAAAATTTCTAGACGTAATCAGGAAGGAAGAACCACCTGCAATCAGAAATAGTTGGTCTTTGTTGCGGTGAGGCTTTGTTAGGGGTCTGTTAAGCCTATTGCACATTCTCCTAATGTGTATTGGCAAACTCTGCACAGGAATGCAGGAACAGTGCCATGGTTAGGTAGAGTCCTTCCTCCTTCCTTCCTGCATTTACTCCCTTTCTGAGTGTCAGATAGAAATATTCTAACTGCATCAAATAACATAGTTACAAAGAAAACAGGAAAAGCTGTGACTGCTGATCACTCTGGACAAGTATTTGTTTTAATAGGCTTCTCTACAGGGGTTGGTTTTAGTATGGAATTTCCTGAAGTGACACTTCTGCATCCCTTTGAAAGACCCATATTCAGCTGAAGTCTTTACTGGTGGAAGAGGGGGAGGGTTCTCTGGTGGTCAGTACTGCCACTTAGGAAATCTTGGAAGCTGCAACCTTGCAAATACTATTGTCAGGTACATGATCCAAATGAAAAGTGTTTATTAAATAAGTTCATTACTACTTTCAGATATGTAATGCAAATATACTAATGCACTACAATGCCTGAAGACTTTACACGAGGGTGTTGAAAGCTGCAGCTCCAGAATGACACAGTAGATTGATGATGTGCATCCTTCTTGCTGATGAGTGTATTGAGCAGCTTGATCAGCTTTGTACTGTTAAGAAGCTTCAAACTTCATTATTTTTTGATAATTAAATACTAGTCAGTCACTGAAAAATTGAAGCATGCTGTTTCTGGAGACACCAGGTTTTTCCTATGCTTTTAGCGGAGGGGTCACTGCCCCCTGTATTGGGATGTGCAAGTGCTTATACCCATTTGCAAGGGAGTGAGGTGATGAATGAACAACAGCCACCTTCCCGGGTGCTCTGTAGGGAAACTGGGAACAGGGAGAGAGAGAGCAGTGCAATGATGAAGGTAGTCTGTGCGTAAGGAGAGAGACCTAGCTGTGAAAATGGAGTTTTAAACAAGCCCATCGCATCCGCCAGTAGACCGAATGCTTTTTTGTAACTATTGAATGTGCTTAACAACCATGAAAAACAATCTCCCAAACCTTTTTCATCATCAAATGGTTGAACTCTCCATGTTGGTTTTGTTGCTGAACCTCACCACTAGACATTGTAGTAACTAGCTGATTTTTCTGTGTGCTCTTCATTTGCATCTTCCTGACTGCATCTAGTATACCAGCCTGGTTCTGAAGTGTCTGTGGTACCTTGAACGGACCAGAGGAGGCTTACACTTTGTGTTTCTCATGGAGCGGGCTCTGCACACAGGCATGTGCTTTCTGTGGACTTCCTAAATTCCTTGAAATGTATGTGCATGCAGGCATTTGCAGGAAGACGCACTGAGCTATAGATTTAATAAGAAGCTGTTGGTTTAGCTATGAAAAACCTCAGTGTCCAATGTCTTGGATGTCTAGATGTGAAATCTATCATGTAGGGATGTATCTGCTTCCAAACCAGGAATTAAAGTCCACTACCTTCATAAAATCACACTATAGAGAAGTTTGAGAAACTGCAATCCGTTTTCCAAATCAAGACAAGGTCACTAGGCTACAGTCACAGTAGCTGAAAGAGCAGCTGCTGCTTCTTCATGTATCAGCTGTGGAGTGGGCTGGCATCATTAATTCTGTAACTAAATAAATGCAGATATTTGCAAAAGCTTTTAGGTTTTCCTCCTTAGAATATCCAAAGGTCACACAGCTTCCTGAGGGTCAACTGCTAGCAACGTTTCTCATTAGTTTAAGGACAAAGAGTTTAATTGTTTGCAGGCAGTGCCCACACTGGAGATAGGGAAAAAAAAAAACCTGATATGAAATTGTTCATTCTTGTTGTGTTATAAAATGCTGATGTTGGTGCTGGGTGATGCAGGATGCACTGATATGCCTTGCCATCGTATACTGCCCATTTCAACCGTTGCTATTTGTTTGAGTGCAAGCAGGTTTTTAGGAGGACAAATGGAGACAGATGCTTCTATAAGTTTGCCTGAACTCCACCTTTTCAGTGAAATTATGCATTTGTCGACTGATGGAAATATAGGTAGGAGGATAAGCAGCTGTGTAAAATTGAGGAAGATGGGACTTAACTGTGCTTGAAGTGTTGACTAAAATTTAAAACAAGGTTCTAGATGCCAAAACAGTTCAAGGTCAACAAACAACTCTGTTCTTTTTCATTTTTCCCTCGCTCCCCCCAGAAGAATTGTTTCTTCCTGAGCTGAAATCTTGAGCTCTCAGCTTCCTCAGAGTTCAGGTTGTGACTTAAGTTGTTGAAAAGTATGGTTCATACTAATAATATTTCTTTCCTATGCTGATATAAAATCAGGCTATTTGTCACTTTTTGTGAGAGAGATGGAACAGCATTTTTACAAGCTTTAGTTAATGCTAGCTTAGATTAGTATTTTGAGACTGTCATTTATGGCAGGAGGCTGCTGTGAAATCACAAGGTAGCCCCGGATTTGTTATGTTTGTTGTAATTCCAATTAGGTTAAAGGATTTATAGTTAGCTGAGAAAGTATATTGCTTTGTACCACCCCTTTATACCACACCAAGCTTTCCTGTAAAAATCAAACAGATGTTTTCGTAGGTATGGGTGGTTAGCTTAGCTAAAAATTTTGCTGTTCATCAATTTCTATGCATGATATAGTAGCTTTAATGGATTTCAGGTTGAATTACAATAGCCGAGGTATTTTTTGTGGAAATTAAAAAAGATGCCTGTAGAACACTAATGCTGTTGCATGGATATAGCATATGCTGAAATATCACTTACACAAATAAATGAAGCAAGACCTTTAAAACTACATGGTTCTTTCTTGAAACTGCAAGATTCTAAACATGGGAAATTTAATGCCATCCATGTACCTAGAAGGACAAAGTAATGGGAGAGCTTTGGAGGGCTTCCAGGATTATGTTGGTGGCCTTATCACAAAAGACAAGATTAGTAAAGATAGAATCCAAGTCTGGTGCATACCTTGAACTGGCGGTAGTAGCTCAGATTTAAAGCACTTACCTACTTAGAAAAAGATTTCTTCAGGAGAAGAAATGAGCCAGACACAATAACTAAAGAAGATTTTGTTTTAGTCCTACAGTGAGCAGCAACTTGTATGCTGCTCATGACCATGTTGCTATGGATGCTATGTTGACCTACTGTCAATGATCAATGATTAATTAAAAGTTCTTTTAAAACTATCACACGTATTTATAGCTCTTGAGCAGTGCATGGTCAGAGCCCACTGATAATCAGAGAAGTAGCAAGTGAGGTGGAAAGGAAAAAGATTTAACTTATTTCTAAAATCCAATTCGAGACCATAGATCAAGCATTTCAGTAAGTGCTGCTCCTGACCAAAGCCTAGATGAATTGTTTCTGTGTTTTGCATATCTAGAGTTGGTTTAATGTATTAATTTGTATAATGAATTTCCTGAGGTATTGGCATTTGACAAAAGACATAACTCTTGTCTCTAACTTTTTCCACATAAGGAGTTTTCTTTTTTTAAAAAAAAAAAAATTTTCTGGAATAATGAAGAAAAACTTCTAACCTTGAGCACAAGGTAACGCTCATCCAAATATATGAAATGTTGAATATTCTTCTTTAGTTTGCTTTCTTATACCAGCTCTTTTCTCCCTCTTGTCCTCCATATTCTCTTACTCATTTATGTTTCCCTTTTGATTCTTTCTTCCCTTTTACCCTCTGGTGCTAAGACGAGAACCCCCAGACCTTTATTAAAAGACTGGTGAGAGGGAGGGAGAGAAAGAATTACAGTTACAGTAGTGAAAAGACTACACAATTTATTATGAATGGTAGTATAATTGCTGGGAAATGTGATTTATTACAGAGAACTGGCTAGTTACCAAGCCTGTTGGCATAAGCCACCTCCTTTTCATGAGAAGGACCAAAAGGTAGGATTGTGGCAAGGCAGCAGTGGTTATCCATTTTGACTTGGCTTTTGCAACAAAATGGTTTGGTTTCTTTCTAAGCTAACTCTGGAACTAACACAAAGTTCTTTAAGTGATGAAGAAGGAGCGTTGACAATGCTATAAACAAGATAAAGTTATGCCAGAGTTTTCATCTTGATAAATTTAAATCTTCATAAAGGGTTTTAAAAGCACTGCATTCACACGTTTTCAGTTTTTCATATCTAGTACAGAAATGTACTGGTGCAAAGTACTTTTGCCTCACTAAGAAACATAAGACATTCATCTACTCTAGTTTATTACTACAACACAGTTATAACTGATCTGAATTCTGCACTTTGGGGGAATTTCACCTCTTTTCTATGGAGAGGAAAAATTTTTCTTTGAGATATCTTGCCAAGAACCTATGCTCTTTTAGTAATCTACAAATGTTTTAAGTCTCACCTTGATGTATTGACTAGAGCTCTGAGATGGTCAAAAGTTTTTAAAGCTCAGCCTGTAAATAATTGGTGAACCCATTACTGAGCCTTTAAATAATTGGCGAGCCCGTTATTGTCTTGATGTTTCCCATCTGTTGATTAAGCTGCAAGAGTCCCTTTCTCCTTTGTGAGCTTTCACAACATTCACTGACTCTGACATGTTTAATTTGCTTTGTGAATTATGTATGACAAGAAACACCTTGCTCACTGAACAGGGAACAGCCGATGCACTCAACTGTGGTGCTTTTCTTCTGCATGTGGTGTTTATCTCAGCCCCAGATACTCCTAGAAATCTGTGTAGGATTAAAAAAAAAAAAAAAACTGGAAGGAAAATGTATGTGAGTAATGAAATAGAATTGAAGAAGTTTTCAGAAGACAGAAAGCAAGATGAGATGTTATTTTGTTTTGACACATTCAATTGTTAGGTGTTATATCTGAAAGCCTCTGGCCAATACCTCTGCGGACTGAAAGGCAACAATAAATTATGAGCAGAGATCCCCATTGATTCTGGAAACAGTGAAGAAATTCATGGAGCATTGTTATGAGATGAATGTGTAGCTCAAACATCACAGATTATCAACGTGGCTTCACATCTCTTTTGTGGTCATTTTCAAAACAATGCAAGGTATGCTCTTTCTGCCTCTAGAACAGGAGAGAACCTTAGTGTTCTTGTCCCCACCTGTTTTGGGGCTTTTGAAGTGTGTGTGGGGAATCCTGGCTTAGGTGATGCTAATGTGAATGGATAGATAATGAAATAGTGTTATGCAAAGTTAAAATCAGGTTGACATTTGAACCAAATTCTTCCTCCTCTCTCTCATATGGTGATGCACTGCTGCTATGGATCTGAACCTATGGGTTTTAGGATGGAAACCATTTATTTCTTCAAATTGTGTTTACTGCATGCTAGTTCACTTAGCATCACTGTCTGGTTATGCATTTTTACCCTCCCCTTGCCGCAAATAATGGTAAACAAAACTTTATGGCACTTGAGTAGGATCTAAAGTCTTGCCCATATGAATCCACTGATCTTCTTTTCCAGATAACTACATATAATTTTTCTTGTAAAAACATGTAGAGATGTCTGTTCAACATTTTCAGTGTAACAAGATAAATGTTGATAAAAAAGCCTATCCAAGGGGATTAAAGACACTCAGGGTTATTTTAGTATACTGATTTCATGTTTATATTAATAGTGGTAAGGAGTAATAACATTCCAAGGATAGAAAGAATAGGTCTTTTAACTTCTTGAAATAGGTTGGTTATAAAGGTTGAATAACAGCATGAATTATAAGACTGAAGATCAATTTATACCTCTATTTTATACTCTGATTTATAATTAGGTTACTGGAATATCTAAAAGAATTATGGGATAACATGGAGGAAGATGGAGTTGATGAGTGAGGTAAACCTATATGAAATGTTTTTAGATGGAGAACCAGAACTATTTGAAGTAGACGGTTTGAAGTCTTTTTAATGAGGCCAGCTGTATCATTGAAATGAAGTAAGTGCATTTGCAATATTTGGGTACTAGTTGCAAAAATAATTTGGACTTAGTCATCTTAATTTGAGAAGGAATGATGTTTTAAAATTTGTTTAGAGAGGCAATTCAATTGCATTTCTAAATCTCAAGCTTTAAACAAAATTGATACTGATGTATGACAATCATTATACATGCTACTCTGTGTATTGTTGAAAGGCTTGGGAAGATGATGTGCAAGTTTTGGATTTAAAGTGACTGTCAAAATTTGAGCTAGTTAGTAATAAAAAAATAAGCAAAATGGTTGCTTCAGTGAATTTTTCTTCAAGCCAACAGAGTTGCGTGGTTTGGAGGACCTTGGAGAGATCTGATGGTTTTTCAAGATAAGTTACTATGTCTGGAAGAAAAAAAAGCTTTGCTTACTGTCAGTTTAGTGTCCCACTTTTGAACTTTAACTTTTTTCTAACTTGTAAAAGTCTCTTAGTACAGTGTTCACTGGTACACAGTACAGAGAGTTCATTTAGTTCCACCTCAGTGAAGAAAGTGAAAAAATTTTCTTTCCAATTATCCATTTGGAAATTTTTCTAGTTATTGCTTTTCAAAATAATAATAAAAAAATATGGTGCTTCTAATTAAACCACCTTTTAAAGCATTGCATTCTGCATGCAATATTTTGCTTGGAACTGTCATGTTTTTCTACATTTGTCAACAGCACATGCCTCAATCTGTACTTTGCAGTCTCAAGTTGTCAAATTCATTAGCTTGATTACACTGTGTGTCATCAGACTAATAACGTACATCCTTGTCTATATCCAGATTCCACTGAAGTGAGTGGGAGTTCAGCTATCAGTTTCAGTGGAAATAGTTTCATGTTTTACATCAGAGAAAATATTTCACTTGTAGAACTTACAGTAATGATTGGAAAAATCTGAAGGTTTAAATCCTGGGTAAAGAATCCAAAGTAGAGACATTCATCCCAACATCTACAATCTGGAAAACTGTCTGAAAATCTCATTTGTAGAATTTATAGAACTCTCAATTTGGGAGCAATAAAAAGCCTTTCCACTTACACATTTTTGACGCTGTTTTCTCAATTAACTTGTAAAACAGAAGAGCAGCATGGTTGTGAAGTTGTAAACGAAGAAAAAATAATAACTAAAAGCGACTGAGGTTTGAACTGCCAAAATAAAAATTCAGTCTGTTCATCGAGCCTATATTTTATATTAAATATTGCCTGAATAATTATTTTTAATCAAGAGATGTTAGTACTTCAGTCTGTACACTTGAGTTTATTGATCCATATTATGATCAATACTCAAGAATAATAAATACAGGAATGCATAAATAATGGTAAATGCTTTATCTTGCAAAATTCAGCTATCTGGAAATATAAACCCCACCTGTCTTGCAAAGTACTCTAAATATTTTTCATATTTATTTAAAATATAAAGGGTGCAGCTACAGTGTAGAGCAGAATTGCTCTTGGAGTAAGACACTGTCCTGTGCTAAGTCTATCACTTTCTCTGTGATATAGTATGTGCCCATCACTGGAGGGATTATATGTGGGCGAGTGGGAAAAGACGACTGTTAACAACTTAGGGGAAAAGATAATGGGAGTCTGTTGAAGTCTCTCTCATACCAGTCTCCTCTGCTGAAGAAAATGTGAGGCTGTGGGGTTTCTGTGTGCATGCTGGTTTCTAAATGCTCCAGACAAGGGTGAGAACTGCTGTTTCTGGACCCCAGGTGTGAACGGATGCCCTCCTAAGTGACACACAGGATAGCAATCCTGAGTGGAGTACATGTTGTCCAGTGTCACACCGAAACCCATACTTCTGCAGAGAAAATGGTATCAGAAAAGGGCAGATTCTGCTTTAGTCCTTGTTGTGCCTGACTGAACAGATTTCTTGATGGAAGAAGAGGTTTGCTATCCTAATCCCATCTCTTCCTGTGAGTACGTGGGAGACTCCTGCAAAGTGCTCACTTCTTCTGTGTGGATCTTCTGAGATGTCCTGGCAAGGCTTGCAGTTAGACTGGAGAGAGAAAAAAAGAGGAAAAGCTCTTAGGCAAATTAAAATTGCAAGGCTACATAGTGAAAGGAAAAGTACTGAAAAAAAGTATTAGAAAACAGGTCTTGAAAGGCCATGTTTGTGTCACAGCACCTTTCTAAGCCTGACGGACTGGTGATGCACTCCACTCTGGGCTCCACGTCTGTGCAGGTGCTCTTTTTATTAAAGAAGTCTTTACAATTTTACTGAGCCTGAACAACTACACTGCAGTCACTGAGCAAGATCCTCGCAGAGAATCGCAATGGTGACTGGCCTTTTGGAAGTAAACATGGAAAAGCATTATTTTGCCTTGTCCTACTGCTGGTGTCACAGACTGGCAGAGCACAACTGTGTCACAAGGCATCCAATAGAGCTGTTTGCTTAGCACTTTCATTATGCTGATGGTGGTGCTTGCTAGTACAAGCAGCTATTACTTGTTCAGTTTCATTTGTATAGCTCACAAACACAGGGAATACAGGCTTCCTTATTACAGAAGGAAATTAAACATGGAAAACTTCCCCTATATTTCAAATACTTGAAGTTGCTGTGTCACTTGAGGGATGAAAAGAGGTAGATATGGCTTATCCACAGCAATAATACAAAGTAAATGTCTGTTTGAATTCAAGTGAACAAATATTCATATCTACACAACTGTAAAATAACTTGTCAATTACCTCTTTATTAGAAGAGATATGGAACTGAACACACACTTGCGTTCCCCTTGCTCCTGTTCCTAATGATGTCTCTCTGCATGGAGTTCTCATTCTTTCAGGGAAGGAGAAAAACAAAACCTGAAATGGTACTGGCCAGAAATTCTGTGTGATTGCAGAACTGTGGTGTTAGCTGTTGCAAACTGTTGCTCTGACGAAAATGTTGTTAGAGGAGATGGTATCTTCCCTTTTGCTTAGGCAACCACAGGAACTGCTTTGCACAAGAAAAGGTTGATTTAAAAAAAAAAATAAAATTAATCACTTTCAAATCATCCACCAAGACTCTTCAAAGTGTGGGCAATTAGAATGCATTTTCATGGTAATTATTATTTTCTCTTTCACTTGCTATCTAAGAAACTATCTGGTCATTTAGGGACCTGTGTGGGCTGATTAAAGTGTTGATATATTATGCCCAGAAATATGCTATCACATGTCAAAGGATTGCTCATAGGGTGGAGCCTGCCCCAGGAAACCACATTCTTCTCCACAGGCATGGCTCTGTGGAGAATGTGTATAGCCTCTGACAGTAACTCAGCTTTAATTGGAGAGGTACTTTGGTTCGTGCTAGTTTTCTATGTCAAATGCAGTTGACTCTTCTGGGGAAAAAAAACAGAGGAGTAGCTGAATGTGGATTTCCTCCCTACAGCCATCCAAAAAAACCCTTAGTGTTAGTATTTCGGGTTACAGATCTGGGATACCTTTGTGTTAAAAGGCCAAGCAAAGTGAGCCGCAATATGTGTGAATGTTCTCATAGAGCACTGTGGGAATCCCACTGAATTTACTGGTGCTCTTCTCATGCAGGTCTGCACTTCTCTTCCACATAGATGCCATGACAGAAGCTGGGATTTCACTGATACTACAGATGTACTGTGTGCCAGCCTGACACCACAAGAAAAGTGTAGTGCCTCGTTCACCTTAACAGCTGAAGTTGTGAAAGCTTTTTGTGGTGGAGGGGTAAACTGCGACAATTTTGCAGCAGTTGTCCCGATCTGGTTAATATAACTTACAGATGCACTGTGGGTCAACATATTTGTCATATGTATTACGTCCGTGAGGCATCTCTATATGCAGCGTAAATGGGCAGATTTCCTGTAAACTGGTTCTGGTAGCTAAAGCTACGTCTGGTGGCTGATCCAGCCATGCCTGTGGAGAAGAATGTGGTTTCCTGGGGCAGGCTCCACTCTATGAGCAATCCTTTGACATATGATAGCATATTTCTGGGCATAATATATGTTATACCGTGACCTGATGCTTCTTCTAGGTACATCTACCAGCATGGACAGTATAGTCTGGTAGTAGTAATTCTGCCCATATGGACAATATGGTCTGATAGTAGTTTATGTTCTGGTCACCCACCAACTGCTGTGAAGCATTGGACGGAGTCCTCTGTGTGAAACATCCCTGAGAACAGTGCTGAGCGAGCAGCTGTTTCTCTTTTCTGCTCTATTGGCTCTACCAGCGTGGCTGAAAGCAAGGCCAGGGCTCTCACTCCAGCAGTTTCCTCCCAAGACTGCCAAGCAGGCTCCTGCTGAAGACAAATGTCTCTCGCTCTCTAGTGCAGCCAATACAGAGAAAAAGACTGCATGTGTTAGTCCTTTTTCTCTCCCCTCAAAGAGGGAAGAAGCTATTCCTGAGATCTGCATGCTCTGTCAGCAAGCCTGTCCTCTGGCGCAGCACCCAGAGCTGGTTAGCTCTGGATTATTTCTCCCGGATTTAGTACCAACTTCCAAAAAACATTCATTTACCTCTGTATTAGTCTAAATTTTCTTAGTGTAGCTTAACATGCAGATGGCTGATCATCTCCTAAATGATCATTCGTGCTGTCCTGAGAGAAGAGAGATGGGAAATGCCTGAGGGAGGAAAAGCTGTCTTCCCCTAGTGAAGTGCGGGAGACCTTCTGGTCAGGTCCCATGCTACAGAATTGGCTTAGGGATTGTCTTGGGGCTCTGCTCAGCTCCTACCTCGCCTGTTGATTGGTTTACCTGTGACTTCTGTGTTGATTCAATGGCACTTAATATGTGTCTGCATCTCTCAAGCCAGAGGTTTGTGCGACACAACTCAGGCTCCTCTTCTCTGTGGCACAGGGCATACTGGCTATTCTGTGCAAAATATCCAGTATGTGGGAGGGGTTTTATTGTCAAATTACCAGACTTTAAAACATTACAAAGTACATCTTGCTTCCTAGTAGTAGCAAGAATATTTATAGGAGAAAAATGAGTTAACAGTATTTTAGTTGAGCAAGGAGCAGACAGTGATTTTCATGTCTTAGTGCTACCCTCCCCCCCTCCCCAACCAAAACTCAGGGATTTATTAATCCTGTAAATAAATCTATGATTAATATATTTAAGCTGTAAAGCAAGCGTTCCATCTTGCCCTTGAAGTCAAAATCAACCCTTCGCTGCAGGGACTACTTTGCAACCAGCTGATATGCTCTGGAAAATAACTCACTGAGTGGAAGTAAAACCTCGATGTGGCTTGTGGAGAATCTACGCTGAGAGAGCAAGTGTGGAAACAGTTTATTGATCCAGACAGTAATGACAGAGGACAGGCCGGTAACTGTGCTGCTTTAGGAAGGCAGGCCTAAAATTGCCAATAGGAGTCCAGGCTGTATACCTTACAAAAGTTGTGTATGCAGTAGCAGGGGTTTATTAGGGTGTCTCTATGGCTGTTGGAGATATTTGTTTTGTTTTGTTTTTTCTTCCCACATGTAGTGAGTCTACATTCCTAGATTGCCTATATAAATCTTGCCTGCAACCAAAAGTGATTTCATATGTCACTCTGCTAAGAACTGGGGGATATTTTTTTTTGAGTATTTTTATATAATCGGCTATTAACTGTGAAATCAAGTTTGAAACACTTCCACTTAAAACCAGCATGCTGTAGTTTGACCAAAATCCAGTACCATGATACTTCAGGGGAGCTTTATACACTGTTTTCTCATTCTTTAAAGACTGGATTGTGGTGTAATTGCATCTCCTGTAATACACAACATGGGAGCTACTGTGGGGCTCTGGTAACCTCTAAAGCTACAAGATGACAGAGAAGATGGGTTGTCTGAAGAGCTAGTGCAAGCAGGAGGATGAAAGAACCTGACCTCAACTGTAGTTCTGGGGGTATCGTGGTCTGCCATCTTATGGAAGGAAATAGTTTTCGGCTCAGGCTAGAAATTATTTTGACTTGCTCTTTCCTGTGTTGGCCTACACTTTTTTTCCAGACATATTTTTATTTTTATTTGAGCTTGCTTCCACCCCACCAACTGCCCCCAAAATTCTTGACAGTACAAAGTTCTTGAGGACATAGTACAGTCAGAAGAAAGCTTTAATAAGGTAGGGTAACTGCTGAAACACAGCAACCTTGACTTACAATAGCTTTATGAACCCCAACTACTGCACTTTTTTAGAAAACAAAAAGCTTTGCTTTTTGAAGACAAAATATGACTTCCACACTATAGTCTATCTGCATAAGGAAAATCTTATCCATGAGTTCATGTTCTGTTTTTAGCATTCCCCGCTTTTAGTAACTCTTGTCCTTGTATATGTTGCCATGGACAGATACTGTACTGTCACTTATGTGATCTTTTTTGAGTTGCTAGGTGTTGCTAGGTGTAACAATATATTGCTAGGTCTATGTATAATTTTATGCTAAAACTTCCATTATAGAAAGACACAACTACAAATAAGGCTTTCTGACTATGTTCCCTGCCCCCCCCCTCCCCCCGCCCCCAATGTGTTACTGGTGACAAGGCCATTATATAAAGATTTCTCCTGAAATGAACCTCTGTAGTCATCAGAGGTACTGCAAACTGCTTGGAAGACATGCTTTCAAACTGTGCATTTGAAAAGACTGTAAGGATTAATATAGCTGAACTTGAAAATAATAACATACCAATGATGTTGAGATAAGATATTTTAAAAGTCCGTTTTTGTCATTATAATGTCTGCAGTTCATTTAATTTTTCAACAGCATAACAGACTAAATATCATTTTTTCTATTATTGCTGTGTTTTGTAGTGCTTTGTCAGACAGTTAATTTTAAGGCAGCCTTCTTTCAATCCCTATTTGATGGATGCATAAGGGTCTGGAGAATTGCAAGTTGTTTGATTTGTGCTTTTGCAGCATGTGGAGTAGCTTGAAATGTTACTATTTCTTGAATTTCCTAAAGAGGTACGTTTGTGAAATTTAGAAAAAATTTGGCTCATTATATAGATCAGAGCTATTATAAAAGTACTTAATCCTAGCAACACTTTCAGCATCTTCATTTTACTGTGATATCATTGAGTCAAGTTCATTTTTAGCATCTCTGTATCAACAAATTATTCTACTCAGAAAGCTGGGCAGATTGTCTTCCTCTGAAGGAAGGAATAAGGTAGCTTCCTCTGTCCTCTTCTCTCCCTTCTCCCTCACCTCTAATAATAATAATAAATAAAATTAAAAAAAGAAAAGGAAGCTTGGCTGTAATAACTAATACACTGTATTAGGAAGAAAGAATATATACACAAAGCCTGAATTCCTGACTAGTACCACGTTGGGAGGAAAACAGACCAGCTAAAAGAGAGACATTTTTGACATAATATTAGCATAAATAGATTAAATGTAGGTGACAAAGTGAAAGAAAACTGCCTTTTATAAACTTGTGCCTGTCTTTTAAGAATTTATTAATAAAGGCTTGGGGTTTATTTGTTTGGTTTAGTGTTGGGTTTTTTTGTTTGGTTTTTTTTTACACTTAAGATGATTTGAGTATGAGTTAAGAGGAAAATAGCAATGCATTTCTTAGCCAAAATCTAATAATTTTCTAACATGTGAGCCGAAGACACAGTAAGTGCCTGAGCTCACCAGTACACTGCACTGCAATTCAAGGGTGGTGATAGCATGGGCCCCGTATTGCCTGCATGTTGCAGGTGGTGGACAGATTGTAGAGAAGATCAAGAAAATGCCTTCCAGCAACTGCAGGCTATGCTGAAAGTCTTGGGCATGAAGAAATTCAGTACATACTTCAACATGGAGTCATGGGAGCAACATATCATACCTACTTCATTGCCCTTCCTAGTCTAGGTCCCTTACCATCTATTGGTCTGGACTTCTGGACCAGCCTCTGGAGACACCTTAAGTAAACTTCTTGTTGATTTTTGGAAAACTCTGCTTTATCATTACTGTATTGATCTTTGTTACACTGAAACTGATGGTGTGCAATGCCTCCCCCCAACTCCCCCAAGTTTTAAAAGCAGTTTTCTTTATTGAAATAAAAAGACCTGAGAAAAATGTGACAATATCTGATAAACAGGTATGACTTGGTCACATTCCTGTGTGGTGTTTGCAGTTTTGTTATATGAAACTAAGCAAGAAAAGAAAGAGCTGAATTGGCCCATGTGAGGGGGACTCCAGAAGTACTGAGATTTTCCTTCTCTCTTTTTCTTGCAGCATAAAAAAAGACAGAGCTCTGATTGGAATGATGCTGGTCAGAGAAATGATCTTGCAAGACAAAAATGAATAAATTTAAATCCCGCTTGAAGTGTGAGGACTGAGTAATGCAATAAGTACCTAAATCTTTTCAGTAACTGAAGCTTTTAGATGTAGATAACTAAGCTTGCTCTGCTTTTGAACTGAAAATAGCAAAATAGTGATATGGCAGTGTAATGATAAGATGGGTGTAACATGAGAAAAGGGAGGGTAAGCATGAAGCAATGAAAGTTCTAGCTGTTCCTTAAGAGAAAAAGTTGTTAACACTGAAATGGTGATTCTTCAGCCACCGTAGCACACATGCTGCAATTTTTACTCTGGTACAGCGGATATTGTTATCATATAGCAAAGTGTCCCAATCACCATGTCATTGGAAGGCTAATGATTTGTACTATAACAGGACTTGTTTCCAGAAACAAGATCTGCAGTCCTTCAGTGATGTTTGCAGTGTTTCCAACTTGATGAATAAATACATCCAGATCACACTGTAGTGGATACAACACTTAGGAGCTAAAGACGCCTGTTCTTGAAAAAGTCCTGCTAGAAAAAAAGTCTTTACTTTTATCAAAGGGAGCTAAGGGGAACAGGTAAAACACTCCAGGGTGAAGTGGATATTTATTTTGCTGGGTGAAGTACTCAGATGAATAGTTCAATGCTTCCAGTATATCTTACTGTGGCTTCCTTACATCTAAGATGCAGATTCCTGAAAGCTACACAGATGGAGGTGAAGTCACTATGCTTACAACCCTGCGGTGTCTCTGTACCTGAAATGAGTACCCTAAAAGATGAAAAGTCTTTCCAAAAGTGAGTGACTGCAGAACAAGTCCTTCAGCTGTCATTTGCCTATGGAACTCCCTGTTGTATTTTTTAAATTGTGTTTAATCTGACCTTACCAATTCTGCCTTAACTTACTCCAGTCTTCAGAAGAAAACTCAAGATGTATGGAGTCTGCAGTCAGTCAGTGGTCATGCAGAAGAACTGCTAATTGCTGCTACATCTGAGTGAGTCTGCTTGTAGTAATCAGTACAGCCTTAGCTTTGAAGGGAAGTGAAGAAAACACTTTGCCTACTGTGCTTAGCATTCAGACCCTGTCAAAAATGACAGGTGTCTCACTGATGCTTCAGTATCATTTTTGTCCTTCCTATTTCTAATGAAAGTGATTAGAACTTGGGCATGGTTGTTCTTACCATTATGTCAAAGAGGGATTTCTATGATAGGATCAAGTAACCTGATGAGGGGGAAGCTGAGTTAACAGTAGGTTTGGATTTGTATGCCATCATGGAAAAGACTACAGAGGGGAGATCCCATGGAACATCCCATACAGTACTTGTGGTCGACAATGTCTTTGCAGTCACCGGGACGTGATCAGTCTCCCCTGACTTCGCCATCTAGAAGTCAGGTATCCAGTCTGTCAGATGTCAAGGCTCCTTTCAGTCATCAGAGACAGACAGATACCTTTTGGAGACTTGGATATTAATCTTAGAGAATGAACTGCTCCCTGGAGAGACATGTACTTTTCTCCTGTGGTTGACTACAGAGAGACTCTAGTTGTGCATCCAGTGTGAAGTTTAGATGAGGATGTTGCAGCTTACCATTAATGGGATCGTTAAAAGCACTGTTACAAAGCAGGAGAGGGCTGAGCTTTCCAGCGCATGAACACACCAGATTATCACAGTGTAAATATTTTTGGGTAAATGTTAGATAATTGTCTTTAAAATGGCTATAACTGAAGTTATTGCTGGCTGAAAACCATCTTGGTGAGTCTTTTGGAAACAGTACATTTTCTGCTGGTAGCCTGAAATGATGGAATAAGATCAAACTCTCAGCTCTGATACTCAAATGCAAAGACAACAACTACCTATTATTGCTTTACCTTTGCATTTGACTGCAAAGATGCAAATCTTTTTTTTTCAGGATCTTGACTTTCAACTGTTGTCCATGTTACCAGTGAGAATGGTCAGTAGGTATAAAATACAGCTCATTGTAGAAATGCAAGACGCCATCACAGAGAGGATTGCAGTGTTGTTTATTTTTTTCACAAAAATTTAGGGCAGGTAGAAAATACAGCTGAAAAGTAATATTACTTTCTCATAATGATTATTAGTGACTAGTAATGGTTCAAATAAATTTCTCTTCCAAACAGGCATGCTATTAATTCTGTTCTTATTAATTTATGGGTTTTTGTTTTTTTTTTTATTTCTACCCATTTTAACTGCAGTATACTTCCTTATTGATTGGAAGAGAAAGGGAGAGGAAAAAAAGCCTAGTAAGATGAGGTATACTAGACAAATTTATTTAAAATCCTAGCAACTTATGAAGGGCATGGAGCTGTAGGGTTTTTTTTTTTTTTGAGGGGAAATGTAAGAAGTATGCAATGCTAAATCTATTTCTGTTTTCTCTTTGGAGACTTGTACAGTTGATTTGGTCTAAGGAAACTTTCAGCCCCTTGAGTGGGGCCCATATTAAAGAGGTTGTTTTGAAGAATAGCTATCCTGTTTTACAGGTCCTCCTCTGTTCATCTACTGCATCTGGAGCATGTCATCTGCGAGAATTTCTTCTCTGACTCCTTTATCTTTGCTTTGCAATTGAATGTACAGTCTTACATGTTTGTGTTGAGTTTTTCTTGCAAAGATACTGTTGAGTCAGAGAACTGCTTTTGAATAATGTGGTTTTAGTTCTAGTCTTAGAAGACGACTAGTATTTTTAGTTGTCAGCAACTGTTAAGCAATGCAAGCCATAGTCAAAAATTACAATGTGGTTCATTTTGTTTTCTTTATGCCTAGTTTGACATCATTTCCAGAATGACTGAGACAGGAAGCAAGCAATGGTTTCCAAGTTGTTTTTTTTTTTTTAATTGATCAAGCATGAAAGATAGATAAATGCTGATGTTAATGCATTGCACTGTTCATTATCTTGTGTGGCTGAACTGTGGTTTAGTTTCTGCATGCTACAGCAAGAAGATGTTAACCTGAAATCTCTGCTTATAGTTCAATAAATCAGGTCTTTTCAAGCCAGACAGTTCACTCAATTTATTTAAACAGATGTCCCCTTCTGCTATGTTTTTCATGCTTTTCTAACACTATTCAGCAATCTCGTTCTGAAATGTATTCTTGGTGCATTTCAGCTGAAATTTAGGCAGCGAAATCTATTATTTTGACATGGCAAAAGCTGAGCTGATTATTGCTACAGGCTTTGGAAAACTGCACACTTTTATTCTACTGTGTCTGTTACATTCTGGACTAATTGTTGGATATGTTATCTTGATAAATTTCTATAGCTTAGAAGATAGTACTGAGACCCACTTGTGTTTTGCAGCATGTGTGTGTTTGGGTTTTCTTATTCCCAATACATTTCCAGACAAATATCACTTACACTGAAGTTTTCTGCTATTTAATCCATTTGTTATCAACCTGAATGGGTATAGGTGTGTTAGGAGAACCAGCTGGTTTCAGGACATCCAACCCCTTTTCTCTGCTTCTGGATGTAATGAAGGTCTAGTAATGTTTTTTCTTAAGGTGGGATCCCAGCATGAGGAAAAACAAAGATTCAATGAACCATTGTAAGTTTGATGCTTTTATACATCATCAGTCATAGGTGAAGTGATTAGTTACATGCTACTTACTCTCTTACTATCCTCATATACCTAAGTATGAGGATAGCTCTCATTTTTTTTTTTTTTCTGTATACTTCAATGTCTGCCACTCAGTTTATTTGACACAGAACAGCTCAACACTACTGCTCTACAAGTAGTCTTTGGCAATGTGCCTTTTTTTTTCCCCCTTTCTTTTCTATGAAGTTGTCTCCTAGCCATTCTTTTCATAGGAACACCACAAAGGTCACTACCTGGATTCTCTGTGTAATATTGTTATCCTCCTTCACAGCTTCTGACATTTTGTGAAAATCACTGATTTCTTTTGGCAGAGTGAGGAGTTTTGCTCTGCTCTTCATGTTCTGCACGTCTTCCCTGGTAAAGGTTCTTCATGTTAACCAGATTCACTTAAGGTGGGTTTCTGGTGGATCGGTGAGCTATTGAACTATTCAGCTTAGTTAGCATGTTTGTTCTTGCTCTCTGACAACTTGATGTGTATGTTGGCAGAGCCCAGAAGTAACAGCCCTGGGTTAATTTGCTTTTATTATTTTCAGAATTTGACTTTGGCCTTTCAATGGAAATCTACCTCCAACATGAAAACAAGCAATTAATATCTGCTGGTTTTGTTCACATTTGAGTAACAGATGTAACGGTGCTTCCCTCCTAAATGCTCTTTTCATGTCATGTGGAATAATCTTTCTCTCTAAACCTTGTTGTTTTCTTTACCCTAATCATAGTTTTAGATGCCAGCCACACTTTTCTTTAAGACCTGATAGAAAAGTCTCAAACAGACCACAGAAGGTATATTTGTAATACGTTGCCATCAAGGTGAATAAAGACTGTCTGGTGGAGGCAAGTGGTCTAGGGCTCTGGCTGGCCGGGCCAAGGCAAATGGTGTAGGACTTTGGCTGGCCAGGTCAAGTGGCCTAAGACACTGGCTAGCTGTGGCAAGTAGTTTAGGGCTCTGGCTGGCTGGGCCATGGAAGATGGTGGCCTTCTCTGACAAGAAGCTGTTAGCTACTGCAAAGCACCTCCAGGCAGTTTGAATGCAAAGCTGGTCCAGCCTATAGGTAATGAAGACAAAAGGTAGTTTGTCCCATATGGTAGGCAGAGAGTGGGTGACGATTTGAAAGGCTTAAAAGCTAAATGGAGGACTGGGGTTACGAAAGGTCAGATTGAAAAAAAAAGAGAATTGTGAGGAAGTGCACTCTTGGAGGAAGAAGTATGCATGAAGAGGATGAAAAGTACAAGATAATCAGCGGGTGAAATACTCTCCACAGTTTGGAGTGGTGAGATGCACTTAAGTTAGAGCCATTATCTTTAGTTATGGCTCCTGAACCTTACTTTTCTCTAGTAAGGGATAAGCTGTAGGGAATTGAGCAATATGCTGGGTATGAATTATTCCACCATTTCCTGCAAATGTTTCAAGTGTATTTGTCTGTTTTTTACTTGACTTGGCTTAAGTTTGGATCACAAAAGCATTCAATATACAAGTTTGTCTCTCTCGCCTGTAAGGATCAGTCCTGAGGAATGTGAAAAAAGTCGTTTTTCACGTGAGTGTCCATCACTGTGTGGCTTCCTGTCAGTCACAGAGAGGGAGCCAAGAATGTGGTTTAGTGAGGCCTGATTGTCATATTTAAACTGAATATTGTAATCAAGGGGATCTTTTTCTAACACAGAAATTGCTGTGGAGTCTACAATCTGCCATATCCTTCTTAACTTTTGATTCTTAAAACTGACCATGATCGTCTTGTTTAATTTTAAAGTAATTAGAGTAATAGCTTCCTGTCTTCATAGCTCTTGCTTCTCCTACTGTGTTCAGAAAGGAAATGTGTATTTTTTGAAGGGGATCTCCTGCAAGCTTGCATTCAGGCTCATCACAGAAAATACTCTATCTGAAGACAAAATTAAGGTTTACCTTTCATCTTATGAGTCTTCATGGTGTAAGAGCTCTTTAAATACCTACTGGGTATTTACAGGAAAAAAAATTAAAAAGCTGATTCTGCTGTTGACCTATAAGAATTCAGTGGGTTTTAGATTTTTAGATTTAGACTGATTGAGATACATCATGATCTCATTACAATGACACTTCTGCAGATATGAAATCTTGTGTGATGAAACATGGGCTGCTAAGTACAAAGTGTCTGAAAACTGAGTGAGAAAGCTTTGATGGATTTGAGAATGGCTACTTGTCCTGGTTCTGACTTCGACAGAGCTAGGAGAGGAGCTCGAACTGGTGGCACCTGTGTCTGGGGCACACAGCTGGGATAGGTTACTAATTAGCTAACAGCTGGAATAGTTTACCCAAATTAGCCAAAGGGCTATTCCATACCATGTGATGTCATATTCAATATACAAAGTGGGGACAGGGCTCAGGGGCTGGTTCTTGCTACTCAGGAGTGAACTGCGTGTCAGGATGCACTGTGAGCTATTGTACTGTAAATCATGTGCTTAGTGTATTGTTAAAGTTTTTGTTTTCTTTCTCTGTTTCCTATTCCTTTGCTATTCTGTTAAACTGTTTATATCCCAACTCATGAGTTTTGCCTTTCTTTTTCTCCTGATTCTCCTCCCCAATCTACTGGGGGGTGGGGCAGGAGGGAAAGAGTGAGCAAGTGACTGTGTGATTTTTTTTTTTTTTTTTTTTTTTTTTTTTTTTTGTATAATCAGGTGGGCTGATACATTGTGGGTTCTAGCTGTGATTATTCTACTAACTCTAAAGAAAAAACAGTGCTGGCAACTAAATATAAAAGGTGTGTACCCAGGTATTTCAAAAGCTGTTCTGGCAAACTCCCAAGTAGACATGGGGAATTACCTACAAAATTAGGATTTATCAGTATTGTGCAGTGTCATCATTGTAGGGATAAGCAAATAGTAATGACTTGGGCTTTAAACACCACTACCTATTCTGTATTGCTATTTCAGAAGGTCTTATTCATTGCAGCTGTAAAGCCTATTACACTGTTAGGTAAAACACCAGAGGAGAGGAGACCTGTGCTTCTGGAGGTAGATACTAGCAGCTCTGATGTAGAAAACCATTTGAGAAGCAAGTTCCCAGTATTTTACAAGCTAATGCATGCTGTACTCCCGAAATAAGGAAATCTTTTCTGATATCTCCATGCAGGTTTAATGTTTTTTTGTTTGCTTCCCAGAAGCTTGTTTTGCTGTCCTTCCCTCCCTTTCTGCTGGAGTTTGTATTTTTAATGTGTGACCAAATTGCTCAGACTACAGCTAATTCAAGAGCCTGGACCTACGTGTGCTGATGGGGATGTTTCTTTCACTCCAGCAACTTTGACTGTTACTTATTTCTGTATATGGTGTTTGTCATGGCATAATTTCTGATGATTCCTTTCAGCTGTGTAATATTTCAGCTTATTATGTGGCTTTATGTTTTTCTTTGTACTCTATGAATTGCCTTCCAAATGGAAGCTTTTTGGAAAGGGTGGCTAGTGTTATAGGTGTCCCTGCTGCATTTTCAGTAATGCTCTTGGAAGGCTTCTGTCACGTAAAAAGAAGAATGAAAGTTTTTCAGTGAAACAGCTTTCTTGTAGAAGTGCAGACCTCAAATTTCCCTCCTTGCTGGCAAGTTACTAAGCTACTTGTTGCCTTTGAAAAAAAGGAAATTATAGCACAGGCAAACACTGAAAATTAAAAGCCAATATATCTTGGTGCACTGTGCTACCAGGTGTTGTGCAGTAGGCGTCTCTCAGTCTCTGTTTTTTTCTGTCCTACTTCATATAAATAAATATTCCCATGGCCAATTCCCTTACAGATTTGTCTGGAGCGCTCATGCATCTCTCTGTTTGAATACTGATTCCTTAAGAGCAAGTGTATATGCTGTCTAAAGTGTCCAAGGCTCCAGTTTTATCATCATCTGGGATTTACAACCCACCCCCTCTCTGTTTTTCAGCTTCTCCTCTAGAGTGAGAGTAGCTAGAGGAAAAACATCTGAATCTGTACTGTGAAGCTCCAGGGAGAGATTCCACAGCTGTAGAATAGATGCTCTGTGGATTCATGATCTAGGATTTTATTTCTTCCTTAGACATTTGATCTGGCTTCTTATCCTGAGGTGTCTACTCACTGCTTCTGCTTTAGGGGAGAAGAGGACTTGATCCTTCCTTGAACTGAGAGAAAATATCCTGCAGCACTGGTCACAAACAGCAATTTGAGATGTTGTGGATGCAGAAAGCTAGGAGGAAGTGTCAGTACAGATGGTGAACTGGATTAAGTGATGGCTGAAAATATATGAAATTCTGCTCTTCATCTGAGTGATAGTTGTTGGCATGTGTTGTGGTTTAGCCCTACTCAGCAGCTAAAATACCACACAGTCTCTCACTGACTTCCTGCTCAATGCCCCCGGCAGTGGGGTGGGGAGGGGAATTGAGAAAGAAAAAAAGGCAAAACTCATGGGTTGAGATAAAAACAGTCTAATAGAACAACAGAGGTAAAGAAAACAGAGATGGAAAACAAAACAAAAAAAAACAAAACCAATAACCAATAACAGAAAATATATAAGCATGTAATTTACAGTACAACAGATCATAGTGGATCCTGATGCCCGACTTCCTCCTCAGTAGCAGGAACCTCCCCTCAGCACCATCCTCACTTCATATACTGAGCATGATGTGACAGAGAATGAAACAGCCCTTTGGCCAATTTGGGGAAACTATCCCAGCTGTTGGCTAATTAGCAGCCTATCCCAGCTGTGTCCCCCAGTCACAGGTGCCACCAGCTCCTCTCCCAGCTCAGGTGAAAATTAACTCCATCCTAGCCAGAACCAGGACACCATGGAGAAACATTACTTTACAAACACCAGTGATACTTTTATAAGAAGGCTGGAAAAGAGAATCAATGATATATTTTACTGCAGTTACCAGAAGTCTTTATGCTAGTATTAGCCTGATGTTGTTTGCAATGGTGTGGGGTGAAATATTAAAGATGGTGCTCTTTATATATAGTCTTTCTCAGAGAGCTGTCTAAGGATTTGTTGAATGTAATTAGAATAGACAGATTGATGTCAGTCATCTAGCAAGGTAACTCTAGCCTTGCATCCCGAGTGCTTTTATTAGACTAATTGCAGAAGCCAACTATCTCTGCTGCACACGTGATGTTGAAGGAAGCCTTTGCTTTGGTAGGGTCTTAGAATGAAAACAACACTTTCCTGTTCTTCCTGTAAATTCTAGTTCTAAATTACGTGTACGTCTCTGAATCCTAGACTTCCTCATCTCATGATACTCATGTTCAAAGGATATCTTGTCTTATACCTTTCACAATAAGCTTTTTCCCTGCCCCCTGCCATGTTTTCAAATGACCTTCAGAAGAGTTGGAAATATATTTAGCTTCTGCAATATGCTACTTGTGCAATCAAGCCGTACACAAAATTCATCTGAAATAAAACTAATTTCTGTTTCTGTTTCCTAATGTCTGTTACTTTTGGTTCTTTCTGTTTTTGGTAACTACAATATTTTATGGCTCCCCCACCTTTGCCTTTTTGTGTTCCTTTTCAAGCATTTTCATGTTTTAATTCCTAAGTCATCTTGTGGAAGTGATTTCTTGCCTCGGTTCACATTTTCCTTCTTGCAACACCCTCACTGTGCTGCTCTTTTACGTAAATTCATGCAGTATGTGCTTTCACACTGTTATTGCTACATAGGCAGAACATGCTAGTCTGAGAAACAAATCTTCTTGGAGAGATGTATCTTGGATTTGGCCAGGCAGACTTCTTGCTACAGTTTCTGATCACATTGCCACGTGGTAAAACATTGAGATTACTACGAAGAGCAGCCACTGTCCAGTTGTGGGCCACCTTGATTCTTGTCCAATAGTAACCTGTTTTACAGACAGTTTCATTGGTTTCAGTGATTTAGTCATCTACTGGCTACCTGTTTCTACCATTGGATGCCATTTGGAGATGAGCTAATGGGTGCATTGGAAGTTAATAATCAAGAAGTGCTCCTCAAAGGGAATAATATCCAGAGACTGAGTTAGCAGTAGTAAGTATCAGGAGAGGGACTTAGAGCTTTGTGAAAGAGATATAGATATCCTTCAATCTGCATAATTGATACCTTGGGCCTTCAAACTGAGCTGATAACTCTGAAATGCTTTAGGCTAAAGGGTGCCTCTACGTATTCCTGGAGGAGCTGCACACACAAATGTGATATTTCTAACAGACTTGAGTCCTGTTGTTAAATTTTACTTTATATCTGTCTTCTGGTCGCCATCCTCTGAAAAGTGTCAAAGAAATACACCAGTAAAACTGATACAGTATATAGGAATATCGTGAGCTATTAGAGAGAGATGACTGTTTCAGGCACATCAAAGAAAATACTAGGTCCAATTTCATAGTGCATGTTTAAGTTACATTTCTTGAAGCCTGGGGCAGCCTGTTTGCTTCCTAATAATACAGAAGTGTGCTATACTAAGGGGCTTTGGAGGAACCTGGCAAAATAAGGCGACTGGGTAACACATGGTAGGTCAAATTGATTGTTGATATATGAAGTTAATGCACAACCAAAGGATTAATGTGTGCTATTTACATTCTACTTTGCTAGGTTTAGAATTAACTGCAGTCCACAAATTAAAAATGGCTTGGTATCATCAAGAAACAAAATTACAAGCAGGTTGTGGAAAGAACAGGGGAAATAATATCAGTCACCCTCACTGTGGTGTGCAGCCATGTGGAAAGCAGTGTGTGCTCTTAGCCTACTTCTGACAAGAGTACAAATGGAGGTGGAAGAAGCAAAAATAATTAGTAATATAAAAAAAAATCCTGCTAAGAGAAGGTGTGCAGACTGGGAGCATTCTCTTGGAGACAAAATGAATAAAAAGAACCCCTGAAGAAAGCTTCAAAATGGATTAAGCTGTATACGAGTTGAATTGCTGGGCAACGGAAGTATTAATGCTCTTCTCTCTGCTTTCTCATGACTGCAGAATAACCCTTTCAGTTAGTGGACAGTCATCATATGTTTATTCAAGAAGTGCTAGAGGTAGACAGGAGAATCATAGGCAACAGATGAGGACGGTTGGAGGGAGGAGCATACTCAGAGTGCAATGTGGGATTTGACCCAGCAGTGTAAGAATATATCTGGTTATGTGAATGCAAGTAAAAGCCACAGCTAAGAATCAGCAGCTTTGTATGTTGGGGGACTGTGAGTTGGCACAATTCTAGTGACTCCGTGACACATCTGAGAGGTGTACCTGATGTCTGTATTTTCGTTGTTTAAACCTTACAATGGCTATGCTCTGCAAGTACCTCTAGGTACCAACTGGCTGAATGCCTCTTCCTGCTGCTACATGGGTCTCCTGACCTGGTAGGGACTCAGTGAGCTGCTTAAAGCAGGTTGAAAGCTGCAGGCATTTTGTAACTTTATTTTTCAATGTTTAACATGTAAATCAAACCAAGTTCCTTAATGCGCTAGTAATGCTGTATACAGCTGAGACTTTTTAACAGAAGAGTATGAAGTTCTATATTCCATCTTAATAAAGCAATTTTCAGTTTAGAGGTGTGAGGGTAAGTGGCATCAAAAACGGTATCTGTGGGAGTTGCTGTTCAGCATGGTCAATGTCATTACAAGATGATGAAGGATACTCCTATAGATATGTGAGAAGTTATGGGAAAGGTTAGCCTCAAGCTACTTAAAGAATTGCTGACTTTTAGGCTGATTTAAAGCCAGAGAAGACTTATGTATCTTATTTTTTTTTAATGTTTTTGTAATTTTGTTTTGAGTAGTATGAGTGATTTTAGGCAGATGTAATTTACTAGTTTAAAAAAATAAGTAAATATTTTATACCAGAGAGTGTAAAGCCTCTTAAACCTCTGAATTTTGCAAATGCAATTTCAGTATTTTCTTTGTTTTGCTCGTCTTCTGTGTATCTAAGAATGATATTAGGTTACATAACTCTGTTGCACAATAAAACCAGTTTTCCTGTTTGTAGCAGCATTTGTCTTTTGGTCTCTCTCAGCCTTGTTTCCAGTGTACCAGAGTTAATCAACCAGATTACTTAATAGCACATGAACATTGCTGTGGCATAACAACAGCCCAATGAAATATCTAATTCTATTGAAACTTCTATTCATGTCCACACAAAAGAAAAAACTTTTTTTTTTTTTATTATTTATTTCATGATTCATAACTGCTTAGGAATTGATACACTTGGCGATGTAGTGTCTTTAATCGAGCAGCTGTCTGCTCTTCTGAAGTGTATGGTAAATGCGCGTGATATTGTGGAGGTTGCTCCAGAGTACTGAGAAAATGACGTCAGGGTACATTGTTTGGTGATAAAGTTGACTACCTCTACACTAGTAGCAATAATATTCTCAGGGCTACTGTATTAATCCATTTAGCCTAATTTTGCCTACTTTTGGATTTACTTTTTGTAAAACCACAATGACAATTTGTAATGCTCCTACATAAACAAACTGATGAACTGTTGCTAACAGAATTCAATGAAGACACTTCTTTAGCATAAGCTGTCTTTATATACTGCAGCTGAAAGCCATTTAAGACCAAACATTCATTTACAATCACTCATGCTTTTATTGCTTAGTGGATAGCTTTGTAAAAGATATCTTAATATGTGTCTGGCTTGGACCATTGTCATAAAGTTTGTATTTGGAGACTGAGTATAGCTTAACCCTCTGACAGCAAGAGTTGGATAACAGGGACTGGCTTTTGCTGCAGGGCTACATTTGTTTATTGGTTCTCTTACTTGCTCCAAGAAAGCCATCATAAAAATGCTAGGTTTTGAGTGGCAGCATCCTGGTGCTGGCTCCCATGCAGTACATGTGATGGGGAGTTGGAGTGCTTACTGGCCTTGTCACCTGTGGAGATAGGCAGAGATTTTGGGCTGTGTTACCCCTTGAGAAGGGGCAGGGGTTGTTAAGAGCCACCCCTCATGCCAGGAGGTCTCCAGCCACAGTTATGGAGCAATGCTGGACAAACATGAACGGAATGAGTGCTCTAAGGCACCGGTATTTGCCCTTCCTGGGAATGGTGATTGCCCTAGTGTGGGAAAGTCAGTGCTGGGGGCTGAGCCAGCTGGTCTGGGGCAAGCACTCTTCTCCAGTTCTTTGTGGAGCTTCTGCTAGCAAGAGTGGTGTTTCTAACCCGAGTGGAAGCAGGATCATGATAAAATGTGGGGGAGTGTATGTTTTTACATCTTAAAATTTAAACTATGAAGCAATTAGATATAGAAGCCTCTTTAACCTGTTAGTAAGCAGGCTTTCATTAGTACTATTGCTAGATTTTCTAAGCCACGGTAGAGCTGTCTGAGAAGAGCATGGAAGGTATTAAGTTATGTAATTTATTCCATAAAATGAGTAAGGCGTAATATAATTCTTGGAGATGATGAGCACACTATGCATGTTGTGGCTTTGCTGAGCTGAAACGG
>WHYT01017431.1:107388-126329 GCA_009806455.1 Tetrax tetrax
TTTTTAAAAAAAAAAAAGAATAGTGAGTGCCTCTAAGTATTGTTATACATTATGAAGTATCCCATGCATCCACACAGAACCAATACTGTGTCATAAAAAATAGGAAAGTCTTCTGAGTTTGATAATGATTTCTTCGATAAACCAGCCTGTAGGGCTTGGATTTATTATTGATTATTTCCTAATAAAAATTCTATTATTTTTCATTTTAGGATGGAAATACCACAATCAGGGTAAATCTCTACAGTGGTTTAGGTTTTTTTTTTAATCTCAGTAACTGAAGTTTTGTTTTTACTTGACATTTTGAATTTCTTAACTAATAAAGCTGGACCTGGAGTACTGAAGTGGAAGGAATGACCTGGATACTCAACTTGCATTCTGTGGCATCAAAAGTCAGATGAACTCTGTCATGTTCCAGCTTGAGAGAATTCACAGGCATGAAACGATTTACCAGGGCAAGTTTTGCCCTTGAGCATAAAATTATCTTTCAATCTTGCAAATTTCCCTTTTACATTATATCACATCCCCCTGCTGCTGCATTGAGACTTTATCCAGCTGATGTATGTTTTTATCTGTAAATTGTTTTTTCCCATTTTTATGCTGGGTTCAGCCAACTATTTGGATTTGTCTCTGAAAAAATACCCTTACTGTAACATTGCTTAGAAAATGCATCTGTATAGGCTGCTGTGTTAGCTGTGGTGTTAGAGGCTGAAGGAGGGCCTCCAGAGCCTAATAACGAGAACAAATATGTATTCTGACCTTAAATTACCCTGGTTGTTGCATTTTCTTGGAATATAGGGATGGGTTCAGTAAAGGAAAATGAGAAGGTCTACATTAATCTAATCACTGGGTTGGAGGGTGGGGTGGGTTTAAGTATGGAGTTGTACACAGGTTCATTTTCTATGTGAATATTGCATGCTGAGTCTACCTAACTATCCTTACTCGAGTAAATTTTATTTCACTAGCTCAAGTTAAAACCCAAGACATTTAGCTGTTATGAAAGCATACAGTTGATATTTCAGAAAACATCAGTTCAGGTTAGGTTGATACATTGGGGAGAGAGGGAAATGTCACTGAATTGGTAAAAACACTTATTTTTCTTCAGAAGCCATTTCACACTTCTAATGCTAGGGAAATGCTCTTTTGATTCATGGAAAATAGAAATATCAGAAGTCAGGTCTGTTTCATGGTATGTCAGGACGATACAAAGCAATGTTTTGTCAGCACTATTTCTGCTCCTTTAGAGGGAGATCTCTAGATTACTGCGTTTTTTTTTTCCAAATCAGATTCAAGAGGTTGTGTTCTCTATCAAGACTCTTCCAGCTCTATCAAACAGATAAGTTCAGGGCAACCAGTGGCTTTCTGAGCTTTGGTGGCAATCTGTTGGCTGGTATGAGAGAACTGGGGGGAAATGCTTTGCTTCTGTGAAGCCACTGATTCCCTTCTCTTGAAGATTTGTGCACTGCACTTTCAATCTTGCAAGGATTTTCATACAGCAGTTTTTCCATCTTCTGTTCTTCCTGGGCTATGCTGGCTGCTGTGTGTGTGGTATCACTGCATCACACAGAAGAGGAATACACCTGCTGGGAATGTCACTCATCGGCTTCTTTACGAATCTTAAGCTAAAACATTTCAGAGCAACCTTTACAGCAGTAGTCAGTCGGCAATTTTAATCTAGAGGAGAATAATTGCTCTAATGAATATCCTTCTGTTCCCGATGCAGTCACGAAAAGGACTGATCTAAGGATAAGGTTGTCCTAGTTGATGTCTATATGAGATGAGAATCTCATTGCAAATAAAATTTCCTGCAAGGCATATATGGATCATCTCTGAAAATGTCACTTAAGAAATTTTTTTTAAAAAGAAAAATTCCTGAAATATTGTGAGGGGAAAGAGCATTTCAGGAGGACCTTTCCATTTTATCCTCATGAGAATGTTTGAAGGTGGTATCCTTTGTTCAGAGAAAAAGCTTACGGAGTTTCTTTCAGCAAAGTAAAGATTGTCGAAGATGGAATATCTGTGTTTAAGGGGTTCACATTGTGTGTGTTTCTTGTTTCAATGTCATTTAAAGGGCACATTGGTTGCCTCTGATTCAAAATTTCCTTAAGTCAGTTAGTTTGCCACTGAAAAGGTGAACACTAAAGCCAGAAATCTGAATTGAACTCAGTGGGAGACTTTAACCATATATATTTTTAAATTAAATGCGTTCTGAAAACTCCTTTTCCTAGTTCCTTTGCTCTTCATTGTAATTCTCATTTACTGAAATCATCTCAAAGTGCCACATCGTGTGTATATTTTGCTGCTAGAGTATCCTGGGACTGTTAACTAGGAGCAGAGGAAGATTTTACATGACAAGCTGGCTATAAAGTACAGAGAAGGCAGGATGTCTTGCTATGTGAATTTTTAAAAGCTCGAACTGAACTAATTTCTGTTCCAAACTGTGGTCGACAGTAGAGGAAACTGGACCTGATATAGTGCCTGGTTATGTCCCTTTACTTTAGTGGGGGTTGGTGGTTGGGTTGGAAACCCCTGGACTTGCAAGCTTTGCTGCTGGATTCCCCAGCAGAGCGCGGAGGGGAAAGGGTATTGCCATCTTCCTTCCCTTGACTGAAAGATTTCATTCGTTCTGATTTTATTTCTCTTGTAGTACAGCATGGTCTAGGGAAACTTCCCTAGTAACAGTAACAAATCTGGACAATGACAACCTCTGGTATGATGTCTGAGACAAAAATTTAGCCCAAAGATATCTGTGGTCTTCAAATAACTATTTATTTATTTTATTGTTGTTAATTCTTAGACTGTGGCATATGTACAAATTTAGTTAAAATCTGTCTTGAGTTTGCAGTCTCTGTTCCTGCAACACTGAATGAGGAGGTTAATAGATGTCTGTGTCCATATGGTGCTGCTTTCTCCTTCCCACAACACTCAGTCTTTCCTGTGAATGAATGTGACCCTATCTTCTTCAGGGTACATGCTGAAAATAACTACATTTGCAGCTTGCAAGTGTTGCTGGATTAGGAGGAAACTCATGGTTCATGACATCTGTGGGGAATGCTAGTTTTCTCGGGAGAAATAACCTTATAGCTCTGCACTTTGCTGCAATATCTCCAATGGGTGTTTTGTCAGGATAAAAAAAATGCATGCTCAGGCCTGTAGCTGACTCTGGAGGAGCTGGGTAAGGAGGCCTATGGTGGATGAGACAACCTGTTGCTCTTACATCTAATGTCACGTCCATTTTAAGACTCACTTGTTACTGAAGTTTTAGCATAATACTAAGAAAACAACATCCCCCCTCCCATCCCGCGCCCAAACCATTTGTAGTACTAGCTTCAGCAATGAGATTGTATTTGCATTTTGTGTTGAATTGTTGGTGGCATTTCATAATCTGTCAGGACCTGCTGCTTTCTTGATCTCCCTAGTCTGTGTATGGGGTAGAGCTTTTTCCAGTAGGCATCTATCTTGGCAGTGGAAATTTGTGAAAAATAGGTAACTTCTTGTAACTGCTTAATGGTTTCCAGTTAAGATCCCGGCTGCTGGTGCCAGAACAAGACTTAGGGCAAGTGGCAGCAGACTGGTGGGGTCACCTGGATCAGGCAGAGAGTTGCAAAGGTGGAGAGGAGCAGTGAGCTGATAAAACCTCTGAACATCTGAGACCTGAGAAAGAAAGGGAGAACAGGTAGAGCTCAACAATTACCTGAGAGGACAGAAACTGAGGCGGGAAGCATGGGCCAGCTTGCAAGCCAAGCTCCCACAGTGGCTGGGGAGAGTTGTGCAGAAACTCTCTTTTGTCTGATGCAGTCACTGTGCTCCTGGCATTTTATGTAAGAGTAAATGTATTAGTGAAAGGCCTGGAGAATGAAGAGCAAAATCAGTGTAAAAATATAATAAAGTGATGAGGGAAGTAATTAAAAACATGAAATGAGGAGATTCTGTAGATGAAATTAAGTTGGGAACTGCTTTCTGGAAGGTAAGGGGTTTAAATATAAATAGCATAATTATCCGTGGAAACATTGATTACTTTCACAGCGAGTTAAACTTACGGTTTAATAAGCAAACACAATCTAGTAAGACTGTGCTGTCCTAAGCATAGGCCAACCATCATTATCTAAATAGCTGTCAGTAATAAACTGTTTCTCATTACTTCCTTCTTTATGAGGAGAAAGAGAGGGAGGAAACTGATTCCCTGCACTCTGTGATCCCTGATCACAGGGGCTGAAAGCAGCAAATGCTATTTCTGTGTTACAGTACCTAGTCTGAGAACCTGGGTCTTCAGTGACCTGAATCCTGGAGAAGGGATTTCATGGGGAGGGGTAGTAGATAATCACTTTATCAGAGCAACAATTTTAAAAAACCCATAAAGTAGTACATGGTAGAATTGAACACAGTTGGTAATGTATTTCCTAATGGTTGGAGACTGATTTTACTATTGAGGGGCTGTGAGCTGCAGATAATAAGATTTAGAATCTTTTTGTTTAGCTGGATATGGTAAAGCACTGTATAAGCTTTAGGCTCAATGTTACTCTCCCTGGAGGAGGAGAGAGTTTGCAGCTTTTTTGATGGGAGAATTAGGTCCTTCCTCAATTAACATTTTGGATTCAGCCTTTTCTGTCAGACGTGCTTATTTCTTTGTTCTGACAGATGTTTCTTTCTACTGACCTTCTGAAGGTTCATCTTTATGTGGAAAAGGTATCAATGGTCTTTGAATGTCAGCTCACTCTTAAAATACACTTTCTTCAAGAGAAAAATGTAATGACTTCTTTTTAAAGCAGAAGCCCCTTTTCCATCTATAATCTTTGGAATAACTAGATATTTTCTTTATATTTATTTAAACAAACCATAATCTCCTTCCCTGAGTCCCTTCAAGATCTATCCATCATGCTAAAATTTCCACCTCAAATCTAGTACGTTTAAGATTCTTATAATCTTATTGCAGCATAGAGCCTGCTAAATCTTCAGCATTTGCCTTCTGCTTTAAAAATTCAGGTTTCATACAACAATAGGTTTATGAAGTATACAGGCAGCTTTATAATCTATTAGAAAATAATTTTTCTGTTTTAGCATAGTAAAGCAAAGATCACTTATCATATAGGAGCAGCACAACATGAATAAAGTTGGATTACTGCTGATTTTTGCAAGCTTCCTCCCAGTTAATTGAAATGTAGACTTATTACAGAAACTTGGTAGCGAGATACCAAGTGTACTTTCAGCACAAATAGGAAGAAGGAGGAAGGAGGTACAGATAAGCATTTTTCTGGTAAAGTTGCTTCAAATTGCAATATGCAGATGCTTACGCATACAACTGAAACAACTCCTGGAATTAGGCCTTAAAAAAAAAAAAAAAAATGGAGGTTTCTATGGTTATGATGATATCGGATGTATGCTTAATTCAGTACAGCTAGCTCATTTAATAAAATTCAGTTAATTAACCTGAGTTAATCCTACTGATGCAACTCGTGGTGCCTGCTCTAACATCAACAGTGCTACAGTGAAGTATATAATCTGTGGAATGACAGTTGAAGAAAATATATGTGCTTTATGCTTTTTAAGCGCTATAACTTTTTAAGGGTCCTGAAGTTATTAATTTTGTGTGGATTTGTCTTGTTTTAGCTTTGCAGCTTAAAGAATTGCTGATCTTCTATACCCCTAAAATGATCTCTGGCTTTGAAATCTGAGGGTTGCTTACAGTCGCTGGTATGTGCATTCCAGATTGCTAGCTTCTTCTGCCTGCAAGAGGAGGGTGGGTTTTTTTGGGTGTTTGCCACTTCCTCCCTTCTCCCCCTCCCCCCCCTTTTGTTAATACTAGTTGCTACACTGACTTCCGGTACCTTTTAGGGAAAACGTAGAGGTTTTGCTTCATATATTCAGTTCAATTGAGAAAGAACTTGTGCAGGATGGAGATTATTCCAAAATATTGAGCAGCTGTACCTTGCCCTGCAAGTCTTGGGAAATGCTTGTGCGTAAGGCAGAAGCTAAATCAAGCCACTTTTTCTCAACATCACGTACTTGTGGACTTTAAATTTGCCAAGTGTCTGTCCTCCAGGAAAAAAAACATGCTTTAGTGGGCTGGGAGCCAGCAGCTCTGAAGCTGTATTCCCAACCCTATCTGGTTTAATAATGCTTTGTCCTTATGTAACAATGTATTTTGCTGTCATCTTTTGCTTTTCTCTCTCCTTTCCTCCTCCACAACTAACTGGCTGTTACTGCATCTTGCCAGCAGTACACAATAGAAGCATATTTGTGCTCTGTTGACATTTTAGGATTGGTTCAGATCCACTTCTTTGTCAGTGCTACAACACTGCTAAAAACAGGCACCTTCTTCAAATTCCTCACTTCCCTCCCTGCCGCCCCCATCTCAGGCTTGAACATGATATGCCTTGGGGTCTGTTGGTAATGCCAGTAGTTTATATAGCAATTGCTGGACAGAGTCAGGTGGTTTCTTCTCAGTTAATTTTTTTTTAATAAAATACAAGTTGAATTTGACCAGAGAGCTTGTAGTGAAGTAGTAAAAACACAGATATTAAGGGACTCATCTGGTATTTTTGAAACGAGCTCACTGAGGGGAAAAAAGCAGTTAATTGAGGAAAAGATATCCTGAAACTCAAAGAACCAAAAATACCAGCTGCTTTTGACAGTCTGATTATGGAAGTCCAGTAGACGTGGACGCAGATGTTCTGATTTGCGTTGGCTGATTGGATAGTGATTTTCATTTGAACTCAAAAACCTTGCTGCTGAGTCATCTGAGGTTAGAGAAAATTATAGAATATTCCTGTGAGGTAAAGTGTCCATGTTCATTTAGCAGGATGTGCGATAATTTGGGATAGCCTAGTCCTTGGTAGAAAGGGGCTATATTTCCTGTGGGACCTTAGAGCTAAGGATCCAGGCATTACCTGAGATGCTGCAGTGCTCTAAACTAAAATCCTAGCTTTCTTCCATGATAATCTGGTGTTGTTGGTGTCTTTTTTTTTTTTTTAATTAAAGTAAAGTAGCTGTAAACTTTGACGGAAATGTTTTACAGGTGAATATTGAGGATAGAAACATGTGGCTTTTTGTTTCATGCTAAAGACTTCATAGCTTTTTTTTTTTTAATTAAGTGTAGATATTTAAAACAAATAACATGATTGCTTGCCTTCCTCGAACACGCTCTAGAGACTTCTATGGGTGATTCCTGCAACAAGGTCACCATCAATAGGATGTTTCATGTTGGCTTAAAATTGTTAGAGTGAAAGCTATGTCCCCAAACCAGAAGTCTTGCTAACTAATTGTCTTTGCTTTTTAAAGTAAGCACCTTCATTGTAACATAAACTTGTTACCTTTGGTTCTTAGCCTTAAGAAAGTAGATTCTGAAGCCCTTTATTGCCAGAAGAGTCCTAGGCATGGGTTGGGGCAATGCCAAGCACAAATACAGGCTGGAAGGAGAATGGAGGGAGAGCAGCCCTGAGGAGAAGGACTTGGGAGTGCTGCTGGACGAGAAGCTCAACATGAGCCGGCAATGTGCCCTTGCAGCCCAGAGGCCAACCGCATCCTGAGCTGCATCTAGAGGAGTGTGGCCAGCAGGTCGAGGGAGGTGATTCTCCCCCTCTACTCTGCCCTGGTGAGACCCCACCTGCAGTACTGTGTCCAGTTCTGGAGCCCCCAACATAAGAAGGACATGGACCAGTTGGAGAGGGTCCAGAGGAGGGCCACGAAGATGATCAGAGAGCTGGAGCACCTTTTGTATGAGGACCGGCTGAGAGAGTTGGGGTTGTTCAGCCTGGAGAAGAGGAGGCTCTGGGGAGACCTTATAGCAGCCTTCCGGTACCTAAAAGGGGCCTACAAGAAAGATGGGGAGAAACTCTTCAGCAGGGTCTGTTTTGATAGGATGAGGGGTAATGGTTTTAAATAGAAGGAGGTGGATTTAGACTAGACATAAGGAAGACATGTTTTACACTGAGGGTGCTGGAACACAGAAACAGGTTGCCCAGAGAGGTGGTGGATGCCTCATTCCTGGAAACATTCAAGGCCAGGTTGGAGGGGGCTCTGAGCAACCTGATCTGGTTGAAGACGTCCCTGCACCTTGCAGGGGATTGGACTAGATGACCTTTAAAGGTCCATTCCAATGCAAACCATTCTGTGATTCTATAGAATTCTTTCCTTCAGGTAGACAGACTATGCAATCAAATCTACTGCCTTTATCAATCTTTTGGTTAAACTGAACAGTGTGGGCTTTAGTCTGCACCTATTGTCATCCTGCTAATTCAGTGTACGGGGAATGACACATCTCCTTTCTATTTTGAATCCCAGGGCATAGGTGTAAGAGTTCAGTTTTCTTTTTAATTATAGGAGATTTGTGTTCATTTTCTTCTGTATTTTCTAGTCCACCTTTTGATGAGGGTAGAACACCAGGATGAAATGCTACAACCGCTGTGAGAATTCAGAAAGTGTAATATATCCAAATTCTGTTATTAATTTCTTTCCTCTCTATTCTGTAATATAGAGATATACCTTGATGTATGGAAGAAGTAAATGTTAGTGTCATGGAAGGGTGGTTATGGGAGGGGTATAACCAAGGCCTCTGATAGAAGTTGCTGTTCTATTCCCATTAGTATCAACAAAGTCAGATAAGTCTGGCATTCAGGGAACACAGCTTGTGCAAAACCTTTCCCAAATATAAAGCTATAACTCTGAATAGTCTTAGACCTTCAACAGTCCCCCTTCCACAAGCTTGGAAAAAGTAAAGGAGACATACTGCTTGAGTATGGGAAAAGGTGTGTGACAAAAGCATCTAACTAGAAGATGGGAGATAAGGATTTTTTTGAGCTTAACAGCATGATGTCCTCACATTCATGGAATGGAAGGCAGCCTTGTGGTAAGCAAATGAATGTCTTACTGACCTCAATTAACATTCATTCTGTTTGTGCCAGAACTGACTTTTTTTCTTCAAGCCTGCTAGGTGGATACTAGGTGAATAGTAAACAAATGTAAATGATCTCATTTTGTCACTAGGATGGCATGAATACCTCAGAGTCTACATTTAACTAAATTAAAAACTTGTAATGAAGAGGTGTAGCTTTCTGTATAGCTTTTCTCTCTCTGGAGAGAGCTATACTCCTGAGGTGTCGTGGATCGCCCTCTGTGCTTCACTGATCACATAGGATCATAGAGTTGTAATTCAGCCCAGAGTTAATGTGGATTTGCTCTCTATATCTGCATGCATCTGATCTTAGTATTCTTAGTATTCCTCACTCTGAATTTGCCCCTCTTTTTTTTTCTTTTTTTTTTAAATTATTTTTTAAAAATTATTTCTGATGTTCTCTCACTGGAGAAAGGTTCATCTTACTGTGAGGCGGCACAAGAAATTACAGAAATCACCAACTGGATGGCACTTTGTCTCTGTAATTTATGAGGAGATGCTGTACCTATAAATCACAAAAATCTAACAACTGCAACGGCAGCAAGATAAAGCACTGACACAAGGGCAGCTGAGAAGCAGTGAAAAAAGGATGAGACTGAGTTTTGTCAAAAGTCTTAACCCTCCTAGAGAATATCTGGTGTCAAACTGTCATAGAATCATAGAATAGTTAGGGTTGGAAGGGACCTTTGAAGGTCATCTAGTCAAATCCCCCTGCAAGGAGCAGGGACATCTCCAACCAGATCAGGTTGCTCAGAGTCCTGTCCAACCTGGCCTTGAATGTTTCCAGGGATGGGACACCTACCACCTCTCTGGGCACCTGTTCCAGTGTTTTACCACCCTCAGTGTAAAAAAAGTCTTCCTTACGTCTTGTCTAAATCTGCTTCCTTAATATAATTATCTGTTTTTTGTAGATGTGGAAGAGATACTTTGTTTTCTTTTTCTTTACATATAAACATTTCATTCTAGTTGCACAATATTTGAATATGACAAGGAAGTAATATACAGATAGATCTATTATTCCATTATGGGAATCCTGTGGCTGCACAAGTAACTTCAATTTGCTGTCATACTTTATTTCTGAAATATTTTCAACTCTCAGTCATACTTACGTGTGCTTTATTTTGTTATTTAATATGCCATTGAATAGGTAAGGTCATTACAACAAGGTTTCCTGAAGGTACCCATGCTGGTATATGAAATCACTGATAGTAATGGATTTAGAAGTCTATGAACTTCCATTATTTTATTACTATACAGATGATGAAGAGGCAGACAGGAGTCAGTAGTGAGGATTTTTTCACAGATCTTGATTTGTCTTCCAAAACACTTCCTTGCTTCCTGTACCACTTAAACTCATGATATTATAAGTGCTTTTATCTCCAGCTTCTATTAAACCACCTTCAAATACCTTTTTATTTTACGCAAGAGTTACATTTGTTATTATTTGCATTATGGCAAACTTAATTTCACAAACTTATTTCAGTCCATCCAGATAGATTTAGTTTCATTATGGACCATGGGAAAGGACTACGAGACATACTTTCTGATTCCCTAATTGCAGAGTTCCCAGTTTTGTGTCTGTATTTTTAAGGGGCATACAGAATATAGAAGCTTTGTGGGAGGGATGAGGAAAGTGGACAGAGAAGGGAGGGATCTTTACACCAATCTCTGAAGTAGTTACACAAGGCTGGTACTGTTATCTCCTTCCAAATTGCTTCATAGAAGGAGATTCATTGTGGAAGAAGTCCTGGTTCCTTTTTCAGTTAGGAATTCTCCATCAGGTGAACTGAAGTTGAGTAAAAGCATGGTAGTTCTTTAAGCATGTTTCAGTAGCTTTATTAGGAAACTTCAACATAAAACTTTGAAGAGAGATTTTGCTGTGAACTAGGATACACAAAGTCTAAGGTTCAGCACCTTATGTTGTGTTTCAGCAGGCTCAAGGTAGGAATTGGTAAACTTATTTTAAAGGAAATAGAGATTTTGTTTGGGGTTTTTTGTTTTCTTTATTTGTGGTGTTTTATTAAAAATGTAGTCTGAATTCATACCTGGGGAAAAACTGTTGACTGTTGGGTTTTGTGTAGTTTAGGTGTTTGTTTTTTTTTTTTTTTTTTAATTAAAAATGAACTTAAAAACCCACAGGCTGAAACTCTTTCCTGATGTAGTGAAATATTTTGACTTTACTGGGCTTTCAAAGGAACTGTATTCAAAGTAAAAGCAAGGCACAGACTCCTTAGCTCAAGGTCTAGAGTGAAAGTGTTGCAGATGTGGAAGGCTTTAGCTCCAAGTTGGCTCTGTGCCCTGGTCACTCACCTCCTGGAAGGATGCCCTGGGTACCAGGTGCGTTGTGGTGTGGATGCCTTGATCTTTGCACAGCACTGATGTCTGTTATCTCTGCAGTGTTTTGCAGAGATTGAATTGATTAACATGGAAACTAGTTCAGTTCTGATCTTTGGAAAAAAATATGACCATAAGCCAAAACCCAGTAATATTTATAATATTGATAGTAGTACAAGGTATGTGAAGAGTTTTAAAAGACAATGCAAAAGAACCATCTGGTTGGGAAATATTGTCTGATAGGCAAGCTAATAGAGAATCCCTGTCGGTTTTTGTTGTTTTTTATTTTAAAGTGTATATGCAAAATGGATAAACATTAAACAAAGACACAAAATTGTTTATCTCCCTCTATGGAAGACTGCATTCAGAATACCTATAATGACCTTGGCATTCTGCTTAATGAGTAAATGGAGTATTCAGCTGTATCTGATAATGAAAATGAGACATGCTTAATTGACTTAGCACCCAACTAATCAGCAGTTAATGCAGTCCTGAAAATTGCTAAGTTATTTCATCTTGGAGGGTCAGAGCACATATGTAGAGAAGGGATAAGCTGGGATTTATACCTTAAGCATGAAGCAAGTATAAATGGCAAAAAGTAATTGATGTGGCCCAGAGGTTTCGACCAGTAGTGTGGCCTTGATCCACACTCTCCTCAGACATCTGCAAAATGTTTATAAATCTAGAATGAGACTTTTTGTTAGTTGACATCTTGCAGGGAATTCCACTGGAGGATCTGTTAGACTGTGAGCAGAACAGCTATGCCATTGGCAAACCAGCAAGTTAGATTGGGTTCATTTTAAAAAAGAAAAAAAAAAAAAAAAAGTGATTTTTAGTTGCCACTGTGTGAACGTCCCAGAATGGCCTGTTGGGATTTTATTCAAAGTACATATTGAGTTACAGTGCCTGACTTGACACCTGCAAACATCTCTGGCCCGATTTTACTTAGCTACAGACAGTGATTCAGCACTAAATGAGATAATTTCTTCCAAAATCTTCCCATCTCAGGAGGGAATTTTCTATTGCTCACAGGAATGACGTAGTATTCCAAGCCAAAACAGTGAGGTTTAAGGAGGCCATCAGTTTAGTTCTCTGCACAATAGATAATCAACGGAAACCTTCCTTTCACTATTTATGTTCAGGAATCCCAGGTTAACAAAGAACTTGGTACAGCAGGAATCCTCTTGTTTCATTTTTTCAGTTTGCTGTGAACAGGTTTTTTTTCTTTCAGCAGTTTTTTTTTCTTAATTTTAGAACATTAAATGATTTTCACACAACATCTTGATTAGGAAGTAGCAACTAGGAGGATTTTTTTTTTTTGAGAGTTTTTGCGTTTATTTAGAAGGGCAGAGGATTAAATGTGCTAGAAAAAAAAAATAGCTACATGCCCTGAATCAACAGGAACAGCACCAGGTCCCTGATTTTAGCAGCAGGTCTCTTTAGAGGGCATAGGATTTACCATTCTTCTCCCCACTGTAAAGCAGCTGTGTGGCATTACAGGTCTCACAGTGAAATGGATGGGAGTGGGGAAGAAGAGGCCTCAGGCTCCGTGTTGGGTCTGTGATCCTTTGCAGATGCATCTGTCACATAAATCCCTGCTGAGGCACCTTCTGCTTTCCTGTTGTTAAAAATCTGGACATCCAACGCATGGTCTTGATAAATGAGGGAGCAAGTGTTAAAATGCAGAAGGAGTCTATATTCAACTTTTTCCTCCTTTGTCTCTGTTCACCTGCTTGCTGATGCTGTCTGTCTTTGAAAATCATCACAGATAATACCAGTTTTCCATTGTTTGATGATCCTTGATCTGCCATCAGCAAACTTAATTAAAATTGCTTTTCAACTTGGTCTTTGTATCTCATCTGATGCATCAGCAGTGAGGGGTCAGATATCAATTGTGAATCTTCACAAACTTCAGAAGCTTCGGAATTTGCTTGTAGAACAAAATTGGAGCCTTGCCAAGCCGCCGCTGCAAAGTGTCTTGTAGCCTTTCAAATGACAGATTTTTATTTGGCAGTGTTGGATTTCAGTGCAGTTGAGAATGTACCACAAAGGTATTGACAAAACATCCTGTTCTCTAAGATGAATGTTTATTATAGTGAAGACTGAGGAGGTTTCAGCTCTTTTTTTAGTCAGACCAATACTGCAAAGTGTACATAGACACTCCCTGAGCTGCTAGCAGGGTTTGCAAAGAATACTAATAGGCTGGTTATAGCAGTGGTGATCTAAGAATAAAAGCAAAGTAAAGGTCACATGCAGAAGCAGAGCTCTTGGACTTACTGATAACTAGCTATGTCCTGTAAAGTTTCTAGAGTAAGGCATTTCTATTGTTATATATATTTGGAGCCAAGACTAGAGATTCGCTGTAAAATCTGTAAATATGAAAGTAGCTTTTGGATACCCTTTGGAAGGAATCCAGATGTGATATTTGTGTTTCAGTCCCTGTTCTGCACCCACTCCACTTTGCCAACCATGGTTTTAACTGAGTCCATTCATCTGTGGGAAGTAAGTGCTGGCCACTTTATTCTCTACATGATATTGCACTGGGTAAATAACATGCTTTATGGAGAGAGGCACAAAAGAAAACACTGAATGGCATGTTTTTCTTAGATATTTCTAAGCGTTCTGTTTCTCTAAGTATTTGTGCAGCCTATTTGAAATGATGATGACCAGCTGATGACGATGATAGCATCCAGTTTTGATGCTGGTGCTTGCTGTCCTCATTGCTGATATTAAGTGTGCTTCACTGGTTTCTCTCTTATGATCCATCTCTGCGGTTTCTAATGTTGATCCTTACAGTTGAAATGGATTATAAAGGGGGAATACTTCACCTGTGTGTTGCCTTTTGGTTATTTATCACTGTGTACAACCTAGAAATAATGTTAATTTGCCAGTTAGAATGTAGAGTTGATTAAAACAGAAGTGCTACCAAAACTACTACTTGAAAGAAGCAGAAAGGAGGACAGTGTCTCCATCTCCACTGCCCTTACCATGCAGCCTTAACACAACTCAGCTTCATCCTTCTGGAACTGTCATGGGGCAGGAGTACAGAGGGTAAGGATGGGCTTGGGTGCCAAACTGCCCTCGGACACTCTTCAGAAGGTACGCAAATTTAGCCTATATTGTGCTTCACTTTCTTTGCGTCCCTGTGTGGCTTTGAGACTCCATGCTGGACGAGAGCAAAGGACCAGGTCAAGGGAGCTGTGCCTCCTACAGGAGACAAGAATACAGAAATAAAAATATTTTGGATGCCTTCAGCATGCTGTGGTCTTCTGCAGCAGCTGTTGATTTGAGATCAGAAGTCATCTCTTCCACAGATGGACCAGAAGTGATGTGAGAAAGGTTGATCTTGTCTCTAGGAGTTCTTCCTTTCTCTGCGGGTGGGAGAATAACCCAGATATGCAGCAACTGCAAGATAGGCAGGAGGGAGAGTGGTTCTCCTTGCATTAGCATGCCAGCAAACCTCAGGTGAGCACCTATTCCTGAAGTGAGCTAGCTCAAGGGTCTCAGAGGTCTGATAAGGATGGACTTATAATGTAACCCTAGAGGTCCTATGTTGGATTGAAGAGCACATATTCTGTCTGTGTCCCATATGCTTTGCTCCTGGTATCTGATCTTCTTTCCATGTTTAATTTGCATGGATAAATGAGCAAAAGTCTTAGTCTTCCAAAGAGAAATGAATAACCTGAACTCTTTAGAGGCAGCACAATTACAGAGAGAGAGCAGTTATTCTTTGTAGATCAGAGATGAAATCTCATTTAGAAAACTCTCATACACCCAGTATTATTGCTTTAGAAACACATACATATGTGTAAACATATGTGCATACATGTATGTGTGTGTATATATATGGTAATTGTTTGCATAACATGGCTCCTGAATTCTTACGTTCTTGTAACAGGATTTCCTTAATAAAGAGGTTTTTCCTATGTGTTTGCACCTTTCTGGATTAATTCAAACTGAACATCAGTGACTAAAGGGTGTAATGTTAAAGATGAGATCTTGCGAGTGCTTTATCTCACAGTACCCAGTCCTTATGATTGACTGATATATTTCTGAGACATGCCTTTCCTAAGTCTGGTCACAACCATCCCATGATTGCACCCCTATTCTGATCCTGTTCAGTCACTTGCAGCTAATGACCTCCCAAATTGCAACCTGAACACTTGCTGTTAGTTTGTAAATGTTGCAGTTATGACTTTGTGTGGGGTGTAAGTGGTATTTATTTGATTGGAGGGGTGAGAGGAGGAGGAAGCATTGCTCATTTCTGTTTAATATTTCTCATTAGCTTGTTGCCTCAAAGTTAAGTTTTTTGCATAACATGCAGGAATTTGCCTACACAATATGTCGTATTAATGTAGAGGAACTAAATATGGAAAAGACTCCCACTTCCATTGTCTCTTTTATTCTATTCCTTGAATCCCCCGGTTGGACTTCTAACAAAGTATTTTCTCCAGCTGTCAAGAAAGTTTACGCCATGATCCTAACTTTCTGTTTCCTAGCAACTCCGCATCCTTCTGCTCATACAAGAGGGTGGCTTATACTTTTAACGAACGTAATTCTAAGCCATGGCCAATGAAAAGCAAATATTATGGAAGAATAAGTGTCATTCATACTTTAAACAAAAAGTACAAAGTTCACATCATAATTGTTTATTTGTTGTAGCATTGCATATAATTTTGATAAGATGAGTATTTCTTTATATGTCCTTGCATTTCAAATTTGGTTTTAGATGTGGTTGGCAATGTGGGACTAGGGCTCACTGCTTGTAGAAGGTTGGGGTTTTTTTGGCAACTTCCTGTGTTTGAACATCACCAGCATGTTACTTGGAGGGTACTTGGTTCCCTATTTATTTTGTATTGTTATTATTTCATTTGGCTGCCCTGCTTTGAACCTGAGTCTTCTTACCTGGATGGTGGGTCAACAGTCTGCTGAGCTGTATTACACTGAGATTGATTACGAGTCCTACATTAAATGATTTCAAAGGGACTGCATACCGCATTACAGAGTATTACTTGTGTCAGCAAGTCACTGAAGTATCTTCAGCAGTCCCTTTATTGTGATGTTTTCTTAGCATTTCTTGCGTATAAAATAATAAGAGTTAAGTATTGCTCCCCATTCTCTCTCACTTCATTATGTCATTAGTGTGCTGTGAAAGTGGAAGCTGATGGGTAAACTTTTGAAATCAAAGTTCCTTTTAGCCATATTACAGGCAGAGCATGGATGGCAGCTGTGTGGGAATTCTGCTTCCTCTAGAAATTTAGGAAGGGTTAAACATCTGACGGGTGTCTGAGATTTCTTAAGTGACTAATGAGATGGCATAGAATCAAAGCAAAAGCTAACTAGGGATTTACTTTTCAGTGATAGCTTTTCCACTTTTAGAAATATCAGCGTTTCTTTGAATAGGAATTAAGGATCTTTCTAGTATTTCAACTAACTATCTTTTCTGTTAAAAAGGTCAAAATTTTTACATGTTTGTTTTCTTGCCTCTGAGGTGGCCATATGGCTTCCTTTGCTTGTTGGAAAATAGATACTCTCAAAGAGCAAACTTCAGTGAAAACACACTGCCAAAAAAGAAGTGATTAACTATAGAACATAGGAGCTGCTATGCTGGTTTACCGTAGTAATATATTTAGCCTGAGATCTCATCTTCAACAGAGACTTAAAGATACTATGAAAGGGGAAAGGCATTTTTTCCTGGATTTCAACACTATAGAAAAAAGCCTAATCCTAGAGAACATTTCTCCATATATATATTTTTTATGTAGTAACATCTTCATTCTCATTTGTTTTGGGCAAATTTTTACAAACTTTTTCTCAGCCTTTTAGTGCAAGCAGTTTGTGTTTCATCTTGCTCTTTAAACACTATCCTGCATAAGCTCCCTCATGTGCATACATTACAGTTATTCTTAATTATGAGGTCTCATATTATTTCTCCTGCGGATGTTTGCTTTGTGCAGAGTTGCAAGATGGATGACATTAAAATCAAGTTGATGTTAGCTTGAGATTTTTATACTTTGAAGTAATTCTGTGTCTTATCCATGTACTGTCATCCAAATCTTGCTCTGACTACAAAGCATTTGTTATAACAATGTTTTCCTGTAGTGCTTTTCGCTGTGGTATCTTACAAGCTTTGCTGTCATTAATGCATCTAATGTCAAGATTCCCTATGAGGAAAAGTGATGTCTTCCCATTTTACTTAAGGGAAATGGAGAGGTAGAAATATCAGGGTCCAAAAAATTCTCATTTGAAATGCCTGAATGAAAACACTAAAGACTTAATATTTCTGTAGCACTATGTGCACCATCAAATTCAAAGCTTAGTTCCCTTTAGCTGCAGCTGCTGCACAACTCCTGTGCGAAACACTTATTTTGTTATATGCCTCTGCTTCATCCCTGAGCAGCCCCATCCTGTGCATTGGCCCATCCGTCAAAAAAAATACCAAAGACTATTAGAAATGATGCTGATCCCGGTATCAAGTCATCTGCAGAGTGAAGGAGTAAAGCTAACTGCTTGCAGTCAAAAGCGTTCATGGAGTGAGCAGATCCTCCATTAATTACGGAGGATGTGCACCTTCCCAGGGAGGTTCACTGGTATTTGGTGGTAAGGTAGGAATGGTACAAAGTAGAAACTGTGGGCTGCAGTTAATGCTGCAGGGAGAAGCACAGTCTTGCTACAGCACAGCTGCTCTCTTGGTGCTGTAATCGGAACCACTCATGGTTAACACATCCACGCAACACTCAGATAAAAAAAAAATGCTATTATTTCAGCTGTACAGGTAGGAATGTGAGACAGAGAAATGAAGTAGTTGTTTACAGCAGTGTAAGAAAGCTGTGATGTGATAGACAAGCACTATGAGCTCCAGCATGATACCTTAATGTAATTACTAGTGTGTCCCTTTGTTTCTGGTAGCCGTGGTTTTTCCTCTCCTTTCCTTGAAGCCTCATCATCGTTCTTGCTCCTCCTATCTTCGTGTCTCCACCCTGTACGCTGGTTCCCAGTGCACTCTGCCCCTCTGCCTTCCTGCTCCAAATTGCACTGTGCTCAATCTTATCCAGGTGCTGCAATTCCCTGCCTTTATCTCTTCATCATGATGCACGCTGTAGTTCCAGTGTTTGGTTTTTTGTTTTTTTTCTTTAGTATGTTTCTGATGTCCAGTAGCACTCTCACTCACCATTAAAATGTTTTTACCTTAATACTTTGTTTCCTGAAGAGACAGCACTACTGCAAGGTGAACTTGGTCTTGTTCCTGCTCTCATTCTGCCCTTTGTATTATTGCAATTTTATAGGTAGGATTGGGCCACAGAGGGAAGCTCTTTTTCTGCAATAACTTAGGTGCAGTACTTACTAGCACAGCCAAGACGTGTACTTGTTGAAACTGTAAGTGTTACACCATAATTTTTGAAGTCAAGAGGATTAAAATTTGTCTCCTAGCTATGAAAGTCTCAATGCCTCAGACTATCTTGCTTCAATATTTTTTTTTTTCTTTCCTCGTCTGGCTGAGTGAAGTTTTAAAACATGACTACTCATCGGAATGTGTAACAAGGTAATATTGTAGGGAAACTAAGAGGGATAATACATCTGCAACTGCTGTGCTTAGTGTGATGAAAGATAAGCTTTTAAAAACTCTTTAAATAGGTATTCTGTAGGCATTTCTCCTGTCAGTTTCATTCTGCTGTGTGGAAAGTATTAGATATCAATCCTTTTTTTTTTTTTTTTTTTT
>WHYT01017431.1:126349-179289 GCA_009806455.1 Tetrax tetrax
CTTCTTTTTGCAGTGACAGAACACCCTGAGTACTTTTGTTACATCTGTGCTGTATTTGCTCAGCTTTGTAGCCAGAGCTTTCAAACTACTACCTATTTTCTGGTGCTTCTGTTTTCATGACTACTAAATCAAACATACATTTTTGGGGCTGCTGTTTTTTGCCAAAACCATATATACCCTGTCTTTTTCCATCCCCTAAATCAAGCTGCAGTTTTGGATACTTAGAAGCTGTGCAATTTCATGGATGATTTCTGGTGTAAGAACAAACCATGACTCATTACAGGAATACCAATAACTTCCTGCATGGTGCACAGTGTTGCATCCTCTGACAGAGGCTTATGCTCCTGCCTGTGAGCTACTAACAAAGTAACGGCAGTTATCATCCCAGTAGTCCCCTCTGAAATATTTTAAAGCCAGGTATTTGATCACTTAAGCTTGCATGGTATTCCGCCACTGCAAAAGCTTACAGTTGAACATCAAGCAGGACTAATAGTTTTCAGCTGTCTGATATGTGAAATTACAGTTTTTTTGTGGTTTCCTGATTTAAGCTACAGCTGTGGGAAATATTCTTCTTTGCTGAATCTAGTCAGAAGGATTTGGTGGAGGGGAAAGAAAACTTGCATAGCTTTGATTTCAGCATGACTTACTGTGCTGAGCAGGATCCACCCCATTATACTTGCAGTGAGATATATACATGATTAGCAAACAAAAGACATTTTTCTTCAGAGCTTTTAAAAAAACCTTACAATCTCGTACAAATAGGTACTATGTACCCTTTGGATCTCAGGGACTTGGAAAATGAGACTGCGGCAGCAACTGCTGACATTCCTGCTTCAGAAACATCTTTGCAAGAGCTTTGTGGTTTTCCTGTCCTTTGTTGTTTTTTTGTTTGTTTTGTTTTGTTATTAAGATGTGTTTGGCTGTTCTAGAAGAGTGTAAGTAGATTATCTTTAAAAAAAAAAGCCGTAATGCTGAGCACTCAGATGAAGTCCTGACTGCTGCACATGATTTTTGAGTCAGTCTGGGAGTGAAGTCTTCTTTCTTGAAGAGAAATAGCTGCATTCCTGCAGCTCCAGATGGAGGTGGTCCATCTGTGATATGTGCCCATGTATGCACCAGACAGGGAAAAAAGCATGAGGTTAAAATGCTCAATTTAACAGGCAATATTCTTTAGAGCATCTCTAAGTACCATTGAATTACACAGTCAGAAGTGGAAAGTTCCTTTCTTTGCAGTCTGGAAAAAAAAAAAAAAAAAAAGGAAATCTCTGAACCTTCTTCCCCCTCCCCCAGACTCACCCTCTAAAAGGTTTATGAAATGTGCAAACCATTTCAGTAATCTGATGATGAAATAGTGCACACGGATTTCTCCTCCTCCTTCTCTCCCACCCCTCTCAGCCCCTGTAAGGTTTGTAATATGCTCACCCTTTCTCTCCTGCTTTTCTTTCATTCTACTCATTTATACACACGAGCTTCTGAAGAGCAGTCTAGGATTTAGTATGGGATTTGCCCACTTTGCCAGTACATCAAGTTTTTTTTTCCCAGTAGCTGTCTAACATTTTTTTTTTTAACAATTTAAGTATACTTTTTCTTTTTCAGCTTTTCAGTCTGACTACTAAACAGTCATATCCATTATTCACATGGTGTTAACCATCTGGACTGAGATATCAACCAAAAAATGAAGAGGAAGAGCTTTGTGTAAAGGATGCTGGGATAATAGTCATACCTTCTACTGTACTCCAGTCACAAAGGGCAGGACTAATATCATCAACCATTATATTTCCACAGCATTGATGTCTTTATTTGAGCTCTAGCCAGTTGAGACACTTAATAGTCAGGGAAGAGGCATAGGTGCTTTTAGGTCATTATTTGTCTGACCTGTTTTAGATGTAGTAGATGCTCGTGTGAGATGACTTATGCCCTGTGAATGCCCATTTTTCTCCACTGAGTGGAAGGCAAGCCTAAGGTGACTCTCACAAGTGGAGATGACAGTATTTTTTCTAATCCTTCCTAATTTAGGTTAGTCTTTGTGGATTTAGTGGAATTTTTCTTCAAAAAATGAAACATCATGTGTCAAGGAGTGTCACAAGTTTAATTTTTTGCATCTTTATAAAAGCACAGACAGAAAGTCAGTCAATATTTGTGATGTTCATAGTAAAAATGTGAAAATGGGGAGTAAAACATTGTAATGAAATAAGCAAAAATGGAACAATTTTCAGCTCTTCATTTCCTGCCTCACTTGAGACATCTTGTCATGCCTGCTTGTACCAAAAATAAGACTGCTCTGTATTTTTTTTTTTTTACTGCACCTGATGGAATGTATTTGCTTTAGCCAAGAGTAATTTGAAAAATTTAGTAGGTTCTTTCACATTTCTCTTTTAGCATTGAATTCAGTGGGTCAAATAAAATGGGTACTCATGGGAGGGAGGAAGGGATATTAGAGGGTATTGCAGAAATACAAGGAAAAAATAGAAGGAAGCAGATTCAGACTTGATATAAGGAAAAAGTGTTTTACAGTGAGGATGGTGGAACACCGGCACAGATTGCCCAGAGAGGTGTTAGATGCCCCATCCCTGGAAACATTCAAGGCCAGGTTGGAGGGGGCTCTGAACAACCTGATCTGGTTGAAGACGTCCTTACTCCTTGCAGAGGGGTCGGACTTGATGGCGTTTGAAGGTCCTTCCCAACTCCAACTATTCTATGATTCTAAATAAATCTTTTATCCTGTTTTATTTTCTTGTCTGTTTATTGAGTAATGAGGAAAATACTTTGAACCTAGTGAGAAATCTGTTTCTGTAGGTTGTATGTGATGAATGTGTGGCTGAATACGGGATTTTTTCCTTCTGCTAGGAATGGTGGAAGGTAGTCCCTCAGAGGAGGGAGAGTTTTTAACAATGCTGCAGTAAAATGGGTATGTGAAGAGGATTAATGAAGGCGAAGGGGTTTATTCTTAATGATTTAAGACAAGAGATAGTGCTTTGCGGAAAAAAAAAAAAAAACAAAAAAACCAAAAAAAAATACCTAAAAAAAAACCTTAAAAAGAAAAAAATTGAGTGGAAGGGAATAATTTATTGTGAAAATGTTTGATGCCAGCAAAGTAGCAAATGTTTAATACAAAAAATCCTGACCTGCTGGTTAGTCACTCTAATAATGTTAGTTATTAATCAGCAGTCAGTAAGGCAGCTGTTTTCCTTTCTTTCACTTTAGGCATAAAGTTGAGCACAGGTTTTAAAGCTGATTGCTTGATATATCTTCAGTTGTGGTTTCTAAGTGTTCCGTTGAGGTTTCTGTCTGAAAGGCTAAAAAAGAGGAAATTTCTGTTCCTCAAACTCTTGGTGCTGAAAACCATGATTCCACTTTGTATATGTGAAACTCAGAGTCCCTTGCCCAGGTTGTTGGTCAGTTCTGCCAGAATTTATCTAATGTGAAGCAGTAATCCAGAGGGTGATGTTGCATTGAGTCCTACTGTCAGCAAGGAGAGAGTACTTAAAAGTGGTTGTTCAAGTTTATCATACCACTCTGGAACATCTGAGTAGCATTTCCTCTTGATGTGTTATTTCATCTGTGTATAAAAATGTATACGCTAAGCATATTATGTATACAAATGTAAGTGTTGCTAATAGCACTGGTATACTGTGGTGTGATGCAGAGAGAAGCACAAGTGCCAGAACCATACTAGTAAAATCTCAGGAACAGCAAAAGAGGGAAAATTTTTAAAGTGCTGATTCCGTTGGTAGTAAGCTCTTCTTTCACTTATGTTTTACTCATGACTCTTGTTTGGTAGTTCAGTGCAGTCATTATAAATTGTGACATACCAGATCTGTGGAAATTTTATGTTCTTAAATGCATCACACAACATGAAGAAAGAAAATTATGGATTTTGAACACATGTATACTGAAACTGATTAATTGATTACAGATCATGAAGAAGATGTTAACACCAATAATGGTTGCATGATTCATTTCCTGTAAGATGTGATGGGCATCTGATTGAAATGGTGCTGTCATTTCTGGTAATTGCATACCCTCTTGCCTGTTTGATGGGCAAATGTTGTGTTGTGGATTAAGTCAGACTAGGTGAACATCTCGCCTATTTTCTTCTAAAGTATCTGTTAATTATATTAATTAGGGTTTTTCCCAGTGACTGTGACAGCAACATGGAGAGGTAGAGTGTGCTGCTGTTTTTATGCTGCTGTTTTTATACCACTGTTTTGGAACCGCCACCTCTGTGTGGCTTGCAATTCATGTGCCCTTGGTTTTACTAGTGTTGAGGAAACATTGCCTGTTCAGACATCTTGAGTTCACCAAAACATTGCCCACACTAGGTATTCTTAAGGTGTTTTTTAGTTGTTTTTTTTTTTTTCAAATTCTAAACTGATCTGCAGTTGCATTTATGGGCATTAAATTATTTCCAGGGCATCTGAAACTGAAGGGATTAATACAAAGGAGTGCTCTATGAGGAGTTTGAAATGACTTTATTCATGTACAGTCCCTTCCAACTCCATCTAACACTATTGACATGCATTTATTGAGCTCTAAATTGTTCTGACCAATCTGGAGCAGCCCATGGTATGTTATAGGGTAATGTAATATGTAATGGGGTAACAAAGTAATTAAAAGACAAGGTCATTTTAGTTGCTGGCTAGCACTGGAACGTAGTTTTCCTGCTAGCTAAGAAAACCCAAGCACTGAATGATGTTAGTTTTTTACATGGCTTTGCTGTTGCACAGTGTGGGTGGCTGCTACTCCTGCTGGTTGGGTGAGGGAGAAGGGTGTGAAAATGAATCCCCTGCTCCTCTTGGAGCACGATGAAGCTTTGCCCTTTCCTGCCACCTCCACCTTTTTTCCCAGTAGAGTCAGGAACAGCAAGCTCTCCTGCCTACAAATCCTTCCTGTTCCCCTTCCCTGAGCTGTGCTGGCTTGGTTGGATCTCTGCTCTTCCCACTTGTGCTACAGCCCACGTAGGACAGGGCGAGCATGCACCAGATGCAGGAGATAGGAGTTTGGGACCCAATAAGTAGCATAGAGGTATGTTTGTGATAGTGTTTGAAACTGTGGAAATACAAAAAGGATCTGGGAAAACATAAAACTTGGATGGCGGGGGGAAAGTTATTTTTTTCTTTGGTCACATGGATTAGGAGAAGAGTAAGGAGCACAGCAGTATCCAGGAGCATTTGTTAAAGCGTACTCCTTTCTGTTTATAGTCTGAGGACTGTTCTGGATGGCTAAACTTTATTCTCACTTACTCTTGCCAACAATTTTGGCAGAGATCTGGCAGTGTGCCAAGTTGTGCAGTCTCTCCAGACACTGAAGCCACCTGCTGAAAGGAAGTAGGACGGATGTCCCTGCCACGGGGGAATGCCATGGCTGCTGCAGGTGCTGCTCCATGCTCTCCGAGAGGAAGGAGGCCTTTCGCAGGCAATTTTGTCCCTGCTTTTATTTTGGTCAGACAGCTGGCCATGGATGGTGGCCTTGATCTCACTCTCAGTTGTAGTCTGTTTTTTCAGGTGAACGGACTCAGGGGTCAGGCAGAAGGCTGTGGGTGAGAGTGCACTGTCCATGGTGAGCATAAGCAGGAATGATGCTCCTCAGATGGCGAGGGGGGCAGGACTGCAGCCAGGGAGGAAAATGGGGTGGCCTCCATGGATCCTGCATGGCTGCAGCAAGGGTGCACACTGAACTCAGTGGGGTGGCTGGAAGCCGTCTGTGAGGGGAAGGAACTGGACCACTGTTAAGGCTGCTCATACAGGTGACCTTGCACAGGAACGGGGACTTAGAATCATAGACTCATAGAATGGTTAGGGCTGGAAGGGACTTTTAAAGGTCATCTAGTCCAATCCCCCTGCAAGGAACAGGGACATCCCCAACTAGATCAGGTTGCTCAGGGCCCCATCCAACTTTTCCTTGAATATTTCCAGGGATGGGGCATCCACCACCTCTCTGGGCAACCTGTTCCAATGTTTCACCATCCTCAGTGTAAAAAAAATATTCTTAATATCTAAGCTAAATCTACCTCCCTCTACTTGCTTGCATGCACATACATGCATGTATTCATATCCAGACTTTCTGTAATCCTTTATCCTATTACAAATGTGTATTTGATTAGCTTCCTATTTAATAAGACTGTTTGTTAAACTATTTAGCCGGTTGGCTTTTGAGGAAAAAGTTCTGGCTAATCGCATGGTGGCAGTTGCATGTAATGACTTAGAAGATCCTGATGGACTGAGCCCAACTTTTTGCACTATGTAGAAGATTAACTTTGCAATCTCTTTTCTTCTGATAGACCATGTAGATAGTTAAACCTTGTTACCTACCCTTGTGCATGGACGTGTTCTGAGCTCTTCTCTCACTTATATTTTACTATTGACTCTTGTTTGTTAGTTCAGTGCAGGCATTATAAATTGTGGCGTACCAGATCTGCAGAAATTATATGTCCTTAAATGCATCACACAACATGAGGAAAGGTAATTGCATGGGCGTGTTGTGATGGGAAAAGCTGGCATGTGGGCCACCCAGCTAAGGGGCACCCAGGCCGAGGTTTGGTAGGAGTGCTTCTGTGCCTCTGTTAAAAGGCTCTGTGTGCACAAAAGGCTGGATACTACCAGTCCAGTTCATTCTAACCTTGTCTTTACAGATTGTAGCTGATGTTTAAGAGGGAGTGTTACATCTAGGTAAGAAATATTTCAGGTTTGAGCCTAATCTCCATTTTGATCTTGAAAAAATACAACTAGAGATTTCTGTTGGTTCCTGTTCATTTTTTTTTTCCAAGCAGAAAAGCAAGCTCTTTCCTAACATATACCTTACAAATGTTGTGAGAGTGTGACTCTACATACTTCTGAATCCAGACGTATGCAAGCTTTTAAACCAAATTTGTGTTGTTTGTGAAGATCGTATATTCTCTTACAGTCTTAATAATTACAGGCTATACATATTTGCATTGGCGTTGCTGCTGTTGTGCTTTCTGTTTATTTAAATGAGAATTTAGCAGGGAAAAAAAGTAAGAGTTTAGTGGGCATCACAGCCAGAAGATGCCAATCTACTGATAGTGAAACTCAAATAAGCTATTTCTCTTTTTGCACTAAATTATTGTGGCATGTTGACCCCAGCTGCCGGCTAAGTCCCTACTCAGTAGCTCACTCATTCCCACAGCAGGATTGGAAAGAGCAAAAGTAAGGATAGCTTGTGGGTCAAGACAAGACAGTTTAATAAGTGAAACAAAGCTACACATACAAGTAAATCAAAACAAAAAAAAAACCTGTTCAATGCTTCTCATCAGCAGGCAGATGTCCGGGCACTTGCTGGCAAGCAGAGGCTCAGCATGTGTAATGGCTGCTTGGTTGAGCATAATGTCATATGGTATGGGATATCCCTTCGGTCAATTCAGGTCCGTTCTCCTGGTTGCCTTCCCTTCCAGCTTGCATACCTCTAGCCTACTCACTGGGGAACAGAGCGGAGGAGAAAAAACACTTAACCAAAAAAACCCTGCCTCAACACTCTTTCATGGTGTGCAAACACTGCTCAGCAATAGCCAAAACACTGGTGTGTTATCAACACTGAGTCATAAATCCAAAGCACAGCGTCTTACAGACCGCTATGAAGAAAATTAGCTCCATCCCAGCCAGACCCAGTACAATTAAGTGGTCTAATTGTGTATTTGTTTTACTGTCTGTTTGTTATGGCTGTACCTGGTAATCTGGCTTTTCTGCACTGCTTTGGCATTCAAAGCTCTAAGTCTGTTTTTTGTTTGTCTCCTTGAAAATTACTTGTTTCTTTTCTTGGAATCTGTCCCTTAAATAACCTGGAGTTCTCCATGCCAATTGCTGCTTGTCTGATCAAGCTGTACCCATTAGGATAAGAGAGGATACATCTGATAATTCAAGACAGATAAGTGATCTTGCCACAGAGGCTATGGAAAGTGGCAACTAAACAGATTAAGTCGTTGACAGATTTGCACAATTAACATACTGATGCATCTTTCTTGCTTCCATCTGCCAGTATGGCTAATTCATTTCATTACTGTGAAATTCACTTGATTTTACATTCCAGGCTGATTTTGTATCACAATTCACCTGCCAGGGTACTCATATTCGTCTTGAAACAAACCCTTTGGATGAAAACTATTTAAGCAGTATGCTGTAATACTTTCACCCTTAGAAGAGGTGTTAATATTGCAGCAGCAACGAGCTCAGAATTATAGTAGCCCATGACTTCAAGATGGTTAAGTCCTGTCAAGTCTTCATCTTTATAAATGTGAATAATATTCTTCCTAATGGTTTTAGGATATTTTATCTGTTAGTTTTGAAACCATGCCAGTAATAGCACAGTAAGGGCTGATCCTGCCTGTGGAGTATTGGCTGGATGGTTAGCTGCTGCAGGGATCCTCTGACCAGAGTATTGTGAACACTGAATGATGAGCTAATCCTGTAGCAACCTGTTTTTCATAAGCAAGGTAAATCAGGGTCACTCTTGCTCAGAAGATTTCTCTCATACGAATTCTAAAGTTATTCCTGTGCTTTGAGTGCAGTGAAATTCAAAAGCGCAGTGGTACAAAATAAGTTACTTCATATAGCAGTTGTTTTATCATGCAGAAAAATATTTCCAGTTACTAGCTGTGATGGTTTGGAAAATGAAAATGCTTAGGGCTTAACAGTCCTCATTTCAGTTCTGATGTTGTTGACTAATAAAACATGAACACGTGTGGAATCAGCTGTGGACTTGTCAGCACTCTGATTTGTTTTGCCTGGATCACATGCAGAAATGTTTGGCTGAAGCTGTTCCGTTGATAGTGTCTTTATATGAGGTCCACTGAAAAAGAAACATATTTTATTTGCAAGAGGAAATCTGATGTTCTCCAAAGGTGAGTCAGAGAATCCAAGGTGATGATGTTGGCCATCAAATATCACAGAGTGTAAGTGCTGCAAGTCTTATAGAGCCATAAACACAGCGTGTGGCTAGCTCCTGGATCCAGACTTTGCAAAGGCAGATCTGATGATGCTGCCAACCTGTATGTCAGTATGGATGAGTTAAGTTTCACTTATTCATATTTATACAAAGACCCTTAATTGCTGTGTTCCCTTTAATTGATACATTTTTGATTAATAAAAGACATATTAATAAAATATGTTGGTCAAGAAATGCTGGTTTGTTTGGGAAACACTTTGTCACATCGCTGCTTGATAACTCCTCAGGGAGCACTGCAACCAGCAGTGATGTCTCAGCAGGAGTTCACTTTCACCTGAATGAACTAAAGACCTTAGAGACTGTAAAGAAAAAGGTCAAGCCTTTGGGGAAATTATTGTTTCATCTTTGCTGTCTTCATCTCTCCTTGGAGCTGAGCTGACAGAATATCTGTTGTCTTACTTCAGGTATTTGTTTGTTCTTTAAATTTATGCTTGGTAATACCAGTTTCATACCTCCAATTCACAGGCACAAATGGTGAGATTGGTGGGGCAGCCTATCACTGGGCTGCTCACAGTACTTGTTAGGCTTCATAAAACAGGGAAGAAGCCTTTCCTTTTGCTATTTATTTACACATGTGCTACAAAATTATATATTTCAGTGTGCCAAACTGCAGCGTGGGGACCCAGGTGTACTACGTGCCTCTTCCCCCTTTCTCCACTACACTGCTGCAGGACTTTCTTGTAAAAGACAAAGTTTTAGGCCTGCTGACTTGATATCCAGACAGATGCAGGGAGAAGCTTGGAGACATAGTACGCTTACAAATGCAGACAAAGATTTCAGTCACTCCGTATGACCGGATGCTTTAGGTGCCTTAGTTAATGCTTGTGCCGCCTGCTGTCTTGCCTGGAGCCGTTACTCCCACAGATGCAAGTGGCATTAAAATAATTTATCTTAATCACTGCAGCACTAACATCCGGATGGCCAGAACTCCTTTGTGGTGGTACCATGTCCATTAACGTACAGTGGGAGTGAGGGATTAAAGATGACAAAGGAATGAAAACCTGGCATAACCTTTTCTGTTCTTGTAGGTCACTAAATAAATGAGGGTCAGATGTATTTGTGTATCACTGTGCAACTGGCAACTAAGGTCTTCTTTCTATGTAGAAATTGCTTCCGTGGTTATGATGAGACCATGAATGGAAGCTTGTTTTACATCCAGTGAATACTTCTGCAATTTCTTTTTTTCCTTTGTTCTTTTTCATGTTTAAGCTTTTTACTTCTTTATTTTTATTTCAGCAAGTGAACCTTCTGCAGACTACCTTCGTGGTCTTGGTGCTTTGTCACCAAGGGCAAAGGGCAAAGAAAGAAATCTGCTACTGAGTCTTTTACAGCTAGGGAATAACTTTGCACTACCGTGCCTGTGTCTATCCTGAGGTTAGGTCCAACTTTTTTCTTTTTTATGCAGCAGTTCTTGAAAATGTCACTAAAATATCCATGTTCACAAAAATGTATAGCTTCACATGCTGGTAGTTTTGAACTAAAAACTTCTACCTTGAACATATCAGAGCAGATCTACTTAAAATGTCATGATGAAACAGAAGCAGCTGAGTAAAAGCTTGTTAGAGTAAAAGCTACTTGTTAGAGTAGACAATGTCTCTGAGCATGAGAAAGCTACGGCTATGGCTGTGCAGACGCTTACAAGAGAACTTTGAACTGTCTAGTCTTGCTATAATGAAAGTAGTATTCTGTCTTTAAACAATTCTGCCCCTCCTCCTGTTGCCTCTCAGTGCTGCCTTTACTCTTACATTGTCTAAGAAACATTTTGAAGCAAGGGTGCAGGCAGAATATCTAAATAGCTGGCTATGTCGTTACTCAATATGCCAAGCTCTACAGAAGCTGCCTAAAGCTTTATATAGGAAGGGAAAAAGGACAGAAGACTTAGCACAGATGGTGGATAAATTTGATTAGTTCTTCCAAGACAATAGTATTATGACTTCATAATCTTTGTATTTCTTATGTTTTGTCTTTTGATTCACAATCAGGGAACATTCAGAGCAGCTCATGTGTTGGATGCATCTCTAATGAGAAGGAAGAGAAGCATTTGGAGGCTATTGAAGCAATTAGCATTTCACTTTTTCTCCATCATGTCAAATGACGCTATCTCATTCTCACAGAAACTTTGGCTTTTTGCTTTCTACTATGCAAGGTAGCTCTTAGCTGGATGGCAGGACTCAAAAGGTACACTTATAAATACATTATATGTATTCAGATAATTCCAGGCTAGGTAAGTCCTTCCAAATCTGGGTCACAATTAGCAACCTGCTTTTTACTTTGGTTTGCAGGCCCATAAACCTCACAGATGTGCCAAGTGAGATTCTAGGTTGAACTCTGTTCCCACCAAGAATCTAATGCAGAAAGCCAAGTGCTGACCTTCCCTTGCCTAAGTAGGGAGACAGGGCGTGAGTGCTTGTGTGTGGTTGCTAACTAGACTTGATGGAAAAAAAAAATTGTATGAGAAGATGAGTAGTTAGGACTGTGGCACTAGTGAGGCCGCACGTTAAATAATGTGTTCAGTTTCGGGCTCTCCAGTACAAGAAGGACTTTGAGTTGCTGGTGCGCATCCAGAGAAGGGCAATGAAGCTGGTGAGGGGTCTGGAGAAAAGTCTTAAGAGGAGTGGCTGAAGGAACTAGGATTGTTCCTAATAGAGAAGAGGAAGCTGAGGGGAGACCTTATCACTCCCTATAACTACCTGAAAGGAGGTTGTAGTGAGGTGAGCATTGATCTCTTCTCCCAAGTACCTAGTGACAGGACAAGAGGCAATGGCCTCAAGTTGTGGCAAGGGGAGGTTTAGATTGGATATTAGGAAACGCTTCTTTACTGAAAGAGTGGTCACGCACTGGAACAGGTTGCCAAAGGAAGTGGTGGAGTCACCATCCCTGGAGGTGTTCAAAGAATGTGTAGACCTGGCACTTCAGAACATGGTTTAGTAGGCATGGTGGTGTTGAGTTGACAATTGGACTTAATGATCTTGGAGGTCTTTTCCAGCCTTAATGATTCTATGATTCTAACTGCTTCAGTACATTTTGAAGTTCTGCTGCTTAAATTTGAGAAGAAAACAAAACATCATAAATGGATCAAGATAAACATTTAGTTGCCAAGCGTTTGGGAGTCCTAATGTTGTTGCAAATCATGAAATGAAAAGACTTCATCCTCTATTAGCAGTTCCCACATTTTGAAATGTGAGTTTTGGTATTAATGTAATTTGGATTAGCTTTCAGACTTTGCTGATATTCTGCTAGGAGACTTAGTTTAGATAATCTTAGGTCTTTAAGGGTGGGCTGCATAAGTAAAAGTAAACAAGAAGAATAAAGATGGAATTAAAAAGTAAAGCCTCAAGCCTCAGTCTCCCCTTCTCTTTCCTATCCCAAGGATCTATTTAATTTTGGATTACTTTACCTATCTCTGTTCCAGTTGAGACACTAATGTGCCCATATTTATTAGAGGTGATGTGCCTCCAAAGAGTAGAGGCACAGATTGCAGGATGAATTCAGGCTAACAATGTATTGTGTAGCTTTTTAGAAGACTGAATTGCTAGCTGTATTGCTAATTGCTTCATTTTTTGTAACTTTGACAGTAGCTCATCTCTGTCCACTACGAGAAGCAAAACTGTGGGCCCAAACTCCACACTTTCTGCTGCTTAATCACAAATCCCAAGGGAGGGAGGAAAAGGGAGTATGAAGGGAAAAACAAAGTTAGTGACCCTGGTCAGTGTTACAAACGTGTGCTGCTCTGTTTCATGTGTCTTCTGCTGGATTTACAGTACAGATAGGTAACACCAATACTTGTTGAAAACCTGTAGGTAGAGGAATCTCCTCTTTCGTATCTAGTGACAAAAGAGCAGGCAAGGATAGGGTGTACCTGGCACACTGTCTCATCTCATTCTTTCTTAACCCAGCTTCCTTCTACTAAAGAGAACAAGATATTAAAATCTAGAAATGCAAAGGCAGTTGTCCACTGAGAGTTGATTGGGAAATGTTGGCAGTTGTTCCTATATCTATCTTTGTAACTGTGATTCTGGATGCAGATTTCATTTCATGACCTCTCGGCATGTATTCCACTCGGACTTGGGAGATATATTTTGGGTTGTACTGTTTGCATTACATGCCGGCTGTCTGTGTTGTCAAATAAGCAAATGCTCTTCTGCTATTTTGAGATTAAATACTTGCAGCTGGTAAGTATGAGTTTTCTTTTACTGAAACGATTCTCTACTATGTTGGAGGCTATGTTGTTTGGCTGTTCTGAAAATGATTTTGTATCAAATTTACTTCATCCTGAGTCTGTGCTCACAGGATTTAACATAAATCTCTAAATGTTCAAAACAGGACTAAAAAAAAGTCAACACACTTGATATTCCTGACAAAAATTATATGTATTAATAATCTCTAAAGACTATATTCTGACCCTTGACTTATATTGATATCAATGGAAATAATTTTAGATACATGTTGCTCAGTGTGATCAAAGATGGCAAAATCTGGGCATAAATCAGAATTTATTAAATAGTGTCTGATTTAGCTTTGCATGAGAATGAGCTTTGAATTGCTTTATCAAATGAAAATAAATAACAGGTTTCAAGAAAGTGAAAACACATAGGAACTTACTGTATAGAAAGAAATCTGGAAACAATAGTGAGTAGGATTGTTTTATCTGGATTTTTTTTTCTCTTCATTCATCAGTGCCAATGTTGCTATCCCCACAGTAGTAGAAAAAAAGATGGATTTGGTGTAAGATGTAGCAGAACGAAGAATGAACTATGGCTTATAAAAGCTTATATGGCTTATAAGCTACCTTATAAATAGGTGTGCCGTTTTGTAAAGAATTACCAAAGGTTCTGCTTCTACTTGACTTACAGCATCTGGTCTGTGAACCTTGAAGTAGTACAGCAGTTAGCTGTGATATATTGAAATTATTTTAGTTTGCTTACCACGAACATTTTCATGGTGACATTTGGGACAGTTCTTCAAGAATAAACATCATCTCTATATAGTGATGTCTCAGGCATTTTTTGTTACGATAGTATTGTAAAGATACATATGACAATTTCAGAATCCTAATGATTTATTTTGCATCATTTTATACTATTTTAAAGTGTTTTTAAACCATTTTTAAAGGAGAATTGTGATGACTCTTCACTTTTTCCCTCTCCATGCAGTATTATATTGTCAGAGCATGCTCTAAGATTGAACCCTTTCTTTAATTAATTTCTCAAAATGCACATCTTCATTTGATTTGAAAATTAAAAAGAAAAAAAATAGTACCACCTTTTTCTAGAAATATCTCTGGAATATTTTTAATTTAAAAAATAATAAGTTACTTTTGCCCTGTGAAAAACAGTCAACTGAATATCTAGTATTTCAGAATCATAGCTATCTGCATTTTCCACATTAAAAGTGATTGTCATTCAAAATGAGATTATATTTTTGTAGTAGTATTGTATAGCTAATGTACAAGGCAAAATCCAGAAATCACCTTGGCCACTATTACAAAGTAAAACATTTAGAAAATATTTCTAAATACACAAACACATATTTTGTCTATTAATGCTTACTCAAAACAAAGAAAATCTGAATAAGACAGTGATAGCTTTGAAGTTTTACAGTCTTCAAATTGAAGGGTAAACAGATATCATATATTAAGTCTTATTAGATTGGTCTCTGAGGAACTGTCATCTTAATAGAATGAAGGCAAAACACAGCTGCTGATGGTATTACAAATTTCATTCATCAAAAGCTTTTCTGTGTCCTAATTTTAATGCTTCTTATGAGCCGAGTTACTTCTGTTGTATCTGTCTCTGTTCTGAACTAAAAGTTAAAAAACATTCCAATTTAGCAATATTGTTATAGCTGTCATCCAAAACTAAAAAAAAAATTAGCTCTTTGTAATATTTAAAAGAACGTAGGTGAACAAGCCGTTCATATTTCGATAGCAGCTTAGGCTAGGGTTCCTACATGCAGTCTTTTTTTTTTTCTTCACTTTTTAATAGTAATTTTATTTGCAATATTTACCAATTCTTTAAGTAAGACTAGGCATAATGTTCTGTAAATATAATGGATCATGTCTTGAATCCTACCGAGAAGGATACATGGCTGTATGAATAATTTACTGACGGATTACACAGAGTCCCTTAAACTAATTCATATCAGTTCATTGTAAAACTTAGTTTAATACCACGTGACACTGACTCAAAGATCACAGGAATTTTGAAAATATTGTGATTGTTTTTCTAGCTAGGGTCTTTATTTAGGAAAAAAAAGATGACTCAAGGTTTATTTTTAATCTTTCAGAAGCCAAGACACCTGACTGTATGTCCTGGTTCTTGCTAGGATAGGGTTAATTTTTACCTGAGCTGGGAAAGGAACTGGAGCTGGTGGCCCCTGCGGCTGGGGGACACAGCTGGGATAGGTTGCTAATTAGCCAACAGCTGGGATAGTTTCCCCAAATTGGCCATCCCCTGTCATATCATGCTCATTATATGAAGTGAGGATGGTGTTGAGGGGGAGGTTCCTGCTACTGAGGAGGAAGTCGGGCATCAGGATCCACTATGATCTGTTGTACTGTAAATTACATGCTTACATATTTTCTGTTATTTGGGGTTTTTTTTCCCATCTCTGTTTTCTTTACCTCTGTTGTTCTATTAGACTGTTTTTATCTCAACCCATAAGTTTTGCCTTCTTTTCTTTACTGAGTCTCCTGCCTGTCCCACTGTGGGGTGGGTCAGTGAGGGGGGACGGAGTGACTGTGGTATTTTAGCTGCCAAATGGGGCTAAACCACAACCTTTTGTCTCAAGGTGTGACCTACTAAAAATATAATAACCCAGAAAAAATAAGTTGAGAGCTAACTTCTGTCAGCCATAGTGCACTTTTAATTACTTTTTTTTTTTTCACTTTATTCAAGCGGACTTATTCTATCCATATAAACTTAGGAAAGAGAACTATCTAGATAATAATAGAAAAAGAAAATCTCTTTTAACCACCGTCAGTGTAAGTTTAAAGTAAGTGAACAGCATACAACTTTTTTCTTGTCCACCCAACACATCCACATAGATTTTAATCCTTTGATGGCAGTATTGTAAGACTTTTCTACAGCTAGGTTATTTTCTCAAATACTCCCCACTTTTCCCTCCCCCTCAAGTTAATGTCTTAGCAAGGGAAAATTATCTTTTTTGAGACGGTTCAGTCAAAACCAACAGTCAGATATGTGTTAGTTAGGAGCAGGTAGTTGTCGTGTTACTCTGGCACTTTAATAGTAAAATCTGGAGGATTTTTCTGAGATTGGAAAAATTGGTTTGTATGGAGATTTGTTGGACTGAAAAGATATTTGCTCATGTCTATTATTACATCACTATTTGTGCCAAGAAAATAATTGTGAAGGAGCATTACCCATGAAGAATACAAAAGCCTGAGAAATCATCTGTGTATGTAACTCTCTTTCTAATGGTCTGTTTGCAATCTCAGTGACATCAGTGTGTGGGAAATAGTATTAGTCTGTACTCTTATAGAAAATTTCCCAAAAGTAAAGCAAAATTAAAAAAGATGACTACAGTATTTTCTGTGCAACAGAATGGTACTGTCTCCTTCTTACTGTGATGGTCACATCCAAAACACGAGGGAATATGTTGTATTAGAAAGTGTATTATGCTCACATTTGTTGTTGATATTATGTTTTATAACAGATCTAGTTCTCAAAATTTATTATTGCTTTCTGGGTTTTGGCTTTGAAAGTACGATTTTGAAATGATATATAAACCAGCTTCATTTGCTGTTTGAAGTAGAAATAACAAGGTTATTTCCTTGCTGAAACAATCTCAGATACTCAAAGTTTCAGCTCAAAGCCCATGGGTTTTCATTGCTATGCCAACTGGTAATACCGTTAATTAATGTATAATATAATAACTCCTACAGGTGCATGAGGAAATGAGTAGATTTGTTAAATTAGAAAATAACAAAATAGTACTATGGGTCATGGAAGTCTTTGGACTATCTTTGAATCTGTAAGTGTATCTACTCCCAGTTTGCTTCCATTTACTCTTGGGCAATAGTTGTGACGGATCTTGCCTGAAGGCCATAGCAACAGTTTTTAGAGAACTGCTTGATGTGCATGTTTAGTTTTCTATAAACAGTCACAAGTCTGCTGCAGGGGCTGAACATTCCATCACCACTTGGCTCGACCCTGGCCAGTGGTGGGTCCGTCATAGACCCAGCTGAGTCTACCGGACAAAGGGGAAACTCCTAGCAGCTTCTTGCAGAAGCTGCCACCATAGCCACCCTGCCACTAAACAAAACCAACACACAAGCTGATCCATTTTCAGAAAGACAGAAGCTGAAGGGTAGTCACCAGCTTCAGATGGTGGGCCCACTCCACTGGAAATAATTGCTGTTTTACTGTAAGACGAAAGAGCAATGAATGGAAATACTGGGTAGTTGTTTGAAAAACAGCATATGCTCTGTTATATATATCTTATTTAAGCAGCTGGTTATGTAAGATGATTTGCCGTTTTGCTTGTCTAATTTTAATGACAGCAGAGTAGCGTATGTTGAGATTTTGATTAGCCGTGCTCTAAATGGGTTCTCAGAGTAGAGCCTTTTGTGCTGTATTCATTGACATGAGCTCAGGAGTAGTTACTTTCTAAAGTTATTTTCACTGCAGCTCATACAGAAGAGTGACATCTGTAAACTGGTGAGAGTTGGTCACCTCTATTGCTACCCGGCCTGGTTTGATTACTCTTTAGTTGTTGTCTCATGTTCTTGTGACAAATTTTGCCATGTTGATTCCATGGGAGGTTTTGTTGGAGTCTGGACAAAAGCTTTCTGGAAACATTTTTAGCATGTAAATAATAACTAACAGTTGTTATCAGTGATATTAGTTTGTCTTAGATACCTTGCCCTATGAACCACTAGATTACATGCACAATTTTTTTCAGTCTGTCATCTTGAGCCATATTGGGGAAATGTTGACAACATGCATGTTGTCATATCCATTCTTGCAGAAAAATCTAGGGCAGCATAGGTTAAATTTTAATAGATTAAGTTTCTCATTTGTTAGGCACATGATCTATAGTTATTTTGCATCAGATATTCTTTTCCTTCTCTTTTTAAGTGACTTCATTTCCTGTTGAAGCAGTCCTTGTAGCAGCTAATATGTTGATGAATTGTCCTTATTATGTATTTCCTTCATAAGATGAATGGTGATTATTGCCTGTGAATAACTTTTGAATAGGGTAGTACTGAACTGTAAAATCTTCTGTTCAGCCCTGGTAACTTCGTTATTACAATTATTTTTCTAACAGACTTCTGTAATACTAAATGTGTGTCACTAAAACCCTAAGGGGCTACTTCTAAATGTGAAGGGGTAATCAAAGCTCAGCGAGATCTCTCCAGTCCTGCAGTACTACCCTGTCTCTGCCAGCAGCAGTGTTAATTAATGACACTCCTAATAGTTCATATGTGTGATGTAGGATACCAGTGTGGGATCAGCAGAATTCAGGGCTCCTTATTGGCTGAAGAGATAGGAAATAACACAAAATTTTATTGCTTTTCAGTCAGTTTCAAGTAGCAAAAGTGAGATAAACATTAGGTCTTATCATATATTGATTTTAACCTGGAAACATTAATGGATAATCTTATTGTGAGATTTTTACTGAACTTCATTTTACCATGTTCTTGGGACTCTGGTTTTACTGATTAACTGGTAAGGGACAAGTTCAGAAAGTGAGAAATTCTTCAAAATGTGGTTGAAAAAATAATGATGTGCCTGAGAGGATTTGTTCAAGTGAATGCAAGCATGTGACAGCGTGGAAGCTTTTATTTGCATAATGATGGTTTTATAAAAAGGAAAAAAAAAAATTAAGTATTTCTGAATAATTAGGAGTGTGGATATAAATGACATCCTTCACAGATTTAGTTTGACTTGTATTGTCTAATGCTTTCCTACTGTGGGCAAGTCATAAAAAGAACTTTCATGGGATATTTGATATTCTTTGCATAATGTAGGACTCCAACTGCATTACTTTCAAGACCCTCTGTGTCCTGCTTTGCACAATGATTAGTCAACTGCTTTCAAATTACAGCAGTAAATTATTGCCATGTTTTTGCAATATGCTCTAAAAGGTTGTACTATGAAAAGGAATGGCATAAAAAAACCAGTAGTCTTTAAACATGAGGTCACTTCCTTACTGATAAAATTGCTGAAACCATCACTCCAGCCATTGAGAACTGACGTTGTAATATTTGAAATGTGAGCTGAAGTGCAGCAAAAGGTGTTTTGTTTTTGTTTTGGTTTGTTTTTTTCCAAAAATCAAGTTGAGCTATCTTACTGAGGTGTTGGAAGGATTTTATAACACGAACTGGGAATTGGGTTAAAGCCAGTTCATGCAGGGGTACATTCAGCCTGAGAACGGCTGCTCATCCATGACTAATACTGACTTTAGCCTGTCTTTGACAGTGCTGTGGCAAATGCCTGTCAGGAGTCTGTTTCCTACTCTTACATGAGAAACAGTTAATACTCAATGTCTCTTATTGCTTTTGTTTGCTTTCTTTTTTTTTTTTTTTAAGTGACCCTTCATTGATTCTTCAAGTTATGTATAAAAACATCAGTGTAAATGAGTGCCACAATAGAGCTACACCTTTCCAAATGATACTTACAGCAGATCCAAGAGTCTTATTCTGAAGGAGTGGAATAATGGTGTGAAGAATTAGAAGGCCCTGTATTGTAAAACTAATAGAATGTTGTGCAGGTGGTTGCTTCACATCATTACATGATGATTTTGATTAGCCTACAGTTATTTCCTATTTTTAAATAACATTCTCCAGATGTTGCTCCAGATGAATATGAGGGAAAGAAAGATTATACCTGAATATCAAATACCACTGAGGTTCACTTACCAGCCCATGGCTCATTTAAAAAGAGCCAGGCTGAACGTAAAAATGCTGATTCTTAACTTTCTCAAGGTGTTACCTCTGTTCTTTTTCTGTTTTGACCTGCCTTGTCCATTTTGTGTCTTACAGAGGAGTCTGTATCGTAATGGCACAACAGAAGAGTTTTGTGATGAGCCAAGCTGCATGCATCGTAACCCTGTATCTACTCTCCAGAGATCAGCCATATGGCTGAAGTTGTTGGAAAAAGAAGATAACACATCTAAATCTCTTTTTCTTAATGTAATGAAATGAAGCCTGCTGGATGTCCTCTGAGAGCCTATTTTCACTGATGGAACAGAAAGACTTTTTTTTTTTTTTCACAGAGTTTGTGGAGCAAAGTTATTTTGAGTCTTGATCTTCAAAATCTGAAGCACAGAGTACTGTCTCAGAATTCAATGACATTTTACTGTGCAAAGATGTGTTGGTGAGAGTGTGCTGCTAGATTTCAAGAGAAGTTGTACTTCTGCTGCTTTAGCATGATTAGATCAGAAGATTAGAGAGCATTGGGGTTTTTTTGGTGGTTGCTGCTGTTGTGTGTATGTTTAATGTGCTCAATGAAGAATTGTCAGATAAAGGCCTTCTATTCTCTATAACTATTTAAATCTGAAGAGAATGAGTCATGGAATAAATGAACAGTGAGAGAAAGAGATTAACTATAAAAAAAAAAAAAAGGAAAGAGAAGACTTTAGAAACTTTCTGTGGCACTATGTACCTACTGTCAGCATAATGTGACATTGCATGGCTGTTGTGCAGCAAACGAGCTGAGCTAAAGAACCAAGAAGGGACAAGTAGCTCAAGTGCCCGGATATGGGACTAAGTAGATGTGTGCTTCATTGCCAACTTGATCACCAATTTTCAGAAGCCTGCTTACTTTGATATCTTGATATCTTTCCAACCTTGGTGATTAATAATTGTGAAGAAATTTTATGGGCCAGTATTTAGACCATAGATCCACTTAAATCACTGAATGCAACTTAGGTTGTACTAGTTTGTCCTGGAATTGTCTATGTCAGAAATAGCAGCTTTTTCTGGTCTTGTATACTATAGTCATCTTACACTGTTCTGAGTATGTGGACAGACACAAGGAAACAGCCTTGGAGCAATGGATGATTTCGTGTTTCTGAACTGTCACCAAGGTGTGAATAAAGGAGCTGTCCTAAAGACACTAATTGTTTTTGAGACAAGAACAAGGAGCATTAAGCAGCCAGGAGGGATTTCAGGAGCTTCCATTGTGGAAGGCAATTTCTGGATCTAGTCTAGGGGAAATGGTGGAATCTTCTGCCAACCCTAAACATATGTGGACCTTGGGAAAGAGAATAGAACTTCTTGGAGACTGCTGTTTCTACTGACACTGGCTATTCTGCATCACAGTGTTTCACTGCAGCCGTTTCTGCCCTATTTTGTAGTGTCTGAAGCCCTAGAATATAAAAGTTCTGCTATTTCCCTTTACTCAGCATATAAAGAGGGTATCTAATGCCATGTTTGATCATGTCAGCTGACAGCAGCACGCAAGAACTGGCTGTTCTAAATATGTGGTCTGTTTGCACTGAGAACAAAACACTGGTTACGTTTAACTGGAGAATAATTATGCCATGTTTTAACACAAACCAAAATAACAGTGCCTTCTCAGAAACTCTTTTTGGGACATCAGAAGGCGGGACTTTATACCCAACATTACTCCTTACCTTAGCTTAATGTACTGTGCAAAATACTCTGATACAAATCCAAATGCAGCAGTAGGATTTATGGATGAGATTGTCCTTGCAGCTAGAAAGTGCTTACTTCAACCTCTGAAGGCAAAATTCCCTTTCATTCATGTTACTTTGGCTTGCCCAATCTTTGAAAATAAATGTATTACTATAAAATTTCTCGTCATGTATGGATTTCAACTTAAAGCAGAAATATGTGGGCAGGTTCCATCCATGCTGGCAGATGAGAATTGTTTTTAGCTAAGACCAGTTTGGCCCAGCACGAGCAAGGAGCATGTTGCTGAAGTCCTGTGGAAGCTTTACAAAATACTATTAGCAATCCAACAGACATCATGTTTGCTCTGGGTCATATTAGGGCCAACAAAGCACATAGTTTGTCTGTCTTATGTTTACAGAGAAGCCATTTTTCAAAGGGGCTATAAAACTGAGATCTTCAGTACCTGTGATTTATCATAGCTATCTTAATGATGTCAATAGAAGTAAGATTTGACATTAATATAAAATCTTTGTGATTTGAACAGCTGCTTTCTGCCTACCTATATTTCCTGTTTGGAAACATTTTACATATCTTTATTTCTTAGGCTAAATGTTGGTTGTAATAATGTTGATATGTAGGCAACTTTCAGTAAGCTCACTATGCCATTAATTATTAGTACTTTGTTGCAATCAAAGCACTTCTCAGAATAGAAGTTAATTTTTCTCTCTTTTTCTTCCCCCCATCCTCAATAACAAATAGCCCAAAAGATGAGGACAAAGAACAAAAACTGCAGTGAAAGTAAAATAATTTGAAATAATTGAAGTTGGAGACTCCAGAATTAATTTGAAATATAGTGTAGTTTTGTCTCTAATAGTTACCCTGTCTATTAAATTGAGGTTTGTTTCTCTTGCTTTGTCTAATTTTTATGTATGTATATACATTCCAGTAGTGTATTTTTTTTTTAGTGGTAGAAAGTCTTGCTCCTTTTAAAAATTCAGGAATTAAAATTCTATGAATTTTTAGTACATACTCTAATAGAATAGTGGTATGATGACTCTGAAGTCAATAGAAATAAATGGGGCTCTGTATTAACTCTGGACTTTCTTGGGTCATGTCCCACAGTGAAAAGGTGCAGTGGAACTTTCGTCTCTTAAAACTGGTTTTAGTACTCTGTTTTCCAGTGTAGCTTGACATCATCTTTGGAAAAAACTTCTGATGAAGGCTAAATAGCTTTCTGTGTAACCCAATGGATACAAGAGCTCTACAACAACCTTTCTAAGGCCAGCAAGAAAGAAATAAGAGCACCTTGTGTAAAGCACAGCAAAACAAAGTATTAGTGAGAAAATCTCAGAAGTATGAATAGCTGCTGCAGGACTAAGGTTCATTCAGATTTTTATCTTCTAAAATTTTTAAAATAAACATTATTTCCTAGAACCTCATTTTCATTTGATATCTGAAGATAACACCCCTTGCATTTAGCTTTTGATTATTTGATTGCCATTTGAACCAATGCTCTGTAGGAGTAGTCCCAACAAGGTAATATAATTGTGCTCAAGTTCTGGGCTATTGCTGCAGAGTGGCGGAGTCTGGTTTTGTAAGTGATTTTATGAAGTTGTTATTTCTCTAGGGAATTCTTAATCTGAAAACAAAATATTGCTTGCATTCCATTCTCATTAACTTTGAAGCTACCACCTGCTTTCTATTGAATTAGTAATGTAATTGCAGATAACGTCTTTATAGGAGGAGGGGGAAGGAGGATGGCTTATGGCATTACTATACTGTTGCAGCAATGAGGGGAATAGAAGTGTGCATTGGGAAATACCAATTGTTAGTGTTCAGAGACTGTGTCCGTATGCTGCGTTGGAACTCTGTTACCAAGTTCAAGTCTGAGCACTAGAAATGAGGAAATGGGTAACTGCAGACTCCAAATGATAGGCTTCGGGGAGGTATTTCTTTCACTGGAATTCTCACATGAGAGCTTTTTCTCTCAGTAGCAGGGGACCTGTATAGGGTCTGCAGACACTGTTTGACTAATCACTTTCATGAAACTTGAATTATGCTTGCCAAATGCTCTGCATTTCTTCTGGGACTAGCATAGATAAACCTAGCAAGAATAAAAACTGCAGATAAAGATGAAAAGACATAAATATTTAAAGGCAGTATTGATCATAGGTAGCCCTTGTAATTAAGAAAACTGCCTGCAAATAGAGCATTTAATGAGAGATGTTCTTGACACTGATTCCTTTGTGTTATTTGGGTTGTTTGGTTTGGAGTTTTGCTTTGTTTGTTTGTTTGGTTTTTTTTTTCCTATCATGTGTCTCTCTTTTCTGCTGGGAGAAGGCAGGGTTGTGCTTCAGAAGTTCAGGTAAATACCTGTTGGAACAAGTCATCTTTGCTTTCTCATCTGTTCTGCTGCTGCCTGGTAAGCAGCAAACCAGCACAGCAGAACATGAGCAGAACATGTTCATGCATCTCTGACACAGGTGTGTGCCTTCCTGCTCCTGCATCTGTACAGACTGCAACTAGGTAGCAGCATCTCAAAGCAAAGTGGAAATTTAGGGCTCAACTTGATCTCTCTCTGAGGCAACAAGCTGATAAAATTTTTCACTGACTAGTAGGTTGAATTTGCGTTGATTAGGTTATCCATACTAGTCCTAGAGGAAATCTGCTCTGCTTGGCAGGAAGTGTATGAGAAATGCTGAAAAGTTTCCATGAGCCACCTAGGGCAATACAAGCGGCATCCCAGGATATATTTACTTCTGATTGATATTAATTAGTCTCAGATTTGTTTTAAATCCGGGTCATCCTGTTAACCCTACTGTAAATATTTTTATTGAAGAGCCTTGATGACAATGACACGTAAAAATTAGTACTTAATTACTGTAAATATGGTGGAAGCAGCTGTCTTTTTGAAGGTTTCACTATTTCTTTTCCAGATGTTGTGCATATTTAATTTGAATTAAAATCAATAGACTGCTCTGTTTGTTACTCTGCTCATCTGAAATACATGAAAGCTGAAACAAGCCTTTGAATGGAAGACTAACTTGTGGTGTTCTTATTGCAAAAATACTATTTAATTATAAAAATGTAAAGATGATCCTTCCCAAAATACATTTGCACACTTGCTGTTCTTTACACTTGTCTGGTGTTCTCTGTATTTTTTTTTCTACTTTGCTGCTGACAAGGCTGTCAGTCTATAGGTAATGATATTCAGGCTTGACTTTTCTCATGACTCAAACAACTTGATTCTCCTCATACCAGAAGGAAGTAATTTTGTTACACAGCACTTGTTTTTGAAAAGATTAAAAACTGTGTTGTTCAGAAGGGCTTGCTGGGCAGGGTAATTATCTCCTGCCTCCTGTTTAAATCAAAATCAACCACTCAGGACATTCTCTTGGCCCAGAATATTGCCTGCCCAAAGGGAAAAGCAGTTCTACGGGCCAGAGTGGTAAAGCTGCACTCTCTAATGTATGAGTTTTTGTTCTGCAAGATAGGCTAATATATAACTATTCCATGCCAATGCTAGCTGTGTGAAATTGTATTGCACAAAAGGGTCATTTGCTGTGTGATCTGTCTGATCCCATGGGCTCCCTTTGTTATGCCACCTAAATACCTTCTGGGACCTGAAAGCTTTAAGTGAATTTATTTCAGCTATTTTCCTCAAGTCTGGCTGTTCTTACGGTATATCCCTTATGCCTGTTAACCATTGTCTCCCTTATATTCTCATATGGTCAAGATCTTGGCCTGGCTGTTATGAAGCTTAAGGGTTTGAATACATTTTTGGTTTGGTTTTTTTTTCTAAGTCTTCAAATAATCATGTCAACCTGTGGGAAGAAAATAAACTAAAACCCACCTTATTTCTAAGCAAGCATGAAAGTCTAATTTATCTCTGAGCTGCAGATTTGGCACCTGCTGTTTTAAGGCTCTATTATCTTTTTTTTTTTTTTTTTTTTTAATACCATTATTGGTTGTAACTATGCAGGCTTTGTGTATTGAAAACTATAAAAGACTGCTAGCAAACAACAGCCCAGCTGAGAATATAATAGGAACCAACATTTACAGTAGCAGTAGCTCAAAAAATATCCATGGCTAGTTATATAGCTACCTGAAAGAATGTAATAGTTCTACTCATATCTAGTTAACATTGGATGACTAAACCATCTAAACCCCCTCCCCTTCTTCTTATTTTGATCTAGACATTTGTCCTATAGACTGTATAAAATGCCTATATGGCACCACAGAAATTATGCAACAGTTAATCCAGAACTGATGTTGGAAGCCAGGCCTTGCTTTGTGGATGGCTTTGGAAACTTTGTATCAGCCTTCAAAAATGAAGAATTTAACAACATTTTCTTGCACCTTCTTTATTTCTTGATCTGTCATTACAGACAATATCAATTTGGAGAGTTAAATGCCGGAATGGGTAGTAGATACCCATAGAAGTGAAACTGTCTGCTGTCTTGGTGTAAGAATTACTATACAAACAATTGACAAGCATTATTTAAATCCAGAAATAAAATAATTCCTTTTGTGAAGAATATTGACATTTGTAAATGTATATAGAAGCACTTAATATTCTGGAGTTACTTACTCTGTCTCTCTTGGCAAGAGTTAATTTACAGAATCTGTGTGATATCTTAAAATACCACTAAGCACATTCATCTGTGCTATTTTACCCACTGAAAATTTCGAGATTTGGGAGCAATGTCATGCTACTGTAATGTTATTAACCTGAATATACCAATTACGTTCATGTGAACAGGAAATTTCAGGCCTTTATCCTATTCCCCATAGTATACTTCACACATACTTCATGCATATGCATCTTATTCTTTCAAAAGAGATCCCAGACAATTGCTAGCAAATTTTTTTTAAGGCCTACAAGAAAACTACAGAGGGACTTTTTACAAGGGCATGTAGTGATAGGACAAGAGGTAATGGCTTTAAACCCTAAGAACGTAGGTTTAGATTTAGATACAAGGAAGAAATTCTTTACTGTGAGGGTAGTGAGGTGCTGGAACAGGTTTCCCAGAGAAGTTGTTGATGCCCCATCCCTGGAAGTGTTCAGGGCCAGATGGGATGAGGCTTTGAGCAATCTGGTCTAGTGGAAGGTGTCCCTGTCCATGGGAGGGGGGTCGGAATGAGATGATCTTTAAGGTCCCTTTCAGTCTAAACCATTCTATGATTTGGAGCAATGTATTTTACATTAGAAAAGCTACTGAGGTTCCCCAAATTGCTTTGAAAATTTGGACTACTTAAACATAAGATACATTTCTAAGGATATTTTTATCTTTCTACTAGCTTTTCTTTTTATGTGTATATTGAGTGGTACGTTTGATTTCTGTGACCTGTGGCCTAAAATGACTTTATATTAGATCACCACACTAAATAAACTGTCAGCCTTTAATGATGACCAGTGAAAGATGCTTATCACAGAAGTGTAAATTTACGAAAAGCAAATGTGTTCCATAGAGGAATTTTTGGTCAAATTAATAGTAAGTGCTTTAGTTATCCTGATGTCTTTGTACTGCTTTTCCTTAGCAGTAGGCACACATGTTTGAAAATTAATTTGTCCTTGATATCCATCTTGCGTCTTTCCCTCAAAATTTAATGATGGTGACTTCCCCCAGGTTGCCCAGAGAGGTGGTGGATGCCCCATCCCTGGAAACGTTCAAGGCCAGGCTGGATGAGGCTCTGAGCAACCTGATGTAGTCAGGGATGTCCCTGCTTCTTGCAGGGGGGTTGGACTAGATGACCTTTGAAGGTCCCTTCCAACTCTAGCCATTCTATGCTTCTATGCTTCCATAAATTAACAAGAAAACACCACATATCTACAGGAAAAATATTTTTCTTTATTGGAGATTAAAGCTGCTGTAGTATAATGTTAGAGCCTTTTTCCAGAGTTGTATTGTGAAATACGAGAGACCTCCAATGATTGCTTTCTCTTAAATATAATTCTAATGTTTGCAGTCAATTATATTAGAGGTAATTTTGTATGTGGAAGAGGGACCAAACTTGCTTGCTAGTAGAAAGAAAGCAAGTTTTGTTGTTTTTGAGCATTTGAATGTTGCATGTAATCTCCATTTGTGGAAAATTACATTATACATAAAAAAAAAAAAAGCATTAACTATATCTACACCAGGATTTCAACCAAATTGTTTCATGAATGAATGAATGTGCATAGCTTACTGGAGAGTAAGCCTAATCATGGCATTCATTTTAATGCCTTCAAAAAATCACCCGCTGCATTTCTTCAAGCTTTCTGAAAAAGCATTTTAAGTAGCATCACTAACTGTCACATAGTATTTCAAGAAAGGTCTGGAAAATTCTTTCTCCTCCCTCCCCTTCTAGAAGGGAATGATATCTCTTCCACTTATTCTTGGAAATTTTATTAATAAGAAGTAGCCGCCTTGGATTTTGTAGCTTCTGTTGGCATCTTACTAATGTATGACCTCTGTGTTCCTATGTCCTTCCCTTGTTTGTTAGTCTCTGCTCTGCCTTAAAGTTCTCTCCTAATTGGGCGTCTTCTGCTGGCATTTCCCTCTGTAAAATTACCTACAGGTATGTCATGAGGGGAATATAAATACACTGACAGACTGCCTGTTATTTGACAAATGGACACTTCGGAACATACATCTTCAGTAGTACATTATTGTACTCAGATCATTGAGATGAAAGGCTTGGGCACGAGGTTATCCAAGTATCCTAATGCTACAGGACATCTGTTATGCTCCCACATAAGACAAATGAAGTAGTTAAAAATTCAGTACTCGTTCCCCAGTAGCCTGCAATGTATTTTTATATTTGTGTGTATAATATCCATATTTGGGTACTTGCATAAAGATTCATTTGTATTTGTACTTGTGTTTTGTTAGGAACTGAAACCTACACAGGTTTTTAAAATACAGTATTGCCTGACCTAAAAATTATGTATTTTTTCTCTAAGTTTTCAAAATCTTTCTTATAAGAAAAAAACATATGATAAGATGAAATGGAGACTACAGACTTTATTAAAATCTATTGTTTGGGGGTTTTTTGTTCCAACTTTATGTTGGAACATTTCTTTATGTTCCTTAATATTAAATAAGCCAGTCACTTTATTTTCTCAAATAATAGCATGAGAAGGCTTAAAGATGAGAAAAAGAGAAGACAAGTTGAAACACAGACACATTTCAAACAAATGTTGTGCCTGCATGTGTCCTATTCCTCAGAGATGTATTTGAAGTCAGTCAAGTTAACCCAGGGCTGATCTTTAGCTTTCTCTGTCTTCTCCAATTTATACTTGCCATTCTGGCGTTCTAAAGTTTATTATGTTGTGAATTATGTTTATATTACATTACTTGGGTCTCATTCTTAATCACTTATGCAATGTCTGGCTACCTTGTCAAATGTTAGGACTTTGATTTGGTGGTAGTAGTGAATACAGCTCACTTGCTTGGAGTTGCAGGCTTTTTCTAGTAAGGCAACTTAGTTTTGTTTTGCTGAGGTACTAATTGGGCTTTCTCTTACATAAAATAGTATTAGTGCATAAAGGATACTGTGTGAAAAATAGAAATGTATGAAAGGAAGGGGAGGAGGAAAGATTCATCTAATTTCTATGCGTGCCTTTTCTGCTAAATTTACTTGAGTATTAAGGGAATTCTATTTCAAATATATAGTTTTATTAATTACACAAACGTGTTCTACAGTAAAATTTTAGCTGTTTTATACTGCTGGTGACCATGGTGCTTCTTTTCTGTTTGGAGGTGACAGATGACTATCAGAACACAAGTTTTATTTGAGTTCGTGCAAGTGAAGTGAATAAAAGTGCAAGTATCTGAGGATAAAGATATAGGACAGTATGACTAGGGGTAGAAGCTCTTTGAGTCATCTATTATCAGCTGTTTATTCTCTGATGTTACAAACTATTCTATTACTAGACAACTTGGACTATGGCTCAAAAGCATCTCTTCACTTGTGATTAGTTAATATGGCAAAGTAGGATGAAATATGTATTTAAAAACAAAGTTTCTCACCTGTTCTTGAAAGCAGTTAGTGTTTAATATGTATCTGCAAATAGATTTAATCCAGTTTTTCAGTTCTCCTTCTGCCCCTCTTCCTTATCTGTTCTGCAGCTTCTGATACCAAAGGGCCAAGCCAAATACATTTGGTTCCCTGTGGTACAAGTTCATTACATAAATGCATGGAAAATTGGAATTTAATAGTTTCCAATTTTTAACAAAAGAAAAAGATGTTTTCCTGCATTATTTACAATTCAATTCGTGGTAACCATGCAAGAATTGCTCCAAAAAGCCGTTGAGCTTTCATTATAAAAGCTGTGTGTATTCTGTAAAGATACACACACACAAAAAATATTTTTATGCTTCCCTAGAAAATAACACCTTTAACAGTCAAATCCAGAGAACTGTTCAAGCTCTCCTGTCTACCCAGAGCTCCTACAAGGAGGGTTTACCATTTTGATATGAAGGGGTCTCTAAACTGCTTTAAGCTGCACCAAAATAGAAATATGGAACATAAACAGGAAAAATGTGCAGTATGTTGAGAGGGAGAACTTCCAGCAATATTTTTTTATATTTCTATGGAGCAAAAAAACACAGATGAAGCTTTAGAGTTAGGTTGTTGCCTGTAGTGCAAATGTTGGTTATTTTGGGATGTAATTTGTGATTATAGAAAAGGACCTATGCCAAAACAGGCCATGCAATAGAAAATAGAGGGGAAGATTGCAGATGGGAGAGTGTGATACTTTGAAGCATGAATTGAGTCAGCTTTTAGCTTAGTCCTCTACTTCAAACTTTCTCTACAGTGCAGAACTAATCTGTTAGCGTTTGACATTACAACTAGAAGTGCTTCCCTGGAACCTTATGGGGATAGTTGGTAAGTACTGCATTTCTTGTGTTTCTTCCTGTTACTGAAAACCCAACAAACGAACCATTCCAACCAACTTTTCCTAGTGGGAGACTGCTTTGTATTAAATTTATTCTTAAGAAAAGTTCCTTTCAAGTAGTATGCATGTCTGATCATCATGAGTTTACTCCAAAAATAGCAGTGAGCCTTTTCTATTTGCTTTCTTAGGCCAGTGGTACTTGGTGAAGAACTAACTGCCTGAGGCAGGTAGGGTCACAGTTGCCAAGCAGATGTATCTGCAGCTGATTGTGGCTTGTTTCTGTAAAGGTAGCTGTCAGCCCAATTAATCCACCCTGCATAATTTGAAGTAGGATGCTTAGCGTCTTATTAATGGAACTCTTTTTGAGCCTAATAGGGTTTGTAACATTATTTTACTCAAGGAATGCATGCAGACGAGGAGCGAAAAAAAACCCCAAACAATGCTAGTTCCTCTTTCAGTGTAGTAATAGCAACTGGACAGGAAGACTGGATTGTAATAAAATATTTTTTTTTTCCTATGAATGCAATGAGACCTTACACTTAAAATCCATTTCAGAACATCAAATTCCTGTGCAGACAAAAAGTCTCTCTGCATTATTACAATGTGAAACAGATGACCTTGTCATTTCCATTGTTTACAGCATAGGGTAGGGTTGATCTGCAGATCTGCCAGTGAAAGAAATAAATGATACTGCTACAATTTATCTTGTATTCAGTTATCTCTTGGAACAAGGAGACCAGGGGGAATAAAGAACACTTACTAGCACATGCAACCAAATCTGAGTGTGTTTTAAACACTCAAGAGTGGGGTAAAATTTGTAGATTAAAACTGCAGGTAAAATATACTGTACTGGGTGCTTGAAATTTCCAGTCATTGGGATCTGTCTTCCCTTCGTTCTGTGATATGGCGATGCAGAGAGAGGCCCAATGTAAATACAATAGGAGACTGATAGCATGGCAGGTAAATAGCTGCTGTCTTTATTTCCGAATCATGTCATGGCATTCAGCAATGTTTCCACAATGCTTAATCTGCAGGCTAGATGTATGTGTCTAGACCTAAACAGGATGGAAGAGAGAAGGAAATAGTTCACAGGACATCTGTTAGTCCATGACACGTTCTGTTTGGAGGTCCAAGTAATTTACAGCACAGCAGGATTATAGATGCAGTAACTTTTATGACCACGGGGCTCTGTTCCGTTCCAGGTGCTCACACAGACTCCTCTGTGGCAACCACATGAGAAAAAGCAGCTTAAGTGATCAGAAACATTAGAGATGCCACTCACCATGCCACCAACTATACTGCTGCTGGGCAGACATCCTTAGTCTTTCAAAGATCGTGCACCAAAACTTTCCTTGAGGGACCATGCCTTGTTGCGTTCCCTTCCTTTTCCCAGAGTAGGATAGAATCATAGAATAGTTTGGGTTGTAAAGGACCTTTAAAGATCATCTAGTCCAACTCGCCTGCAAGGAGCAGGGACATCTCCAACCAGATCAGGTTGCTCAGACTCCTCACCAACCTGACCTTTAATGTTTCCAGGGATGGGAGTCTACCATCTCTCTGGGCAACCTGTTCCAGTGTTCCACCACCCTTATTGTAAAAAAATTTCTTCCTTATATCCAGTCCGAATACACCCTCTTTTAGTTTAAAACCATTACCCCTTGTCCTAGCACAACAGGCCCCGCTAAAGGGTTTCTCCTAATCTTTCTTATAAGCCCCCTTTAGGTACTGGAAGACTGATATAAGGTCTCCCCAGAGCCTCCTCTTCTCCACGTTGAACAGCCTCAACTCTCTCAGCCTGTCCTCATAGGAAAGGTGCTCCAGCCCTCTGATCATCTTTGTGGCTCTCCTCTGGACTATTTCCAACTGGTCCGCATCCTTCTTATGTTGGGGGCTTCAGAGCTGGAGGCAATACTCCAGGTGGGGCCCAACTCTGGTGCCTAATTTGTGCCAAGCTTCTGCCTCCCCAAATCCATATGCTGTTTCCTAAACCTGATCTGGTCCCACATGCTCCAACGGAAAGGAATGTCCTCCATGTGGTTGTATTTCTGAGCCAGCTTCTGTGGTGTATAAAGTAGGGAGTGTGCAGGAGAAAGTTACTCTGGAGAAGGTCACAGTGCTAACCTGCTTCTACCTAAAGCAACGTCTGTTGCTCCCATCTTTTCATACAGATTACTGCCTCAAAGAATTTTCTTCCCCATTTCAGACAGCAATACTACAACACACGGAGACCAGAAAACATCTAGCCTTTTAAGTGTTCTATGCTTGAATTGCCTGACAGCTGCCTATCTCCAATAGAAAGGGTTTTCGCTATAGCTTAGTGTTTGGCATCAACCTGAGGGTTTGCCTGGGTTGTTGCCACCATTTATTTACTGAGACAGAACAAGAGATGGCAATTCTTCAGTCTAGTACTAGATTCTAGCCTGGGTCTGGGGGTTTTCTTTTTTTCTTTTGTCCCTGATCTAAAGCAAGCTGTTGAGCGACTTGAGTCTGGGTCCATCCTCCCCCATGGATGAATACTTGGGATGCTGGGACACTGGCTGTTCTTCAGTTACTCTCATAGGTGCTTGTTACCAAAACATCAATTTTGTTGAAGTAGTTTTTTTTTTTTTCTAAAAAGTAGGAATGCTTCCACCCACCCCCCAAAACCTTTGACTAGTTTTTGGAGAAGTGTCTGAGAAGTTCCTGAGGATGGATAGAGGCTAATATACTTATCAGTGGAGCTGAGATAAGTTGCAAAGTTTTCATCTGCTTGTAGTATTTGGTTTGGTAATTCAAAACTGACGATGTTTGCTCCAATCAGTTACTAATTTAATTTGCAATACTGGGAACAGGTGGTTTAAATAATTTGATCGAATTGAGATGATTTTGGACAGTTAAGTATCATCTGAGCTTGATACAAGATGAAAGTGACAGATTTAAAATTTTTTGAGTGTATAAGTCTAAAAACAAACCAAAACCAAACCAGGACCGTTGTGTGTCTGTGAACAGTGGGGCTCCCGATGCCATGATGCAAGGAGGGCCAGGGGCTGGGAGCAACAGGGCCTCCCCGTGGCAGGGGCTTCAGGACAGAGCCTGGCAGCCAGGGCCTGTCCCACTGCCCCAGCCAGGGAGCAGGGTGGGCTGGGGGGCTTGGAGTCAGCGCCAGTCATCGCGTATCTCTCTGAGGCCAGGCCAGGGCCCCACAGACGGGGTTGTAGCTCAGGCAGGGACTAAGCAAGGGAGGGGAGCCTCAGCTTAAAAGCTGGCAGACCTTGGCCCTGGCCACCATCTCCCTGCTGTGCAGTGCTGCTGGGGAGCCTGTCCCCGTGGCTCCAGCAGGATGGGGCCACCCTGGGCTGTGCTGGCTCTGAGCAGGCCCGGAGCCCCTGTAGCCAAATGCCCATGAGGGAGAAAGTGCTTGAGGCCCTTATACATAGGAAGGAAATGCTGGCATTGACTTAACTGGGTGTTTGGGAGTGAGCGCTTCCATAAATGCAGTTTCTGTGACTTTACGCCCTGTCACACTGTGACAGGGCATTACACAGTCTTACTGTCTTGGGATTTGACTGAACTAATGGAACTGGCTTTAAAATTAAAGGTGTGTGAGATCACTGCATAAGTAACCTGTGCCATTAGCCTCTGCTTATGTCAGACTATTGCATTAAGCAAGAAAAAAAAAAAAAAAAACAAAACATATTCTAGTATTTGAAGCCAAGATTTAAAAGGATCACCCTATCAGCTGTATGCTGCTACTTTACTTGCACAGCTGAGACAGATGTTGTGGTCCTTGTAAACAGAAATACCTCCTCAAACTTTTATTTTTTTTGTTTGGGGGTACTTGCCCTGCAGAAGTTCACACCATCTGTGAAGAATGAAGCTGAGCCCATGGAAAGGTGTAATAACAATGGTACTGTGCTTGTTCCTTCTTACATGCAGTTTAGATTGTAACCCCACACTGAACAACGTACATAGTCAGCTCTGTCAGTAGTGGTCTTGCTGCTTCAAGGTCATGAACCAGCAGACCCCAGGACTCCTTCAGTGTTGGAGATAATTTCAATGTATTCCACTTGATTTTTCTATTTGATTTATTGCACATAACTGTTAAAACCTGCACAATTATTTGAACAAGTTTCTCCTTATGACAAAATATAGTGTAGTGGTTTGCACTTATGAGTTGGCAGCTTGACACTGGTAAGCTCCTGTGTTCCAAAGATGATGGGGCAGAAATAAAGAAACTTTTCTGGAGTTGCGAAAAGGGCAGAGTGAAGTGGCAGATAACATGGTTTATAATGAAAAGAGGAAAGTGGGAAATGATTAGATGTATTTGAACTTAGATCAACAGATGCAGTAGAAATTTAAGAGCTAGAAAAATAATAGAGGATAATAAATCCAAGTGACAAGGTTTTTTTCTAGAGAAAATGTTTGAAAATTTTTAGTGTTCTGTAACTTTGATGAAGAGAGTAGCCCCACTCTACACATATTGTCATGAATGAAGAGTAGAACATGGTGCAGCTTGGAATGTCTTAGTATTGCTGTTTTGATGGTCTCAATGTTTTATTTTAAAGCAGTTTCTGTGTAGTCCTCTTAAAGATGAATTGCAGCAAATCTGCTTCTTAATTGAGTCAGTTAAAAAATGACAAATACTTCTTAACTGTGTAACTATCTAGGTCATTTGATTAGCTTGATGTTTCAATCAAGTCTATTCTGAAAACAGCATAGTGATATGCTAGTGATATACTAGTGATGGGTAGAGGAGAGAATGGCTAACAGTACCTCATGCTCTCTCATGTAGGGAGATAAACTATTCTAGAACAAGAAACAATAAAGGTACTGATCAAATGGCATCTGGATGTGATAGTAAATTATAAATAATTAATAATCATAAGAAGGGAACTATTAAAAATGCTCAGCAAGGTGAGAGATGAGGGAAATATTTCCAGGCCGGTTAGCTCAGTCGGTTAGAGCGTGGTGCTAATAACACCAAGGTCGCGGGTTCGATCCCCGTACGGGCCAGCTACTTTTAAGCTCAACATGAGCCAGCAATGTGCTGCTGTGGCCCAGATGGCCTGCGTCTGGTTTTGGAGCCCTGAACGCAAAAAGGTAGTGGACCAGTGGAGGCCCATGAAGATGGTCTCAGAGGGCTGGAGCACCTCTCCTATGAGGACAGGCTGAGAGACTTGGGGCTGTTCAGCCTGGAGAAGAGAAGGCTCTGGGGAGACCTTATAGCAGCCTTCCGGTACCTTAAGGAGGCCTACAGGGAAAGACGGGGAGAGACTCTTCAGTAGGAGCTGTTGTGACAGGACTAGGGGTAATGGTTTCAAAGTAGAGGGAGATAGATTTAGATTAGATATTAGGAATTTTTTTTTTTACAATAAGGGTGGTAGAACACTAGAACAGGTTGCCCAGAGAGGTGGTGGATGCCCCATCCCTGGAAACATTCAAGGCCAGGTTGGATGAGGCTCTGAGCAATCTGATCTGGTTGAAGATGTCCCTGCTCCTTGCAGGCGAGTTGGACTAGATGACCTTTAAAGGTTCCTTCCAACCCTAACCATTCTATGATTCTGTGACCTCTCTGGAAAGCGACAGTGCTGGAAAAAACTCCAAAAGTCCGGGTGGCTAATTGGTTTGTGGGTAGTAATTTAGATACTAGATCAAATCTTGGGATTGTAGCTTTTTCCATTAGGGAGATGTCCTGTTACTTTAGCATTTACACTGATTTAGTCAGATGTAGAGGCTATTGCACTCTAAAGTATTCCTTGGACAGAGAACAGTTGGATGAACTGTATTACTGACAATACAACTCACTGTTGCATTTTCTAATTGAAAAATTCCCAGCACTGAAGCTATGTGCTTATTTGCATCGGACAGACTGGATGTCTCAGAGCAAATTTCCTTGCTAGGGCTGATCCTAGGAATAAAAATTCATGTCTTCATTGCTTTATTTGGCTTTTATTTTTATTTTATTTTTTTTTTCTCCCAATATTGATTCTGCTGTATCACACTAAAAATATTAAAGCAAGTTGCAGACAGAAACCAAGATGTATAGTTAATATTCTTTCTTATTAAAAGTTAAATTTATGCTTATGAAGGAGATAATAAAAAAAATATTACTGATGTGTTTTATTTTGCTTGGTAGAAAAAGATTGACTTTACTACAGCAAATCCAAACTTTCTGTATATATGTTATGATTTATTTGGGTTGTCTGTCCATTGTTAAACTAAATAGGTCATCTATCACATTGGCAACATTGCTAGGACCACAGGTACTTTACAGAGTTTCTATCAAAAACCCTAACAGTTGTAGTGACTTTATTAATGTTTCATAAAAATCTGTGACGTCAAAACAGCCTAACCTTATGATCCACATTCCAGTTACAAGGTTTTGCCTCCTTGCTTAAGAAGTGAAATCTTGTATTTGTTTGCATCAGAAAGAAACCATCATGCCAAACCTGGAATATTTAAACAGATAGGCTTTGCAAGAACCCACTTCCTTCCTGCTTAAATCATTATCAGAATTACATTATAGATAAAGCTAACATTTAAAATAGATACTAGGCAAAATATGCCTTAAAATCTTTTTTTTCTTAAATTTATAAAAAAACTTGTAAATTTCTTAAATTTTCTTTAACCTCTTCCTACAAAGCAATTACTGAAGTATTTACCAAATGTTTGGATCTGTTCTACTGCTTCAACAGTTTGTTAAACTATCCCTATAGATAGTTGCATTATGGATATGCTGCATAGTGCTCAAATGTATTATTGTCCCCTTATGGTTTCCATTATTTGTCAAATGTATTTGAAGAAGAAATGCCATCATCTTAAAAACTATGCTTGTAAGTTTTTTAATAAAATGCTCCCTTGATAAAATAGTTTTATTGCTGACCTCTCTTTAGTTCCAACGCTTCTTGCTATTTTTGATATCCCTGATGGATGCAGGCACTTAAATGGAACTTTATTCCAAATAGGTGTCAAAAGAACTTTTGTACTGGCACTTCAGAAAGAAAATGTATCAAAACACCTTGTAGATTATTCTTTTGTACCTTTAGTGTTATGTGGTGGTTCCTCTTGTAGGTCTATTTCAAGGCAGAACTATGTGCAACTGTACAGCAAAAAAGTGAGTATAGTACTCAGGTTTGTCTTAAGTTTTATGCTGTCTTGATCTGAAGTAAACACAGATACTGTGCAAAAATAACACACTCTGCAAGAATTACAGATTGCTCAAAGCTTTGGCAGTTCTTAAGAGGACTAGATACTGGAATTCGGGGAAAAAAACAAAGTCACTCTTCCTATAGTAACTGTGATGATTGTATTTCACAGATGTGACAGCTAAAAAAAAAAAAAGCCATGTATGTAACGGGGTTGCTATCTGTAAGATTTGTGTAGCTTCTAAATCAAGTTAGTGGTTATTCAGACTTATCTGCTTAAAAATAAAATAAGCCTTGAGATTTTAAAAAGAAATTATATTACTTTAGAGCCCCAAATATTCTATCAATGAGTTCGAATTATCAAGTGAGAAAAAAAAAAAACCCTATAAAAATTTATAGGAAATATGTTCTTGTGTCAATCTGTTCATATCCCTACCCTCCCCCTTCCCTACCCTACCCCCCTAATGCAGAAATATGGGTATCCATTTTGGTTGAACTTCGAACTGTTTCTTCTCAGAGGAAAACTACTGATTTCAGGAAGAATGAGAGATGAGTAGCAGTTGCCTAGTGCACATGTTGTACAAAGACTTACACACATGCACATTTTTAACGATGTTTAACTCTTTACCTTCTGGAGTAAGTGCACACCTCTTCTAATACTAGTAGGAATACAGCAGGATGTCCAGGGCAGGAGAGCTGTTCTCTAGTTTGTTCAGTTTTGTATCTCCATGGAGATTATTTACACACTGAAGCTCTCCCAAGTGCAGTATGGATTTGTAGTCCTTCAGAGGCTAAGGAAGCATATCTGGCTGATTCTTCTACAAGTCATTGATCTGCAGTTTCCAGGAACATGTTTGCAGAGACATAAGCAGGTCTAAAATGACTGTTAGTGCTTTTCTTATTTTTTTTTTCTTCAGTAATATATTTGATAGTAGGAAAGTATGGAGCAAAAGGTCAAAGTGCCTTCAATGTGTGAAAAATATTTTCCTGCCCTTGACTTCCGGATAGATAAGAGAATGGTTTCAAGCTCTCCAGTCAGATGTACACAGAAAACTCCCGTTTAATTATATGAGCTTTTATCACAGCTGATGTAAGAGATGATTTATTTCTCAGTAACTTAATTCTAAAGTTTTCTTTAATATTAAATGTCAAAGTTATGAGTTCATATGATAACAGCATAATTCAGGTTGGAAGGGACCTGTGGAGGTCTCTAGTTCAACCTCCTGCTCAAACCATGGTCTGTCATGAGGTCAGATCAGGTTGCTCCAGGCTTGATCCAGACAGGTCTTGAAAGTCTCCACAACCTTTCTAGGCAAGGGGCTCCACTGTCTGATATCATTACCCTGAGATAGTTTCTTCTTATGTCTAGGCTGAACTTCACTTTTTTTCAGCTTACTCCTGCTATCTCTTGTCTTCCTGCCATGCACTGCTGTGAAGAATTTGACTTCACCTCTTCAATGCCTGTGGGCACTGGCAAACTGCTATTAGCTTCCACTGAAACTAGCTCTTCTCTAGGCTGAGCAAGTCCCAGTCCCTCAGCTTTTCCTTACAGGGTAAGTGCTCCAGTCCCTGACTGACCACCACTAAACTGTGATGAACTTTGTTGATGTTTGCACCAATTTGTAAATGTCTTTCTTTTAGTATAGAGCCAAAAACTAAACACAGTGTCCAGTTGTGTCCAGATCAAGTGCTGAGTAGAGAAGAGATCATCTTTTCCCTCAGGCTATGAGATGTACTCCTATTATTACAGCTGAGGATGCCATGGAACACCTTTGCTGCCAGAGCATGCTGCTTGGCTTATGGTCAGGTCCCTTTCTTAGTGCTGCTTTCAGCCTGACAGTGCCCAGGAAGGGGTCCCTCTTTCCAGGGCTTTGTATTTGTTCTTGCTTAACTTCATAAGATTCATGTTTACCCATTCTCCCAGCCTTTCTAGGTCTCTCTGCATGGTAACCCTGTTTTTAAGAACATTCAGATTTGATGTTGTAAGCTAGCAGGCTGTCTCTATGAAGCCTCTTCTGGAGTATGTGCAACACAACCTATGAATACATAAGAAGTACTTATATGAATAATTCCTGCTTGATAGTGAAGCATAGTTTCAGACCACGAGTCAGCTGGCAATCTGTTTCTCTGGACATTGCTCAGACTTTTCTACTATTTTCCTGCTATTTAAGGAAAATAGAATGATGATGTATGGAAGAAAAGAAGTTTTTCCTTTTCATAAAGTCTGATCTAATTTTGCATGAAAATACTAGTGTGGTTTTTCCAGGTGGTTCAGTGAGAAGTACAGTGAAGGACAACTCATGAGACTGTTCTTATGTGGAGCTAGGAATCCTTCAAGGGTCAACTTGTGTATAGTGGAAGAATACACAAACGTAATTAATATAAGTTGGCTATTGTGTTCTCATTAAATGGTACAAAGAGGAAATATAAGAAAAAAAAAAACCAAGTAGGCCAAATTATGACCTGGTGTAAGTAGGTACAGGTTCATTGACTTTCCTTGCTTTGTGCCGTTCTTCAGTTTGACCTTTGGAGTTATGGTTTATCCAAAGAGGAAACAATCCAAGACCTGAAGTTCTATTCATCTGCAAGTCAATTTATCTATCTACTCTTACAAACGATTGCTTTGGTGCTGAAATAAAACATAAAAATCACGTTGTACATTGCAATTTCCCTCTGCTTTCAGTGGCTGTCTTCTCTGATGAGTTACCTGGAGAAGATGAATTGCTCTCCTTTCTTTCTATTTTCTTAATACTCCCCCATTTTTCCAAAGTAATTGCAGTAATACGTGCAAATCTATCCAAGAGACATGCAACCAAGAGTGAAGTTTGCAGTTTGAGCAGCTGCTTTCCTCCTGTCTTCTTGACTGTGTTCAGGGATTTTTTTGTTGTTGTTCTACAAGAGAGAACGATTGTAGCCAGTATAGTGGTTTGTTTTTTTAATGGAGCAAATAGTTGTACATAGGGCTCTCCCACGTGTCAGACCCCAATGCAGGCAACGTCTGTGTATGATGCAGTAAATGTTCATACAAGAGTCTAACTAGTTGCCAGTAAGAGACTAGACAGAACAGAAAAGTGGGGTCTTTGTTACCTAATTTCACAGTAGTAATTTGAAGCTTTCACCTCTTAAGCAAGTGTGGCTGGACTATGTTCTGCCTGTTTTCCATCCATGCTGTTCTTGAAGCCTTTCCCATTTAGACCTCTAAGTATTCAATTATTTGAACACGGAGAGCAAGGGAAACTGTCTTGCTGACTTTGTAGAAAGGACATTCTGCAATGTGATGAGAGATTCAACTTCACATGTCTGCTCTCAGTCAGGCATATATCTAACCCCTTGCAGTTGGGCTTTTTTTGGCAAGCCATCTAAAATAACTTAGCCAGGTTCTTTACCTTTTCCCTTTCTCTCTCAATCCACATAACAAATATCTTCATTTAAATTGCTTCCCCTGCAGAACCAGAAACATGTTTTTATCTTCATTTGTTCCCTGTTTTTCAGCTCCTCTGGAACAAAAAAAAAAAAAAAAACAAACAAAAACAAAACCAAAAAAAAAAAAGGATTTCTCTCCTTTCTTCTACTTCGTAAAACAGGTGCAAGAGCAAGCAAAGTGGTAATATCAGGAAAATACTGTGATTAAATAGCTGGGAGTAGAAACTGAGCTTTAATTTTTCAGCCTTGTGCTCGGAATATTTCCATGTTCATTTGCATTCTATGCAATTCTTGAAGCACATGAATTTTGTGCTGAAATGAATTTTTCTTCCTCTTTCTGTCATGCCTGCTCATAAATTCTTCAGTGGATGGAAGAATTTGGATGCATAGAGGACTATTCTGTCTTTATATTAAAGTCAGTATGTAATTGGTATGACCTCTTTTGTATGCTTTTCATTGTAACTTAAATGTAATGTTTTATGAGCAAATCATAAACCCTGAACTTACTGGGAGTATAAAAACTACATTCTTTCCTAGATCATGTCTTAGCTCCAATATCATAGAAACAAAGGAAAATATTAGATCAGTTCTGGTGGTACTAATGCAGCATGCATCTGCCCTGTTAAACTTTCACTGTAGAAGCAGCAGCAAATGCATACGGGGTGCTGTGACATGCTTCTCTGTGCTTAGCATGAAACTGAGCACAGTCAAAAATAAATAAAATTGTTGATCTGAAAGGAACAAAGTCCAATTCAATTCTGAGTTACTACATGGTTGCACCAGTGTAAATGAGGAGAGAATTTATTTGAATGTCTCTTGGGTTTATGCTGTCTTTTGTGAGGTCTGCAGAGTGAACATTACCACCTAGTGGTTGACAATAGTTTATGGGAAAAAAAAATTGCACACTGCTGTATGTAGGCCAGGTATTCACTTTTAAAAGTTTGGCCATCATGTGCAGAGGCTTAAAGATCTGAAAGCAGAGACCTGCTGGGTTTTCCTTCAGTTTAGTCCCTAAGTAAATTGCATTGTACTTGATAAATATCTTCAAAAAGAAAACACAGAGCAAAGGAAAAGTAAACTCGCAGTTATAATCAGAAAATCATTTGCCTTAGATTAACTAGAATAGCATAGCTACTACTGTACAGCAGATGTGTGGTGCTCCTAAATAGATTCTGCACTAAAGATGAAACAGCTGCAACCAGTGTGCTGCCTGGTGAGAACAGACACGTCTGCTGAGATGCTGGTTGAGCTTAACTTCACCAATAGTAGCACAGGAACTGAATTTGTTTTGCTTGTCCTTTGCCAAAATGTTGTTTAAAAACAATAACTAGTTTTTAACTTAATCTTAAATAAAATAGAATAATTTGTTCAAATTTTTAAGCAGGTTTTTATTATTTAAAAAAAAAATTCTCTAAAAATTTTAATTTAACTTATGTTGACAGTCAAGATTTGTTACTTGATACTGCGCAATCTGACCTATCAGTTTGTTAAAAAGAAAAGAAATTGGATCAGCTTTGAGTCCCTGAAATAACTCATGAGTTTGTGGTTAAATTTAAGTTCTCCTTGTATTCCTGGCATCCTGAAAAAAATATATTAGCTTGTTGCTTCCATTTAATTTCAAAAATCAAAGCAGTTATGCGAAGGGATTTGTTTTCCTTTTGGTATTCCCCTTATATACCCCTTAGTATATACCCCTTAGTCTTCTGATAGGAGGAAAGAAAGCAGCATATGAAGGAAAGAGTTTTAAAGAGAAAGAATTTTTTTTTATGTGTGTATAAGGAAACTTTTCTTTTGCTATTAAATTATTTGAAAAGTCAATCAGGAAAGTTAGATGAAAACTTTCAATTCTGAGACAGGATTTTCTCTGAGTTTAAGCTGTGATATTCACTGCAGATATTATCATTAATGTGATAATTTTTGCAGATAATTGAATTCCAGGGATTATTGGAAAAGAATTTGACTAAAATGGACCTGAGTAGGCAGCAGCCTGAAGAGTCAATTGCATGGTGTTGTTGAAGACAAGGATCACCTACTGCAACTTTGCTCCCTGATGCTGCCATCAGATTTTGCCTACATCCTCAGAGAGTCTGGAGTCACTGGGACCTCAGTAAGTAAGCTAGTAAGGATAGCTAGTAAGTACAGGTAATTCTGGCAAGAGGGCCAAGCTACAAGCTGAAGAGGAAAAGCTTTGTTTTATCAAGAGTGAATGGTGGATCAGAAACTGGGGTTAAATATCTGTACAGACTCTTCTGTCTGTATATGTGTGCTTAAACCAGGAAGAATAAGGCTTGAGATTGTAATTTATTCAAGACAAGAAAATGAGACAAAATATTTGTTACGAATACTGGAAAAAAAATCTACTTAGGAATTTATTTATTTCCATGATTGTTAGTGTAATTTTCAGGATATCTTACTCTCAGCTTGTGGGTTTTATTTTCTGATGGACCAATTTTAAGCCTTTTGTGTACTGCAGATGCTCTAAATTGTACATGAGACTTATCTCTTCCATAGTACAAACATAACTACTTCCTCTTGAGAAGATCCTAGATCTACACAAACATTTCCAAATACACACACTAGCGTAATGCAAAGGAAAAATCCCTGGAGTTTTGACAACCAGATCTGAAGCAATTGTATTCCTATGGTAAAATTAAACTTAAAGTGACTACAAATACCCAAGGGAGCTGTTAAGTATATAAAAAAGGAGGGAATAACTTATAAGCAATTACAAGTTGATTTTTCAGAAGAGTTGATACTATATCTTGTCTTATTAGAAAGTTAAACCTCTCTGAACTAATCTCAAATATGCTTTGTAGTGAAAAGGAGCATAAAAATGAAATCCAACAGCTTGCAAATGAGGCTCTGTAGCAATCAATCTCAAGTTTGGCTTTTTAAGTGTTGATAGTTTTTCAAGGTTCCACCTGTAAAGAAAGCATTGGCTTATAAACTCCTGAGATCATGGTCTGTTCTGTATGAAACAGGAGAAATGAATTTGTTACCCTCAAGAAACAACACCTTGGTGATAGTAGATGGCTAAGGAAAAAAAATGGGACAACGTGAATGTTTAAATTTTTTTTAGCCAAATTATATAGTGTTCAAATACTAATTTTCTTAATCTACCCCCCATCCCCTCATGTTGTCCACACTCCCCAACCTCCAAAGGGAAGAGACCTGCAAGAGCAGTTTGGAAACTGGGTCTTTTTCCTTCTGCATTCAGCTGAGCCTCTGTTTAAAGTTAGAAGGCTATGAAAACATTGCTGGAAGCTAAGAGTCTTTAGAAAACTCGGGTATTTCTGAGAACAATCATTTGTAGAGATAAATACCGCAAAAATAAGTGTATGGCACTCTATTGATAACTGCACAAACTGTGTTCAGGGAGTCTAGAAGCTAATTTTCTATCTACAGAACAGGAGAAAGAAGGCTGAGAAAACCTGTTTAAAGTGCAAGTGATTTTAATCTAAGATTAAATGAACCTCTGAAGGACCCAGCAGTCACTCAGGCATTGACAATATAATTCTGGGTAGCCATTTAGTATGAATCCCTAAATCTCTCTTAAAAAATAATTGGCAAAGCTTTATTATTTTAACATTTCTCAGTGGCCAAGGAAAGTAGTTGCTGTAACTGCTGCAGAGACAGCTAGAAGACTATGAATAACACTCATTACTGAAGAAAAGAATTCTTGAATCTTTAAGCCATTAATCAAAGAGGTCATCTGTTCTTACTGATGGCAGATTCTTTATGTAAATAGCTACAGCGAGGGCAAATAGGCAGTAGTGGCTGCAGAAAAACACAATGTTTATAGAGTTTAAGGTGATGGATGGTCCAGTAGCACAAGGCTTCTTGTATTGAGATTGGCAATGTATATTAAGTATTTTCTTGTTATTAGCTGAATAATTAAGTATCTGTGATGGAAAATCCGCTTTCTTCAGCGAAGGAAAGAGTGACTAGGAAGGTGACTTTTTATACATGAGAAAACAATGAAACTCTTTCTAATATAAAGGCACCCTCTCTTCAGAAGTAAATGCATCCTAACTTCACTAGATTGTACTCAGTTTATCTTTGTTGACTCCTACATGTCTTGTTTATGTGCCCTATGGCTGATTAACATCCACTGTTCTTGGTTAAATAAACCCATGAATTCCATTAGCTAGTACCCACTGAAGAGCAGGATCTATCTCCTAGAGATCTGTGGATCTGTACCTTGAGCTTTTGCCAATATTATTTAATTGAAAGGAAGAATGAGATAAAATTATAGCCTTTTGAATGCCAGTGTGTGCTTGCAGCTTGGTTAACCAACTTTTTTTTTTTTTTTTTTTTTTTTTTTTTTTTTTTTTTAATTTCAGTGAGGCATTCTTGCATAAGTAAAACACACTGTTGTAAAATAAACGATGCACAACATGTATTTTATGAAACTAAATAAGGGATAACAAATTGGAATGGATTGCTGCCCATATATAGCTTTGCTATCGGGAGTACCAAAAAGTACAATGTATTTGAAACTCTGCTAATAGTCTTGCCAGAAAAAGCATGAGGAGAAAGGTGAGATTACAGATAAAACAGAAAAGCTTATCTACATAGTCAATGTCCTTCAATATTCTTGTTTTCAGAAGGACTAAAATAGAACATAATAATATTAAGCTGGATCTTGTTCATCTTTTGTTTGGAAGAATTTGTCTTGAAAAAGTGACAGCTTTGCTAGTAGTAAGAAGCCTGTCATGAGGCAGACCCTTTATGGTATATTACTTACCTAGGTATCAGCTCCTTACTGGTCACTGGAAAGACCTCCTCTGCTATTCCATTCCTTTACTTGGTAATTAGAAGACCACCAGATGACTCTGACTGAAATTACTGTTATGGAATAAATAAATAAGAAGGAAAAAAAAATAGGGAGAGGAGAGGGCATGTAGGGAAATACGAAGCATAGACTTCATTCTTCCTCCCATTAGTTTTTAGGCCTACTTTAGTTCCTGAGGACAGGGAGTGTCACATCTATTTGCTCTCAATGGGACAAATAAATGCTTTCTTGCAGATTTAGTGTAGCTATTGAAGAAGTCATCCTCCTGATACAAAGCCCATCCTCTGCTGAGCTGCATTAGGGGACTAGATGGGTGTGTGAGTCTGTGACAGCTCAGGGTCAGTGGGGTAATTCAGGTCACAGTGATCTGGGTGAACCCATTTGGTTCTGAATGAAGTGATGTGGAGCTGTTTTGTAATCCCTTGGCACAGATTAGCAGTGGAGTGTTTTAAAAGAGTTGTGAACAGCAACTTCTAAAATTCCTGCAATAGCCTCCAAAACGGTCCTCTCCGGAGCTTTAAACATTCCCTTAGAGCATCATTTTAACTAGGTCACTTCAAGTTTCTCCTCTCATTTCCTACCCTTTTTTTTTTACCCTTAGCCATTATAGGAGCCAATCCAGGTTTATAAAAATGGTATTTCCTCGAACATCACATAGCCTGGTTCAGCACTTGCCTGGTACCAATTCAGCATGTTGGCACCAAGACACAGCATACAGCCATCTTTATGAAGATGGGTGTCCTGGTTCTGGCTAGGATAGAGTTAATACTCACCTGAGCTGGGTGGAGAACTGAAGCTGGTAGCCCCTATGGCTGGGATAATTAATTAATTAGCTAACAGCTGGGGTTAATTTACCCAAATTAGCCAAAGGGCTATTCCATCCCATCTAACATCATGCTCAGTATATAAGTGAGGAGGGTGCTGAAGGGAGTCTCCTCTTACTTGGAAGAAACTAGGTGCGGAGATTTGTTGTAAGGCATTGTATTGTATTTATATTCCATCACTGTTTTGTTTTCTTTTGTCATTGCTGTTAAATTTACTTTTTGTTCAATCTCAATCCACGTGGTTGTTGTTTGTTTGTTTACCAATTCTTCCCCGGTTCTCTCAGAGGGTGGGGGGAGTGGGAGAGAGACTGTGTAGTCTGGTCCCGATCGGGGCTGAACTACGACAATGGGCTTTCTAGCCTGAATGTTTTGCTTAACTAAATCAAAGGTAAAGTAAATGTGCACCATATCTTCTGCTGTTTGTATCTACAACAAGAACAAAACCAAATTACCAAAACTGAAATTACTGTATATATTGCATTTTCAATCCATCATCAGTATTTATGTCAATACATTAAAAAAAGCCTTCATCCCTTGAAACACTCAGCTGCTTGTCAAATTTTGAGTAGCAAACAAACAAAAAGGTAGATTGTGGCAGATAAAATTAATGAAGATACCTTTATAGCAGCACAGATCAAAGATTGTAAGCTAGTGGTTTTACAGACCCCAATGAAGGTTTTTGTCATACATATAGAAACTCTAGAAATTATGTTGTATGGAAGCAAACAGAATTTAGTCTGTGTTAAATAAAAGAAATATGTAGGCCTGGAGCAGAAGGAAAAAAAGGTAGATTTGCAATGGATTTTCTTCTTAATGATCTTTATAATGAGGTTCTTCCATGATACTCAAGAATATTAGCAATTAGTCAAGTTACACAGAAACATCAGTCAGTTCTTTTCCTAGTTGCAGAAATAGTGTGAGGTGAGTTGCTTAGTTATGCTATTTAATAATTTCAGCACACTGGAAAATCTGGATGAACTTCAGGTCTTTGAGAACAATGTATTTAGCTATATAAAGCCAGTTTGACTAAGTATATGAAAGCTAGAGAACCCTTGAAGAAGTGGATCTACAATGTGTGGAATAATTGTTTAATGGAGAATGTAGTGTACTTGATAGAGGCTTGTATTGATTAGAGAGAGAGGGAAATTATATTTTTATGAAAGTGACTGGTATCTTCTTGTACAGTACAATTTAGGCACTGCATGATATGTCCTTATTTTAAACCTTCAGGAGAAGGGCAGGGCATCAAGTCTGGGAAACTTCATATAGAAAACAGGTTTAGGTAGCTCTATTTTTTTTATTATTTTTGGAGAATTCATGTATGTTGGCCTTTTCTAACTTAAAACTGTGCTTTAGTTCCAGAACTTGAGCACATAGAACTAAGAAAGTCTTCATCTGAATAATTTTTGGGACTGATATTTGTGTTTGTTACCAAAATCGCAAGAGATACTATTTCTTCTATACAAAACCAACCAAATAGCATTCATAAACGGTTTATTACTTATTCTTCTTTTGGCTAGGGATAAGCCCACAGACGTGAAGGTGAATTACTGAATTATTCTTGCTTATGTGATTTTACAGCCCTTGGGGCATTTAAGAAACTATTAGGTTAGTCCTATTCATGTAAGTGGTGACTAGGATCTAAGAGTGCTAAGTACCTTCACTTCTTATAGAGTGCGTAGATGGACTTAAACACTGAGCAGAAAGGTGGTAGGTATTTATTTTACGGCAATTTTTTTTCAGAGTTCACAGAAAGCAACTTGAGATGTCAACCTAATTTTAGGCGAAGGGGTAGATGACTACATCTTGACCCAATTAGCCGGAGTGTACTACCAATGATATCAACTAGGGTCTTTTTACTTCTGAAAGTGTTGCTTCTATGCAGCTCTGATCCAAAGATCAGAAATGTTTTTATCCCTTTTTACTCCTGTTCCTCTTCAATGCTGGTGGACAACTCAAGTGCTAAGAGGTGGCTGGGAGAACTTGTAGGGTATTAGGGGTATCTCCTTTAAGTATTTGGAGGAAAAGGCCTCTGATGTTTTGGTCATTAACTTGATTTTATTTGTGACTTAAATGGGATTCAAATAATGCATCCTCTGAACAAGAAAGCTTCAAGCACAATCTCTCATTTCTCATACACTGTAACAAGTGCCTCTTTCCCACACACCTGCCCCTGCACTCTGAAAGTTTGTAAAACAGTCTAACCCACTGTCTAACAGAGGCGTGCAGCATTGCAGATGTGACTGAAAGGAGAATTAAATTAATTTATTGAATATGCACTTTACATTTTTAAAGGATTCATCAATAATAATATGTGTCTAGGAACAAAATACCCAGCCCCAAGGAAACTGGGAAAGAGGAGGAATCCTACTTAATCCAATGAACTGTCAATAAAGTCCTCTTATCTATATTCTTGTTTAGAGGGCTTGGTGGCAGACTCTTACAGCTTGACTTGTAAGAGCTGTATGAAACTTTTTTCTATTAGATAGTAAATTTATTGGAGAAGAGTTCTATAGACACTGAGCTTGTTCAAATTTTCAGTTAATAGTTTAGGCCCAATAAAAAGGAGATGGGGAAATAGGTGCTGAAAATTAATTAAGAAGAAAGTGTTTTCCTGTACATGTTATGATAAGCCTTGTTAATAGGATCATTTACTACCTTTTTCCCCCACTGGAATCTCTTCTTACTCACTGTTCACACTGGAGAGCATTTCTTTAATGATAATGACTGCTGTCTGACAAACAGCGCAGTGACTTATTTATCACAGCCTGTTCAAAATCTGTTTTGGAAACTTCCCCTGAAATTTACTGACCACAGACATGAACTCCTTCTGCAAGGTGAGGTGAAGAAGTACTTCTCTGTCATCTTACAGATAATGGCCGGAAACAGAGAAAGATTATATCAAAAGTGCTGCTAAATTTAAGTGTCTGCTTGAGAATGTACTTTTGAGTGATATTACCATGAAATAAAAGATTTAATGTTCACAAAATAGCTATTACTAATTTTCAGTACCCTGAAATGAGAATTGGATTTCAGGCTGAGCAATAAAAAAAAAAAAACAAAAAAAATTAGAGACTCTTTCAAACAAGCCTACTCTTATGGCCCTAAGTTAGCAGTCCTGAACTTTTCTTTTGCTGACTAAGAATCCTAGTTTTAACTCTTAGCTCTCTGTCTAGTCTCCTCAAGAGGCTTAAGAAGGACTATATAACTAAATGTAAGCATTTGCAAAGTGGACGTCTACATCTGAACTAGTAACACTGAGCTCCTTTGCGTAGTCGAAAGAAACAAATAACCAGGATGCAACTGATCTCCCACAGATGGCATCTAAAATAGAGCAATAGAATTGCATTCTAGCACCTGCCTCTGAAAGAGGGGGTGACTAATCTGCAGATGGACATCTAAAACTAGGTGAAATTAATTCCACTTTCTGGGTCTCACCAAGCTGGCTCCTTACTCAGCCACCTGTGCCATAATTGTCTCCTTGGCTAGCCAGAACTGGCTTTGACACCAACATGTCTTCAGTTCTTTTTCTCCATCTGTCTGCTTTGCCATCTCTCCTGCCCTTTGTTAAAGTAAGATATCCTCTTTTTCCATGCTTTGTGGGGGTTCAGAAGTGGCAGGCCAGTTAAGAACAGAAGATGGTATTTGTGTTCCTGCACCACTTTCCAAATCTGTGAAGGTTATAGGGAAAATCCTGCTCATCCCGTGTATTCTGCTCACTGCACTGCAGGACAGCGATGGGTGTAAAAAGGTCAGTCTACAGCTTCCCCAAAAAGCTGGAGCTTGTCTAATGTTGCTGATAGTTTCTGAAAATGAATTGTTTTTTTCATGTTGTCTGCTGACTATATATGACCTTAGTGTTGTGAAAGCCATTTAACTTGCCAAATTTGAACAGAGGAAATTACATGTTTCCAACATCAGGGCCATGCTCCTTTCTTTCACCCATCCTTCAGTTGTCTTTAAAGGACACGAGAATTTTTAAATTCATCCTTCCTAAAAGAATTGGCACTGTTTTCTTCTGATTTTCTTCCTGAAATAGCTGATTCCTTTAAAAAACAACCTCTACCGCTTCTAAGGGAAAAAAAAAATTCACAACCCACCCAAAAAAACTTTTACTCCAAAAATTCAACTTCAGGAAGCAATGTGATACACATAGCACCAGCCCCAAAGATTTGAGCTGTTGATTATGAAAGAAAGAGAAGAAACAGCCTTTAAAAACATGAGAGAAAAAAAAAAAAAGTAAGATCTCTCTACAGATTTTATTTTTTTCTTTTTTTTTCATGTAGTTGTAATTCAAGGCTGAACCTGCTATCAGTTTACAATCTTATCAGTAGAAAAGCATAGACTTCAGATATCACAAAACTACCTATACATTTAGATTGTGCTTATGAAATAATTGTTATTAGGAAAGAAGGCTTCATTATGACATATACGATAAGGAATAGCAAGGAATGCTAAAGTTCAGTGCCCTCTTCTATAAGCAAATCTGAACTGCTGTTTTCAAACTCCAAAGAAAATTCCCTAGTGCCTTTTATATAAGATATTATGGTATTGGTTGTTCTGACATTTCTAATTGAAACCAGTTTACTTTCTCCTAATTTTGCATCCTTTTCCATTCAGCATGGTTACTAGGGTGAAAAGGAAGCTTCTACTGCCTACCACTTTATTTTTTCTTCATTTTGTTTCAGGTGGCTGAAAAAGAAATGCTTTTAAGTCAGGCAAAAGTACATATAAAGTCATCTGTAGAATGAAGTAATATGAAGGTAATGGAAAGGCATCTTCCATTAATTCTTTAGAAAGTTTGAGTGATAAATGTTCTACTGTAACCTTGCATGCTATAATCCTGAAGACATTTTTATAAGTAAATTGAACTGTGATAAATGCCTAATTATCACCTTTTGATGGTAACAATTAACCTTTGGGAAGCCTTCTGTTAATACAATGCATTTGAAAAACAATTATCTATATTAAAAAAAATTTGTTAAATTTTTTTAATTCCAACTGCCCACTAAAAATTTATCTTTGCATTAAAATTGTAGAATATAATTCGTTCAAAGAAAGTTAATCAATTCTGCTGTTTAATAAGAAACTAAAATATAGGCCAGAGGAATCTTTTGTATTTCTCGTGCCAACTTTTTGATTTTTCATTTATGTGGGTTTTTTGCTAGGATTAGAATAATGTTTGCTTTTTTTCACACATATGTTATTCACTACTCTAAAGCATTAACACAAGAATATAATTTTCCAAACAGCAGAATGCTTTTAATTGCTTCAATAGGGCTTCTCTACAAATGTTTTGGTTTGTTTGGCAATGGCATTTTTTTTTACATTCATTCAGGGTAGGTGTTCCAATGCCTTAAATAATCAATTGCAAAGTGAGAATTATCCTTTACTAGTGCATCATTAACCTCATCTACAAATAGATTGATAAATACGATATTATTTACCCAATGACATACGCCAACTCTGCATAATTCTATAGTAACCCTGGCATATTACACTTCCGAAGCATGTTACACTGAATTAGTGCCTGTAAAGTATCTTTTACCTACCTTATATATCAGTCATCTACAGGACAAGAATAAATAATTAGTTTGTAATTATTCCTCTTCTTTTGGGATATCTTTTTTGAATTAGGTACTACTGCATATTATTCAGCTATCATACCTCTGGGACAAATGACAATTTATTTATAGACAAGGAAAGAAAAAAAAAACCACAATGAAAGATGTTTCATGAAGCAGAGACTTCAAGATAAGGAGATTCTCTGTGGATTGCACATCAGAGGTACAACATGTTGTGGAATACTACTGAGAGTAGTACTGAACTGAGAGAGAAAGGCACAGCTGGGTGTTGTCATTGACAGCTCAGGGATGGTGAGGATATGAACCAGGGCCAGGGGCCACCCACAGGGGTCAACAGGAGCAAGTGGAGCCAGCTCCAATGATGGAGCTGGAGACAAGGCTGCAGTGTGTATCTGGGGTTTGTACAGGAGGCAGCGTTGGAGACCACTACGGCATTGCTAAGGTCGGGACTAATGGCCTCTGGCAAAGCTGAAATGGAGTCTTTGGGCCAGTGGGCAGGGTCAGGGGAGGTTGGGGAGGGCCAGTAAGGTCTATTACTGCCCTCAGGGGCCCGAGGCTGGATTTCTTCACCTTGGAGAAGAAAAGATTCAGAGAGGTAATTGCTGTCTTCAAGTACCTGAGGGGCATTAGCGAGAAGATAAAGTCAGGCTCCACTCTGCAGTGCACAGTCAGAGGACAAAGGGCAACAGTTCTAAGCTGTGAAAAGAGAAATTCCGATGGGAATTAAGAGGAGAATGGGGTGAGGT
>WHYT01017431.1:180341-193723 GCA_009806455.1 Tetrax tetrax
AGAAAAAAAAAAAAAAAGAAATCTGGTTCTGCTCTAAATCAAAAAGAAAAAAAAACAGAATTCAAGATTACAAGAAAGCTGTATTTTCTGTTCCCTATGGACAGAACATTTGTGAAAAGATTTAAAATAAGCCCTGTAGAATCTTGTAGGGACAAGTATAATCTGCCTGTTGTCTTCAGTTTCTAGCACTCTGTCACAATTTCCACTGAACTATCTCTTAGCTCATGCTGTAGTAACCGTGTTCAAGTATTCAGAGACCCTAAAAGTCTACCCTTTCTGCAACTAAAAATGTGAAGTACTTTCTTGTGGATTCAACTGAACTAAAAAAAAGTTATGTAATTTTAAAGAGATGTTTGTAAGGTGGTCTGGTGGAAGTATAAGAGAAGGAACGGTAAAAAAAAAAAGAAAAAATCAAAGGTTATGGTAATAACTTGATAATTGGAGTCTTTCTGTCATTTTTAATAACTTAGGTAGAGTCTGATCTCAAATAAGGGCTCCAAGTTTGGAAACACTGAGAACTTAGATATTCATATAATTTTACTTAAATGTGTTACCAATATAACAGATTTGGTAATTGTATGTGCTAAAGAAATAACATCAACTCCAGTGGGAAGGTAATGTTTTAATGTGCCTATGGGGAAAAGAGACAGTGAATTCACTACAGCGTAGTCTGTCTGTGGCTCTGGATTCCTCTCTCTTCTGTAAGCAATGTGTTTGATGGGGAACTGTGGCTGTAGATACAACTCACTGATACAACGTTTAGCCAGAGGTGAAATGGAAACCTTATACTCCGAAGTTAGTGTATGTTCCAAACATCCTATTCTGTGGTGGCTGTTCTATACATTAGTTCCTAAAAAAAATCAATTGTTTAATAGAAATAGTTCAATGTTTTACAGACATTCAGCACCAGTAAAGCAAAAAGTTGAGGTATTTTGTCCTGCAGAATCAAATAATTTCTATGGGGAATGTAAGCCTTAGTTGGATCCTCATGGTCACTGTATACATCCCTGCCAACATCTCAGTATGAAGCGGCAGCGTGCATTTGATGTGGATCTTCTGATCTTCCCTACTCTACTGCACTTTGGTTCACATTGAACTGCATTCCTTCTGGATGAAACCGAATTGGATCATCTGCTTCTGAACTGCATCTAATGCACTGCAGACGTTAATGTGTACAGAAATATCTAATCAGCATAGTGAGTCCCACCCCACCCCCAGCTGTTGGGATTATCTAGGACTTGTGCAATGCTAACTCATCCTTTGTGCGATATGAAGAGTCAGGTAGGATCTGCACTTTGTGGTCTTCTGCTTGCCTCTCAATTCCTTGCTGGCCTCCACACAAGTTATGGGTCAGTTTGGCTTCCTCAGGAACATGGTGGGGTGTTTTGTTTGTTTGTGCTATTTCGCTGACCCATTTCTGTTTGACTGTGGGGGTTCCTTTCCCACACTGATTTTTGGCCTAAGTCTAAAGCCACATGTCTTCTCAGCATAAGTGTTCTCTGAGGTAGGTGGTTAGCAGCTTCAACTGCAAGGTGTTTTAGTGGCCTGTCAGGAGGGTGTTAAGGCACAGTCCCACTTTGAAGATTTGCCTTTAGAAGAGAATCAGCTACTTGTTGTTTATTATGAGATATTTGCTGCAATGCAATAGATATAAATGTAAAATCATGTTTTCTTGCCCTGTACTGCCTGCTCCTTGACATTCTGCATTTTCCTAGTCTACAATAATGACATGGTTATCACTTGACCTGGATATGTGTGTCTTACTCCTTGTATATTAAGCTTCAACTTAACATACACACATAAATACATATACAGTTTGGTTCCTTTTTTTTCCTGCCCAAAAGGTTGTTTCAGAGTCTCATTATTCAGATCAATGGGATTTAGTTTCTGATCTAAACTTTATCTCGCCAAATCTGCGTGTCTGCCTCTTGTCCTAGTCCTCTTCTGTGGGCAGTGCTAGTTTTTCTCTGTTGTATTTTCTGGCTGCAAGTCTACCTGCTCTGACTTATCTTGGCTAATCAGAGAATCATTGCAGTGGAAAGGCATCTCTGGAGATCATCTGGCCTAACTCTCTGCTCAAAGCAGGGTCAGCTAGCACAAGTTACTCAGGGCCATGACCACTCAGCTTTCAGAGCTCCTTCACTTGGGTGACTCTGAGCCTGTTCAAACACTTAGTAGACTCAGCTCCTTTTCCTCAATTGTTTTCAGACAGTAAAATCAGACAGTTAGGCATTTTCATCAGTCCCTGGGTGCATGTATCTAAGAATCAGTAGCACTCGGTTTCATAATATTTTTCTCTCTTATCCAGCCTTCTAGTGGAGTTCCTCCTAACACAGAATTCTTCTGCCTGAAGAAAAATCAATAAGATTCTGCTTCTTGGAGGAGAACAAGGAATGAGCACGATGGTGGAACTAGACAGAAGGGAAGCTGGGAAATGAGTGTGGAAGAGGCAGGAGAGGAGATGTCTGCAGGTAAGGTGGATATTAAATATGGCTTGTATATCTATGGTGAATTTCTAATGGTCTGCCTGCTCATTAGAGTTATTCACCTCTGATCAAGCCTTTGATGTATGACGATGGGTCTCTGGTGTTAACAGTGTTGCTTAGGTGTATGTGTAATCCTAAACGCTTTTTTTTTATCTGTGTCAAAGTTACTGGTGTAAACAAGTGAGGTCCTGCAGCTGGCTGTCTGGCCCTGGATGAACTGCATTAGTGACCCTCCTCCTGATGGCTACTGTAATCATAAACAATGGTGTAAGGAGATCCTCATGCTTGCATGAGCTCTGCTGTAGTAATTGCAATGACATTTTACCATTGTCGCAACTGTTTTAGAAATAATCACAAAATCTTTTGCTTGTTATTCAGTCAGTTTCACCTGATTATATTTGTACAAGATGATTATATCTCCCTCTTTCATCACGTATGCTCTAGTATTATATTGATGGATCTCAAGATGTTTAGGTTTGAATAGAAGACAAAAAATACAAAGCTGACTGATAGGGTAAAAAAAAAGCCTTCTTCCCTCAAGCCTGCCCCATGTTATTATGTAAAAAACATTGGTTGTTTTTGCCAGCTCTTTGGTCTTGAATTAATCGTTTTCCCCTCTATCTCTAATCATCAGTGTTCTTGGGTTTTGTTACCCCCTCCTCCTTTAATATTACTTTTTTTTTTTTTTTTTTTAAACATTTTTTCTTGTGTTTGCATGAGAATGCTGGGAAACACTCAAGTAGTTTAAGATCCTCTGGGAACTTTTCAACATTGAAAGTCCTCCTTTTCTAAGGCTTAGCTGAAATCTTCCTGTCTGAGCTGCGCTTCCTAATACAGTTACATTTTTTTCCCAGGTTGTCTGGCAGACACTGGCCAGTAAATGTATGATCTCTTGCCTGCTGTGATGCAAATTAACTTTTCTACTTGTCTTACTAGTAAATATTTTCTCCAAGAGAGCTACACTTGTTAGGGTGGAGAGAGTCTGCTGTATTTTGAACAGGTTTTGCACTAAGTGTCTTAATAGGCTTGATGTTCCTTTGTTTAAGTCAAATAAATGCCTCTGAGGTGGGTTTGGATGGCAGATCTTGCCTGGAAACTGTTGCTAAGTAAAATTTGCTTTTGTTGCTGAATGATTTTGGTTGGAGCATCTATCAGTAAGAAAATGTGAAGCAGAATCATAGATGTGGAGGCAAGCAAGCTGGGAATTGCAGGCAGTGAGTAGTATGGACTTGTGTGAAGAACCACTTATATTTATGGGATAAGCTCAAGGCTAACTTCATCATAAAACTGCATAGTTTCATAATTCATTTCTTTTTTATTTTCTTTTTTGTTGTTGTAGTTGGGGTTTTTTTTGTGTTTGGGTTTTTTTGTTTGTTTTGTTCTTTTTTGGTTTTGTTTTTTTTTTTCTGGAGGGGCTCCACTGGCTGCTTGCAGTTTTTGCTGTTTATCTGGTGGTTTTGGGTGTTGTTTTCTTTGTTGGTGGTTTTGGTTTGTTTTTTAGTAATCCTTCCCTACCAACTATCTTAATCAAGGTCAAGTCTCTTGCTTTTCAAAGTAAACATTCTGTTAATTTGACAGGAAATTGTCAGCTACGGGTGTCCGTGGATTTCTGAATAAAAGGCACAAGATGAAATTATACATTACACATAAATAACTGTCATATCATAACAGAGCAGAAGGATAACAGACATACTGGCATGAAAGCATAATACAAAGATGTATCATTTCTAGGTGATTGTGTCAGCTAATGAGAGAAAGACAGCATGGAGTGAACCCAGAGGCATTTGTTACAAGGTTCAGTTCTGAAAAAAAAAGACTTGATCTGACTGCCAAGGACAGAAAATCACTTGAACAGCCCAAAGTAGCAGTGAACAATTGCATTATAGGTGACTTGTTCCAGAGGGTCAATTTTAGCGAGCTTCTGAGGTGACTGCCTTGACAATACTCAGTACTGCAACTTTCTCATCTGTAAGCTTTGTTATGTGGAAATGTAATCTAATTAGATTTCCTGTCAAGTGTGTGCCAGCTCTGTTTGCCTAACTTCTAACTGATCCTGAAGACCACCAGGTGAGAAAATATGTAACTGCCTTCCCTCAAAAGACACCATCTGCTTGTGTATAAAGAATTCATGCCTATTCCCAAGGAGGCTTTCCTGAACATCTCTAATTCTCCTTTACTGAGCTAGCTTCACAGTAGTTATGGCAGTTCTGGGACTATGGTAGCCCACTTCAGGATGGATTGCAAAGTCATGCTCATCCCCTTCGCTCAGAATGAGGGAAGGCAGAGTCTGACTTCCCCCTCTGCCACAGCTGGGTAACCTGCAACTACCACCTGTCTTTTCCTGACCCATCTTCTCCTTTATTGCTGTTTCTTAGATATTTGGAGATAGTGCTATTGATACCAAGGTTTGTGTCCAGTGGGAGTTTATGAGCCCGGGGATTCAGTGGTATTGTCCTATTTGTCTTTCAACTTATCAAGATGCTAATTTGGCTATTTGAAGACTAGTTCTCTTCAGAATCCTTTTTTTAACACCATCTTGTACCTGAGATGGGCCATTCTTGCTCAGATTTGTGAGTGGTTTAAGTCATTGGGACTTCGGATGTGAATGGAGATTATCAGGATTTAGACCATGCAGAAGCATCAGGACTGTGCTGATGTTTTCTTTCATGATAGTGAAGACTAAAATGAGATATGATCCTCTCCTTCTGAGTAAACACATGATTCCATAACATGCAATCTCTTCATCTGTGACAGAGGGTAACTCATAATGTTTATACATTGTTGGTCTTTTGGGGATCCTTAAGAGAGAATTTTTTTCACTCATAATGTTAGAAATATTTAAGTAGGCCATGTGTGACTAAAGGTTGCAGGTTTTATCTGTCTTTTTCTCTCCAAACCAAATCAGTAGTGTGGTGCTGTTGATTTTATGTAAGAGGACAATAGACTTGAATGGGAAGAACTTTTTTTCAGCTGGTCTAGTGCTCCACAAGGCCTTTGAATGACAAGAAAGAGATTTGTTCACACACTACAGATAGTTATTTTTCTGTACACTGACATCAGTGGGAGAAGTTGCCTTCTTGTTCCAATCATTTCTTAAAAACAGGTGATGACTCCTTGTGTTGTCCATATGTATCTTTTGGCCTTTAAACATCTTTTGGAAATAGGCTTATAAACTTTTTTGATATAGCTCAGCTTATCTGTTTTTAACCTTGGGACATTCATGGATCTCCTGCCACAGGTTTAAGTTGTATTACTTACATGTGACAGAGAAATAAAGGTTGTTAAGATAGCATTTGTGTGTTCATATGCAGGCTGTGCAGACCAACGCAGTCACATTTCTAGCACGTCAAGGAAATACTCAACCCATAGATTTGGTTTTTTAAGATGTTGTTAGGAACAGACAGAACATAGCCTGTTGGTTTGGTTTTTGGGTTTGTTTGTTTGTTTTTTTCCTAGCAAAACTAGACCTTCAAATACAGAGTCCTCTGTGTACGTGTGTGAGTGAAAGTGAAAGGAGTTTCTCCTGTGTGACCCATTGAAATAGGCTACAATCTCTTTTAGGGATGCAACACATTATTAGCCTGTCCATCCTTCTTTCTTCTGCTTTCCATTCTTCATCTTCTCCAGTAGTTGCAGAGACACATTGTATGTTTGCAGTCCTTTCTCTTTCCTAGCTTTCTGGAATGTCAAATGGCCTTACTGAATTACCAGGGAAACAGGTTTTTCATTGTAGGTGACTTTGTGCTTGCTTAGGAGCACGTTTCATCTGGAGGTTTAAGGGCAATACCTCAACACCACAGAGAGTAGAAGACTATGCAGCAATAGAAGACATGGGAGTACAGTGTGTCTCACAAAACTATCTGTGAGCACAAAGCTCAGCAACTTTTCTTGCTATAACAAGGAGCAGCCTTCCAAGCTTCACGGCATAGTTATTTTCATCCTTCTCAGTCTTCCTCTCCCCCACCCCAGCACATGATATGTTGTATTTGACACTTATGAGGGAGAAGATACTCAGCAGTCTCACATGTTTTATATTCAGAGTATTTAAGTCCTGAGCAATGTTCTCTAGAATATTCTCATTAAAATAGAATACTATTTAAATGCAGAGAAGTATGTGTGTTGGTTTTGTTTAGTGAGGAGGGGCTACAGTGGCAGCTTCTGCAAGAAGCTGCTAGGAGTTTCCTCTTTGTCTGGTGGACTCGGCCGGGCCTAGGGCAGACCTGCCACTGGCCATGGCTGAACCAACTGGCAGCAGAATGTTCCCTGATAACACCTCTGTGATAACGTATTTAAGAAGGGGTGGTGGGGCAAGAGAGAAGATGTGAAGAAGCTGGAGCACGGGCAGAGAGGGGGAGATGCGAGCCTTGTGGGCCTTGCAGGCCTCACCCTCTGGCCTCCCGCTGGGCAGCCGACTGGGCCCAACTCAGACCAGCCCAGCTGAGAGAAGCAGAGATGAGATGTGAAGAGAACCTGAGAGGCGTCTGCCTGAGCCAGTTGTGAAGAATTTCTTGTGAGAGGAACGGCTGCAGACGCCAAGGTCAGTGAAGAAGAAGAGGAAGAAGTAATGCAGCTGCTGGCAGAGATTCCCCAGCAGCCTGTGGTGCAGCCCATGGTGAGGCAGGCTGCCCCCCTGCAGCCCGTGGAGGCCCACAGAGGAGCAGAGATCCACCTGCAGCCCATGGAGGACTCCATGCTGGGGCAGGCAGATACCTGAAGGAGGCTGTGGCCCATGGAGGGCCTGCACTGGGGCAGCTGTTCCAGAGGGACTGCACCCCATGTTAAAATGACCTGCACTGGAGCAGTTCCTGAAGGACTGCAGCCCATGAGAGGGACCCCATGCTGGAGCAGGGCAGGAATGTGAGGAGTTCTTCTCTAAGGAGGAAGAAGAGGTATAAAGTGACAAGTGATGAACTGACCGCAACCCCCGTTACTTCTTCCCCGCCATGTGCTGCTTGGAGTCGTGGAAGGAGGTAGAGATAATGTTAAGCCTGGGAAGAGGGAAGTGAAGTGCTCTGGAAAGCACCAACTCTAATTTACCTGAGAATAAACAGAATATGAGTCCTGACCAGTCACGTAATTATTGGTGGTCCAGCCAAGTGGGTAACTGTGCAAGGCCTGGCTCCTCATGCTTGTTGGTGCATCACCACTAACGGAACTGAAACGAATGCCAAGGAATGCAGGTCAGCATGGTGGAGCAGCAGTTAAGCTTTTTTCGTTTGTTCATATTTAAGTAATGTTACTCTTTGTTTTGAACTCTTTCTCTGCTAAAATGTGTGACATGACATTAAAAATGAGTGAGTTGATTCAGATTGTTCCTAATATGGTGGATTTTGTTTCAGTGACGTACCCATTTAAAATATTGACCAAATATTAGTACATCACTTACAATTTTGTCCTAGTGCTGATGGTGGAAGAATATTTCAGCAGCAGGGTGTTAGTGAGATTGTTAATTGATATTTGCATTTAATGAACTTACCAATAGTGCATTAAAGGGTAAATATGCATTAGAGATAGTGAAAAAAATTGGATGCCTGTGGAATAATTAATTTAGCAGAAATTGTTATTAGCAAGGCCATGTGCTAGCAAGGCCAACAATGTCTTTTTCAAGAATTCGCGTTGTCCTGGAAACATGTGGAGGTTTTGATTTTGTTTTCAGTACTTTGGATTTTATCTACAATGATGTAGATTGCATGAGAAATCCAGAGTTCCAAGGTTAATGTGCAGGGCTTTATATAATATTGTAAAATAAACTTTCAGTATACTATTGCCTTTTATTCTCAAGAAAACCCAGGCTAAAAAAAAATGCTATCAATCTGAGAAAATTCTTTGCATAGTGCCTGTTTCAGCTGCTGCTTCTGTAGTGACAGGAACATGGCACACATTTATTGCTAGAATCTGGGTTGATTACTTGGCAATCATTTCAGATTTCAAGGGTGGAGTTGGTTGTCAGGTTTTTAAAATTTTAGTGTCTTTTTTTTTTTTACTAGTTTGATTACACAAATAAATAGTCAGCTTGTATGCTTGAATTTGAGCCAAAAAAAAAATTAGCTTGAGCAGATGCCAGTTCTGAATTTTATAATCAAATATGTAATTCATAATTTTCACTGTTTGTGGTTTGCAGCATAAATAGGAGTAATTAAATCAAAATAGGAGTAATCAGAATGTTGTGCAACGTATCAAGGAGCCCACATGGAAAGTTTGTTTTTCTATTACAAAATAGGGTTTTGAAATGCTTGTAGAAGCATGCATTTTGAAAGGTTTAAATTTCCCTAGCAAAGGAACAGAAGTAAATTAATAATTTTTTTAAAGAGAAATCGTTTGCATTCTTTTGATTGTGCATTGCTGCCTTAGTTAGGCTGTAATTTTGTAGATCAAGGTATGTTAAAAAATGGTGGAGATTTTTCTGATTATTTTAGGCAGAAATTCTCTAAAAGCTTTGATTTCTCATATCATGCTATGAAATGCTATGAAATGACCCACACCAATCAGCTATTAATAGAATATGTATTTTTATATGTAGGCACAGTTTGGCTTTAAACAATATCTGTGTGTTGCTAAATGGATGTCCCATCCCTGGAAACGTTCAAGACCAGGTTGGATGAGGCTCTGAGCAACCTGATTTGGTTGGAGATGTCCCTGCTCCTTGCAGGTGGGTTGGACTAGATGGCCTTTGAAAGTCCCTTCCAACTCTAACCATTCTATGATTCTAAATGGGCAGATCTGATCTGTTCTATGCTGTGTGGGAACTGTAGCATGGGAGGCCTGGACTTCCATTTGGTCCAGAGAATTGTGCTATTTAGGCAAACTTCCTCTGCCAAACTCAATGGTATAAAATTCTGACTCTTAGTTCTACCTAAAAAAATCCAACAACAAAAAAATATTTGCTAATGATCATTTGGGCTTCCCACAGAAGGGACAAGTAACCATTCATAATTGTGCACCGCTAGCAAGTGATTGGGCACCCTTCTGTCTTGTGTTACATTGCACTTACTGCTCAGAGGTAAAACAAAATTGTCACATTTCAAAATCAGTGTGTTTCTAATAATGATTTCAAGAAGTATGGAAAGAAGATCCAAATAAGAGATCTGCATTACCTAACATTTACATACCCAGCAAAATATGGATTAACTGACTAATAATTACTAAGAATTTGGGTAATTTAAAGAAGTGTTTTAATCCCTTGTGGATGATTATATTATTATCCTTTAGGTTTACATCTAATATAGTCCCACCTTTGATTTAGCTAAACAGTGAATAGCTGAATACAATTTCATCATGAAAGCAGAGCAGGAAACAGTAACATGGATGACCTTGCTAATGTAATGAACAGAATGGTTATGAGACAGTCCCTGCTTGCTGCTATTATTTACAGTAACATCCAGTGAGACAGAAGCTGTGACATGTGCCTTCTTCTGCAGAGCATTTTACAGACCTACAGTCCAGGTATGTAGTTAAGGAAAATGTTAGCAGACATAAAAGCAGCATGTTCAGTTTGCTACTTCTCTAAAACTGCTACTATCTAAGTAGAACTGATTTTGCAGTCTTCAGCCAATTAAATTTCTTGTTTCCACATACAAAGTGCATTTAGTTTAACCTGTCCTCTCTAAAGAAATAACCTACTTACTTAAGGACAAGGTTATTATTTTACTAGTCAAAAGGAAATCTGTGGATGATTTCCCATTCTGACTTTGGTCATGACACCTGACTTTTACTTGGTGCAATCTCAGTGAGCAATCTCAGTTATGGTCTCCGGTTTCCTACAGTAATAAGTTTGCACTCTCAGCTTCCACCAATCTCTGTTTCATCCAGTTGGTAGGTGTCCTAATGACCACAGAAAGAGTTGAGACAATGATATAGAGGCTACGTGACCTATCAGTCTTTTTTCCATGTTTTTATCCTGGCAGGAGTTTTAGAATGGCTAGAGTTGGAAGGGACCTTCAAAGGTCATCTAGTCCAACCCCCCTGCAAGAAGCAGGGACATCCCTGACCAGATCATGTTGCTCAGAGCCTCTTCCAGCCTGGCCTTGAACGTTTCCAGGGATGGGGCATCCACCACCTCTCTGGGCAACCTGTTCCAGTGCTCTACAACTCTCATTGTAAAAGTTTTTTTTCTAATATCTAATCTAAATCTACCTCCCTCTAATTTAAACCCATTACCCCTTGTCCTATCACAACAGGCCCTACTGAACAGCCTCTCCCCATCTTTCCTGTAGGCCCCCTTGAGGTACTGGAAGACCGCTATCAAGTCTCCCCGGAGCCTCTTCCCCGGAGATTTAAAATAGCACTTCCTAGTTGTCTTTGCTAACTGTGTCCAGTATAACCCAAAAGGCAGTGATTAGCAGCTGTTTGTCTTATGGGCTCTGATGTATAAAGTCTACAACAGTTCTGTCCTGTCACTGCTGCCACTTATTAGTCACAAACAGCTTTCAAGTGACATGCTTTGTCCAGCCTCGTTAAAATTGTCTCAAGAGGGCTAAGAAGGTGTGTGTGTTCTTCCCATTGATGACTGGCTTAAGGACAACATGGGCTGCTATTTCAAGGAAGATAGCAAACCTGCTTCAGTGCAGGTTTTGAGACTACAGGCAAGGTAAAGGAAAAATTTCTGTCTTGACATGCCTCCATCCTGAGCATTTGTCACTTACATGCATGCTCATTCTATAAATGAACAGAAGACAGCCTGAGCTTATTTACACAGCTTGTTGGAAATGGAAAACCACCATGTATTTGGCTTCTAGGAGGCAAGTAAAATAGTATAGGAGATGTGTCTACAACAACTAATAGGCACAAGGTAGACAAAGTTGTTTGCATCCAAGCGCTTGAATATTAACAGTACAAACAGCAGGTATCACTCATCCTACACTGACTAACGCAATCAGTTTACTGTATTTGCTGCAGTTTGGATTCCAGGTTTCAGCAAGGCATGATGGTACTTTTTTGATAAGTGTTATCTGTTGCATAAGTATAAGAAGTAGAGGCTTTGACAAGTGCATTTGCAAAAGACTTGATACAGTATTTTTGGACTAGAAAGGGAAAGTGGTTAGGGATACCTTGATTGAAGCACTTGAAATTTATGAGAGGGTTATTCAACTCCTCCTATTTTTTTTCCTGTTGCATAGCATGGAGATAAGACTTCATTGTATTTGAAAAGCAATACTCTTCTCTACAAAAGAATAAGTATTCTTTGACAAAGTGTGTAGTCATCTACTATTCAGTGCTACAGGACAAACTGAAATAAGATTTTGGTGTGGGTGTTGTGTTTGGGTTTGCGGAATTTTTTTTAAATGGGAACACTTATGTACATTCTCTTGCTGGCATTAAGGCACCATTGTGAGACAGTGTTTGTCAACAGTATAGGTTCCTGAATTTCATGCTACCAGATGTAAAACCTCCACTTCTCAGAAAGGGACTTCTCCTTCCTAGATGGATATAGAGTTTTTCATCATTGACCACACTGCTTATGCTTGGAATTATATTCCTTGTATAAGTGCAGGATACCAAACCAAATAACTGGTGCAATAGGAATTAGAGGCCAGTATGTACCTTTTCCATCATCACAGGATGAAATCTGTCTGAAGAAGGCTTTGACAAATAAGTCTCTTGAAATGCTGAGTAACAATGTGTAAGAAAAATCAGCTAGGCATCTTGCAAAGACATTTGATGTTTCAGCTAAAGAATTCCTCTTCATAGACTAGAAAGCTTGATTTGTTGTAATTCATGTACTTTTGAATTCTGTATTGCTACATGATTCAATATAGGAAGGAGCCTGCACTTGTAAACCAAAGACTATTTGATACCTGCAAATACTAGCACGTATTCTTCCTCTTGAGTGGCAGGCATGCTTAGGCATCAGAGAAACACAGTTGTCATCTTGAGGAATTGCTCCCGTACTTGCAGTGCAGTACTTCTGCCCAACAGTGGACAGGTCAAGAAAAAGATGCTTCAAATTTAAAGATGTCAAAACAGTAGAAAAAAAACATAACACTTAAATAATTCCTAGTTATTTGCCTGAAATGCCCAGAAATGTGATTAGAATGGCTTTAGCAGAGAATTAAATTAAAATCCTCTGTACTGCCACCACCACGTGTCCCTCATGCTAATGTGACAAAAATGGTATAGACAAGTGTGCTCTCTCCCCAGAACATTACTTTAAAATAGCTAGACAACCATCTGGGCTGCTGGAGTCTCCTGCCTGGTGGGAAGCCCTGGGCTGACCTCTCCTGTTTTCCTGGAAACTGAGAGGGGACTAAGAAGAGAGAGACAAGGGCTAGTTGCTCCCTTGCCTAAATGGGGTTTACTAATCCACTGAGGAGAATCCCTCAATGCGAGAGGGAAGCCAGCAAGGGTAGTCTGCTCTTCAAGAGAGGAGTGAAAGGCTAAGTCTTTGCATTCTTCCTCTAAGAGCATAATAAATTCTGTTTTTCAAACATGTAGTTCCGAAACTCCAACTGCATAAGGTCATTGTATTTATTAAATTTATTTATTTTTTATTTTAATTTTTTTTTTAATTAAATCCCACACAGAAGAAGATTGCAGGCAGATACCTGTCACTGAAGTTGGTCATAATTTCAAAGTTGCTAGTATTCAATCAGAATTAATTCTAAGGCTGATTAGTATGTTTTTTTTTTTTCTTGAAATAAAGAGAATGCAAAGTTATTTTGCATGCTTATTTTTTGATGTTAACTGTTACAAACTTCTCTGCAGGATTATTTCTGCTTATAGAGGATGTCCTGCTAGTATATGACCTGGCAAAAGAAGGCAACTAATATAGTGCTAAACAAACTTAGCAGTCAGCATAACCAGAGGCTGGTACTTTGAAAGTTGCAAGCATGCACAATAGTACAGTGTCTCCTATCTTGATATACCCATTTTTAACAAGATAAAAGCAAAAAAAAAAAC
>WHYT01017431.1:193743-215947 GCA_009806455.1 Tetrax tetrax
TTTTTTTTTTTTTTTCCCTTTTACAAATATAATGAATTTTGGAAAATAAAGAAAATACATCAGATGTAAGTAGGGAAAAAAATCTAGAAGAAATATTCAACTAATATTTTCTATACATCTTGCCAAACTATACATATATATAGTTGAATGACACTCATTCAACAGGAAGTCACAGTAGTATTGAAGTTGAATATTTAGGAAAGTTAATATGAATAACAGTGAAGGCAGTAAACTTGTTTAATGCTTTGCTTTGTTTCCTCATCACTGCTCCTATTCTGAGGTACAGGAAAGAGAATTTTGTCTGTAGAAAATAAAAAATGTAGACAAACTTGTACACCTGTAGGCTTGTAGAAAGGGCAATTTGACATATTGAGGTTAGCACAGTTCACTTGGAAGGAACTTAAGAGCAAGTGAAGTACTAGAACAGCACTTTCCTGAAAATAATGAACAAAGAAGTCAAGGTAAATAATATTAAAATTATGCCAGTCCTCTGAGCATGATGTGATTGATTTTTCAAAGACAAGCTGCTGTGTCAGAAAGTCAACTGCTCCACCATGTTAATATGGAGGAAGGTCATGGACAGAGCACACATGAGAACAAATATTTTTGTTGTCTTCCAGCGGTGTGAAACTATAGCAACTTGGAAACACAATGCTGAGTGCAGGTTACGTTCTTCTCTTTCACGCGCTGCCTTCTCGCTGTGGTGATGCGCAGAGGCCTAGAAAAGGAATATAGCAGCAGCTAAGCTTCTAAGATGCACGTGGAGAGGCACTCTGAAGGCCGTCTTTTCTTACAGTGAACCTGCTGCTGGGCTTCATCTTCTTTATCAAATCCTATAGGATTTGCAGCATTGCAGTCTTATGCTGCCCCGTGAAAACTCTTCTTCCATGAGCACAGTTGTTTTTGAAACTACTGTTGCAACCTTTCTGATGTTTTTTAATATATAACCTGATATTTATGTCTCAAATGACTTCATTATATAGTTCAGGATATAGCTTACCCTCCGTTTTCAGTATCCTCTCTTCTGCTGCTTTGTAAGTTGTAGTGGGAAAAAAAAAAATACCATCAAAACATTTTGACAGTTAAAGTACTCTTAGCTTTTTTTGAAACAGATTTCTGTTTCTGGAGTGTAAGGAACAGATGCTGAAGGAACAGATGTTGACTTGTGCTTTGAGTTCTGTGTGTGAGAGGAGGAATACTTTGGCATTACCCTAAAAATGCTTTCAGAGTTCATCCTGTGTCAATTTCCCCTGATCCTGCAGGTTTCAGTACCACTGAGGGGGTCCAATACATTAGTTTTCTCATTGATTTTTTCCCCTGTGTTTGCCATATGTTGTTTGCTTATTAACAGTAATTAAATATGAACATAAGCTAGGAATAGGCAGGTGTCCTACCAGATATCAATGAAGAAAAAATAAAACTTTTTTTTTTCTTTTCTGTTGTGAAACAATAATTCCTTGCTTTCAAATGGCTCTTTATTCAGTGATCTTAAAGATCATCAAGTACAAATGTGTCCTTTCAGAGACAGAGCAACTGAAGGACAGACGCACAGCCGAAATCCTTCCACAGAGTACAAGAAAAGTTCTAAAAATCATCTGTAGTCACTAGTTCATGTAGCCCCCCCAACTAAAGGCAGTTGGATTGTGCTTAGGAACTTGAAACTTTTGGAGGGGTGTGGGTGCAAGCATAGATAATAGATCTTCTGCTTTTTCCATTGGATGTACTCCTTCCACCTTCTGGAAGGATCTCTGACTGCCTTTGCGATGGCCTGTGAACTCACTTTACTCTTCTGGATCTCTGAGATTATCAGTGAGGTTGGCAGCACTAATTGTGATGGGTTTTTGTTTGTGATCTGGATACCTGCCCATTAGGAAATGAATTGGAACAACTTGGTCTTTTAGGGATTAAGCTGAGGGAGAAAAACAATCTGTCAGTTTCAGTCAATGCTTAATTCATATTTTTACATTGTAAAAGAATTAATTTTCTAAAGTTCAGATTCTGAATTCACCAGGAGTAACACCTGTGGGTTTCAAAGGCAGTTTAGCAAAAGCAAAGGCAGTATTTCCACATTTCACAAACAGGCGAATATGGGTGCAGCAGTGCAGGGTAATGCAAAATTTAATAGATGGCTACTTCTAGAATATTTCCTTTACTGTTTTCCTGGAGAGAAAACAGTTTGTCTGAGACTTGACAGACCTGAAGTCCAAGGGCCTACAAGACATCTTTTAAGGACAACAGTGTCTTTTATTTAATGCTTAGTTTTGTTTGTTTGTTTGTTTGTTTTTAACCTGGAGACTAGCTTACCTTCTGAAAACACCTCGTTTTGCAGTTTTGCCACAATGTTTGCTTTGACCTAAAAAAATATGTTAAGCAGAAGTTTGAATATTCTCTTATCTTTGTTTATCTCTGGTTTTGCTTTTTCATTTGCTTCTACGTATGAGAATACAAATTTAGAGCAGGGGTTGATTTAGGAAGCATTTCATGGATCATCTTCTGTTGTTTTATGAGACATCAGCAGTCCATGAACTACAGCCTGAAAAGCAGTTTAATACACTAGGCTGGAGCCCTCTCCCTGTTTTACCATGCAGAGCAGCGGGACAGAGTTTTGGCCTGATTTTCAAAACTGGAGAGAAACAGAGGGTGATACTTGGCTGACCGTGTCTGTTAGTGTGCCATGAGTTCTGATTTCCTGGCTAGTGGGCAATGGAAAGCTCATTCCCTGCACAACTAGAGGATTTGCTGCAGTGGCTGAGGTGTCTACTAGAAGTTACACACACTGTTCTGTATGTCCTCATGGCCATTTCCCTATGTTATAGGCAGCCTTTGATCCGTAAATAGTAAGTTTTGTTTTATATTTAAGTTCCTGATTCACAGATCTGGTTATTTGTTCATTGGGGTATTCATTTTATCTCTTTCTCTTACTTTAAAGCATTGTAAATATTGGTGCAGCTCCCTGGAATTTTAATTATTTTCTTCTCCGTGAGCAGGTCACTTTGCTAAATCACCAAGATTTTGAAAGTGTTTCTAAGACTTCAGATACCCAGAGTCCCTGGTATTGCTACTACAATATGCACGTTTATTGTACTGTTTCTCAAACTATAAGCACATCAATGAATTTCCAGGAGAGTTGCTTTTGTTGAAGATCTATTTTCAGTGCTCGAAAGGAATGATGGATTCTCACTGTGGAGTTGGAAGATCAGACAGGAAGGAGAATGAAAGCAAAAAACCTGCTCTGTGTCATCCCCACTTTATATACTGAGCATGACTTCACACAGTATGAAATAGTCCCTTGGCTAATTTGGGTAAGCTATTCCAACTGTTGGCTAATTGGTAAGATATCCCAGGTGTGTCCCCTCCCAGCTTCCTGTGAAAATATCATAGCTGGAACCAGGACACAGTGCCGTCGTCTAGCTGAGATGGAGTTGACTAAAATATATTCAGACCGCAGATTCTGGCATATTGCACCTTAGACTGATTTGGTCACTAAGAATAGCTGATTGAAGTGTAGTGATTTCTTTTTTTTTTTTTTTTTTTTATTTCTTTCTACATGGACAAATATCTGAGTCAATAAATGAATATCAGATAAAGTATCAGAGGCAGGAAGATAGATCATATTAAAATGGATGTTGTAATCCATAAGGAAAATATTACAAAATAATGAAGGTAAATGCAAAAAACAATTGAGGTGAACACAAGTTTATTGTCTCTTACTTATGGGGTTTTTTTTTACAGTACATAAATTCCGTTTTCGGATCTGCCTGATCAGAGATCATAAGAGGACTAATTCTTTTCTTGTGACCATCAGATCCTTTCAGTAAGCATCTGTAACTTAAACATACCTTGATGAATTTTCGACATATTAACTAACAGTCAACATGACCCATAAACTGATTTGATCTGATGGCCTAAAATATAATTTAAATGGAAGAGTATATTTAAGAATTGACAGAAGGTAAGTTCAATGTGGAGTTCAATGTAAATCTGTCCATTTTCTGGAGGAAACTTCTTCATTATTAAGGGTAATACTTCCTGCCACCTCCACTCTCCCAACTCTCTGTTCTCTGCAAACCTGATTCTCTGCTTATAATTATCTTTGAAAAGATCCCCCCCCCCTTCAGCATTCAATTTTTATATCTCTGGCTTACAAATATGGGTCCCATTTATCTCTTAAGCTCTGGGTCAGGCCCTGAATAGCTTTTCCTGCTTTTGAAGAACTCGTTTGAAAGTTAAAATCTTAGTTGTATTATAAGATTAAATGTGTGTCTTTTCTTTATCTATGCCCAGACTAAAGAGCATCCTTGAAGTTCTGGTTATTCTTAGGCAGAGAAGGAATTCAGTTGCCGAACCCCCTCCCCTCAGCCCTCTAACTTGAACCTCTGCAAAGGTGGAGGATAGCCAGGTGTCATGATTGACCAGAACAGCTCTTTTTTTTTCCCCACATGAAAGAGAACAGGCCACCTGCTTATTAATTTAAACCTGCTTATTAATTAAACTACTGTTTGAGTGGTGGAAGCAGTTGCAAGAAGGTCTGTGTGATCAGAGGATGGTTCAGAACTGATATGAGAGTGTGACAATTCCTTTAAAGAGAGGGTCAGAAAGGAAATTCTTGGACTTTTTCCCCTCAAATTAGCACACATTGATCTTTGTTTTATGATGAACATGGTAAAGACTGGAAGAGGTTGCCCAGAGAGGTGGTGGATGCCCCATCTCTGGGAACATTCAAGGCCAGGTTGGACGGGACTCTGAGCAACCTGATCTGGTTGGAGATGTCCCTGCTTCTTGCAGGGGGTTTGGACTAGATGACCTTTAAAGGTCCCTTCCAACGGTAACCATTCTATGATTCTGTGATTTGTTTCTTTTCAGTGCAGGAGGTTTACAAGAAAGGGCAAAATGAAGGTGTGGAGAGCTTAGTCTAGAAACAGAATCAAGAACAGTATCCAGCTGTCTTGAACATTGGTACTGACACTTAATTTAAGACATTGATTCAGCGTGGATTTAGTAATGTGGCACTGCAACTGTTGAAGTTTGAGTTGAACAGAGACACACACTCACACACTCTCTCTTATGTAACACCTGGGCTGGGGTGGCTTTTTCAAACAAGTTGTTTGTACAGTCTAAGTTTGGAAGCACTGCTATAGTGATACTGTCATCACTACCGTGATATAGTGCCTCCTTTTGGCCACGGTTAAGTTTTATTCAGTATTTAAAGCAGTCTTTCTGCCTTGGGTCTGTAGAACAAACAATCAGTGCTGTCCAGTGCTTATTCATGTTCATAACATCTGTCCTACTTCTTTTAGAAAGTGAATTGTGCACTGTGCAAAACACCAGTCTCTCCTTGCCCTTAACTCTTCAATATGAGAAGTCTTTTGAACAGTTCACTGAAACTTTCATGTCTTGGCTCGTTCTAAAGCATTTGATTCCTTAATCGCTTTCCTCACAAAATGAGTATTCACAGCAGCAGCATGTGAAACGACAGTGTGTGCAGAAATCTGACGGGGAGCCAGAACCATATCTGCCAACAGACGTTTGGAAAGTCTCACTGGTTATGGCTAAAAATCTTGCTAAAGTTCTCTAAGAGAGAAACTAAAAATGTACAACTCTCTAGCAGAAGTATCTTTTATTGTCGTTTTCTGCCATAATTTTCTAGGCAGGAAATGTGGAAGAAGCTACCATGTAACAGCTTCCATTCACCAACTGAACCGGAAGGAAAAGCTAGAGCTACCAAAAATTTGGCTAAGTTAGCTGCACTGAGGATGGACTCACAGACACACACTGCTTAGGAGGAAGGCATAAGCCACATGCGCAAATTGTTCTTGGGAACTTCTACCTTGAAGTGATGATCCTAGCACAAGGACAAGGTTTTCAGTAACAGTATCTGTGAATGTCCCTGGCTGCATTAGACCTGGGACTGACTTGGATCAAGTGTTTCCAGAGTGCTTAGCTCATCTTAAAATGATGTTGCTAGGTGCTACTGTGATTAGAATAAATACTGTATTGAAAACTAGATGGACAAAGAGTTATAATTGCAGTATGATTAATTGAGAAGGATTAAACTATTCCCACAGGTTTATCGGCTTATGCTCAATGAGATAAAAATGAATGTAATTAACTAAACACCACGAATGAAGATACTTTTCTTCTCAGTAAGCAATATACTCTTCTGAGAGCAATTATGACATAGTTCTGCAAGGCGTCAAATAAATATGATTTTCAGAACTGATCATGTTTAAGACTTTGGAGGATTGAACCCTTTGTATTCAGAACACCCTCAAAGGCTTAGAGTTTAGCCCATGAGAAAAAATCAGTTTGTCCTGTTGTTCTTTCACTGCTCTTACCATAAATAAGTACATGAGACATTTCTATCAAAGGATTAAATTAAATACTTAGAGGTTAATTCTCTCAGCTTTACTGAGGTAGTCAACTTGATTTATTATTCTTGGCTTATACAGATAGCAATTCTCACCAAAGTTAACTTATTCTCTCAACAGGTGGTCACATAATTAAATTGGATTTTTATTGTAAGTAGATACTCCATATAAAGCATCAAACTTTTCCTATTTGCCAAGAATCATTCATCTTTTAAACCAGTGTACGAGAGCAGTAAAGGTATTCGTGGGTGAAAAAATGGCTTAAGAGCAATGGAGCTCAGATTTATTCCTTGGAGCATCTGGCCTATGCAGATGGACAGTCCTGGTTCTTTGACAGTCTGTTACCCTGAAGTTTGAATGCTGGTTCCTTCAAAACCTCACCCTTGTTTTCCCTCTGCTGAGATGGTCCTTCTGTTGCAGATAAAATAGTGTTGCACTACACATTCTCCTATGTTATTACTCCTTCAAAAGTTATGGCAATGAGTGACTATTAGCACTTTGAGTACCCATGAGAGAAATTGGTAAAGAAAGGATCAGGGCCTATTGTGCTATGCACTCTGTATTTGTATAAATAACCTCTTAGTGCACTATGAAGATTTCATGGAAAAGCTGTCAAGACAAATTGGGTAATCTGGGGAAAGAAGAGAAATCTCCACTTGCAAGAAGTGCCTCTGACTGAATGAAATAATGGAAAACAGACCTGGGCTAGTTCAAGCATGTTGTAGCCTGCGGCAGTTGACCAACTGGTATACCTTGAGTAGCTTCCTGGAAAGCTATGTTCATGTCCCAAAAAATAGTGCTCGTTCCATGCTTTCTTGCTTTAAAAATACAGATGGTGTTTTCAAATGCCTCTGTTTCCAACGCTACACCTCTCAAAACCTTATCTGAAGATGCTTGTTTTTCTGAGGAGATGGAGAAACATTTTATACGCGTGTGGCTGGACTGCTTCTGTGAACTTGATGATGTTAACGGTGCAGAGAGGTTTTAATGGCTCTTCAGAGCTCCGGGGGAGGGAAGATTTCACAGAGCAAATGTGTATATAGGCCTATTATGTCTGACCTGGTTGTCCTGGATCTGCTTTATGGCCAATGGAGAGAAACAAGCACTTGTTACAATTCATCTCATCTGGGGGGAAAAAAAAAAAAGAAAAGTCTAAAATGGGTCACATAATTGGGCCCTGAAGTACTTATTTCTCACTGTTGATTATGAAGAGACTCTAAGGTGACAATCTCAGCTCAGCTAAGTGAAATAAATCAGCCTTGAAAATAAATGGAAAGTGAATCACACTTTGGCCACGCACATCATTTTGTACCTTATCTTGACTTTTTCAGCTTTAACAACTATGTTGTTTTACGTACTTCCATCTACCCCGAATTATCCACCCAACACTAGCCAGAGGATTAAAGCCAAGCAAGCCCCAGTAGCAATGAGTCTTTCCACTGACTTATCTGGCTTTGTATCTTTCATAAGTCTATTGGTTTTTTTATTGTAGGGGGTTGGTTTGTTGATTTGAACAAATTAATTGTCTTGAGTCCTGTAAATGTTCTGGAATTAAGTGGATTTGGGGGTGACAGTTTTGCCTCTGTGGTCGTTGGATGTTAGCATAACCTGCTCCTGTCTCAGAGGCTGAGGACCAGGAAAGATAAAACAGTCCTGGATGCAGCGAAAACTGTCTGCTGAAGTACGGATTTATGTCTGGCGTTTGAGACTCCAAGACCCAAATGAAACAGCCGCAGTTCTGGCAGTTGTTAGATCTCTAATAGACTGAGCTCATAGAATCACAGAATGGTTTGGGTTGGAAGGGACCTTTAAAGGTCACCCGGTCCAACTCCCCTGCAAGGAGCAGGGACATCTTCCACTAGATCAGGTTGCTCAGAGCTCCCTCCATCGTGCTGCACCTTGTCCCTTGCTGAGCTCTGTGATCAACTCATTTTATTTTGTAGTCAAACTTGGAAAAATGCATATTGCTAAGAGAGAACTTTTGATGTGCAAACAGATGTGCGCGTATGTGTACACACACGAACACACACACAAAATGTGGCTGCAGAAGCTTTATTTCACTGAGAAACCAAACCAGTTACTTGCTAGCTCTCGTTGTTTGTTAGGGGGTACGTTGGTTGCTTTTTGACTTTTTTCAGTTTTTTGGAGGAAAATGGGAAAGAAAGGGTAAAAGTGGTATTGCAGCAAATGTAATCACGAGAGGGATGCAATTGCTGTGCCTGTTTTCTGAACGGGACCCGGTGAAGAAACAGTGTGTGTCCCTGGTGCGTTTTGTAGTGTTCTGCTGGCTGGCAGTTTGGGGTTGCCACCTGCTGGTAAAAGTACGGCATGGCTGGAATAAGATAAAAATACAATTATTTTTTTTTTTCTGATTAAATTATTTCTTTTTCCTTGGAAATTTGTTTCAAGTGTGGCTATAGTCATTGTATTTGTTGTTTATGTTGTTTTACTGCTCTTCATTTTTTGCAGATTATGCAAATCTCTAAATATTCAAAGATAAATTCTTAAATTATTTTGTAAATTGCTAAGGCTCAGCTCTAATTCATTGCATTTTTTTTTTTTTTTGCCACTGTAACAACGAGGTTTTCAAAGAGGCCTAGAGTACTTGAATTTTGCCATCTTGTTAAACCTCAACGGTTTCAAATTGCCTATAGCAGCTCTGGAGAGCTCATCCTGAAATGCATTTCAAAAGCTGGTCAGGACAAAAAAAGCATTGTTGTACCCAGAATTGAATTTAATATGCAAAGACATCACATCTTGCACAGCCTTTGTTTCATCTAAGGAAGATGACGTAGGTGCTCTGGATTTCCTTCCAAAATTAAGTGTGGCCACCATTGTTTCTCTCTCAAGCTCAAGCACACAACTGGTGATTTGCAAGTAGTTGTATTCATAGTGCTACTATAGTGACTTCTTGTGCATGTGTTCCTGCTCAATCGGCTTTTGCGTACGCAACCTCTGTGAGCTTGAAGATCTTATGCACCGTATGGTATTAAAAGCTTGCGTCTCTGATGTTCAAATTCAGAGATGTGTAGCAAATATGCTGGGGTGGGGTGAGCAGATGTTCTTTTCTCAGAAAGGTGTGAGAACCCCACAGGAACTGTTGCTTGTGTGTGCTACAGCTCTTTGCTGACCACTGCTGGTCAGTATGGACCTGCTAGTTGAAGCAGGTCAGCTTCAAAAAACAGGTAACTGGGAGCCCTCTGGAGGGGGCAGTGATGGCAATAGTTTAGTGGCCCTTTGCTAGCCCCACAGTAAGGGGGATAGTGGTGGGGGGAAGGAGTGGGGGCCTTGAGGATTCTATTGCTTTCTAAGCCATTACTTGTAAGTCCTGTCTTAGTGTTGCCAGCCTGTTTCAGGAACTAATCTCGCTTTTTTCTGCATAGCATGTTCTTTTGCACAGCACCGTAACTACCAGCTACCTCCTGACAATTAAAGATTTAAAACCCTGTAGAGTGTATGCCATTGGCTTGAGCAGGGATTTGATGGCTTGTGAAGTGGGATCTGGGTATAGGTGAGGTCTGAGACCTCCTGTGGCAGCTGCAGGGATGAAGAGACAATTCAAATGATTGTATAAGGACCTGAAGGTCAGATGCTCAAAGGGGACCTGCTGTAGCAGGGTGATTTTATTGAAGGCCGTGAAGCCCATGCCACGTGATCTTGTTCTGCACTGTTGTACATGTCTGTCGTTTGCCCCTAACAGGCACAAAATTAATTTTCAAATGAATTCAAATGGATCAATGTGCATGGGCTTGTGAGGGTGGTTCTGCAAAGGGACCCGCTTTCCCTCCTCTCCTTTTTGTGTGGCTATAGGGAAAGGAAGGATATGGTTCTTTTTTATTTGGTGGGCTGTTGTTTTTTTTTTTCTTCGACCTTTCCTCCAGTTCATTAAAGAAGAGTTGTTTTCCACTTCTCTCCCTACCTTCCCTCTTGAGGTGTATGAGGACTGGAGAGGCAAAGCAGGTGACTCCTTGGCCTTCAACTTTGTTTCTTTCAAGGCATTATAATAAGTATCTATTGCCTTCCCTGATGAAAAATCGGTTGAGTTATAGCCAGGGTTGCCTCTTGTTAAGGCTGCTCAGCCCTTTGTCTGATAGCGTCTTGCTTGTAGTTCTTTATAGCTGTCAGGCTTTGACAATTCAGGATGAAATTTTTTGTGCTTAATGGGAGTCTCAGATGAATTCTTGCAGACAGTTTCACCAATTCCACTTTTTATAACAGAAGAGCAGGGGAACATACTTTGATTGTGTTAAAAAAAAAAAAAACAAAACAGCAAACCAAACAAAAGAACTCTGTCTTGAATTGCTTCTATTTTGTCCCTATGATTAAAATTTGGAATTTGGATTTTCTTTTGTCAGAGAGATGTGTTTTGACATACCTTTGAAAATTGACCTGTGCTTGGTCAATGAAATAACATTGAAAAGCTATATTTTGCTCCAAAACAGCAAACATTTTTTTTTCTGGAGGTTAATAGGATGCAATAATGATCATTTATGAATCTTCCTTCTTGAAGAAGGTGAGGAGTGTGCAGCAGCAATAATGAGACAGAGGTATGGGGATAAATATGAGATAGGGAGAGACTGGAGAAGATCGGTCAAAAAAGATTTAAACATATGAAGCATCAGCAGTGGTGAAGGCTGCCACTGAAGCCTTATTCAGGATATGTTTATTCTGAAGAGATTAGATGAAGTTATCCTTAATTTTGAGAATTTGACTTTGCAGATATGGTGTGTGCCTAGGCTAGGGCAGAAAATTGTTTTGATTTGCTTGTAACTAGTAGGTCTATGGTAAACAATAGAAGTTGACCTATTAATATTGTCAGAAGAGTTAGTCTGAAAATAGGGCTTATAATTTTTTTCTTAAATATTTTTACTCTTTCACAATACAACCAATACCACAAGGATTGCGGTTCTGCCCAGAAGAAAACACAGGTGCGTGTGAGAACCTGTACACAGACTGGGTACAGCCCCAGCAGAACTGGGCGTCAGAGGTCACACGTTAAGACAGCTGCATTGTGCTATAGTAGTGTTTATCACAGCGGCTGGTGCTTTAGCAGAGACCGTAGACCCTTTACACTCCTTGCTGCCTTGCCACTGAGGAACACATATGACTACAAAACATTTCAGGTCTGGTCTATGGCATTGAGTTTGGATAGATACAGAATATGCTCTGTGATTGAGGAGGAGGAGATTTGAAAGGAAGGAGTGAGGAAGACCTTGTTGCTGGCCACAGGAGAATTTTATGCACTCATACCTGTATTTTAAGGGTCCATGGGGAGGTAAAGCTCTCTCTCCTTCAATGAATGTGAATGAGGTACTTTTGAAAGCAGTCCAACTAGCTACCACTGAAAGGCTAAAGCTTTCAAAGGTTATACCTCAGTGTCCCCCTAAGTGTAGCGCACCAGTGAAATACAGTCATCCTCAGACTTCAGTCCCAGGCCTCTAAGCTCTGAATACAAATAGCCCAATTTTAAAGGCTACAGTGCAATGAATGAGACTGCTGAGACCAGAAAGATGATGCTCTCAGCAGCTCGCTCATGGCTCTGGGGCTGCCCCTGGAGCATGTTGGAACAACTACCAATTTCTCAGCTTTCATGACAAATCATCTACTCCAGGCATGTGCATTACATATGGTCCTGACTCAATATGTAGGAGAAAAGGTTTATCTGGTTTGTCTTTCTTGAATGACAATTCACTTGAATTTAAAATCAAAGCTTTTCACCTTGAGGTCAGAAAACGGAACAGAGACTGTATCTTACAGGTTTAGGATGGCAAAGCCCACCGTGGTGAGTAGCGCTGCACAAGAGCAGTGGTGGCATGGTTTAGTCTCACTAGTGATGTGTGACTTAATACATGTCTCTGCTGTCGGTGGTGATGTCCAAATCAGGAGCTGCCCCTGGTGAAGCAGGTAAACTTGAGCTAGGTCAAGAAACCTCTTCACTTATACCGGTAGTTCGTAGCTCTATTTTCTAAGAAGTGTCTCTGCATATCATGAGAGAGGGGTATTCAAACAGAGTGGCTTAAGCATTAGTAATGTTGGGAAAGAAAAGGTGTGGGACACTTGTTAAAGCAAGAGGTCAAGAGCTGGATGATCTCAGTTATCATTTCTGACTATCACTTGTTGTTTTGTGAATTCTAACCTAATTTCTGTAGAGAAGCTTGCAACAACTCTTGCGTACCAGTTCCTCAAATTATGAGGTTAATAGGTGCTGGCACAGCACGAAGAATTTGTTGTTTCTTCCTGAAGTATTAAGCTGACATAAAATTAAAAGAGAAGATAATGAGACTCACCTGTAATTGAGTTTTATGTTGTCTAATTGAGTTTGAGCACTGAAACCTCAGCTAATTATTGTATCCCCTATTGTTCTAAAATGTAAAGAGTAATGGCACAAATGTACACCTAAAATCTCTCTATAGAAAGACTAGATGAAGCCTACATAGACTAAAACATTGGCTTGACTATGAAGGACTTAATTTATCCACTGTGCTTTAGTTTGAATATAGATATAAAATGCCTGCTGAAACAAAGAAACATTAACTTTTATTTTTGATGTGCCAAAAATTCAAGCCAATGTTACGGAAAGAGTACAATGTAGAGATTTTTGTGTGTGTGTGCATGTGGATGAGCACACAACTTTTCGTAATTGATGTCTTTGTAACATCTGATTCATTTTTATGCTAATTTTTTCCATAGAAAAGTTTCAGTGTGTTGTAAAATCTGGCGTCCAAGACATTGAATGCTGCCAGCTACTTGTTTTTTTGAAAGACAAATCTCAAATCATTTTTATTGCTCCTTTATTATTCTCTTGCTTAGAAAAAAAAAAATCCAGGCAATTCCTTTTTTTATTAAAATGTTTTAGTTTACTTCATTGAACCCTAATTTCCAAGATTTTTCCTAGATATTTGATATGAAAGTTTCTGTTACATATGTCCACGTGTCCATACTCTCTCTAGACGTGCTCTTGTTACTGCAGTATCTGAGCATCTTCCCATGTTTTATTGATCACTGTGGCTGACTGATGTTGTTAATGGTGATCATGTTTGTAGTTATTTCATTAAGAAAAAAGGAGTCTTACAGCAATTTAAGGTGTGTAAGTGTTTCTGAGGGTCAAAGAGAGAGTTTAAATATATGTGTGGTTTAAATTAGAAAATGGACAGTAGAGGGGTGCTAAGTAAGTATAGTGAGACATTATCATTCTGTGTTGAACTGGTTGCTAAGAAAACTCTGTATTTTACACAATTCCTCAGCAAATTACCTTTATTCCTCAGCAAATTTCATTCAATGGTTTTATTTGGAGATGACAGTGAAACTCAACTCTTGAAGATCTTTTAAAATATATTTTGAGGTATTGTATTTAAAGCATACAATATCACTCGCTACCAGAGAATGCAGATTTATTGCCTTAAATCCAAGTTCATGTACATGCTTTTACATCACTTTCTATTTTTCAAATTTTAGTTGAGAAGGTTGTTGTAGACATATTTAGACAATCTCAGTAAAAATGGGCAAATGCTCAAAAATGGGCATAATATTTTTCAAAAAAAATCTTTCATTTATTAAACCGTTTCCTCTCTGCAGGGGTCCAGGCTGGTAGCTGAGGAAAGTGGAACTAGCTGATATATTTGAACAGACTCATAGTCCAGCTTTCATATACTTCACTTTCTTCCAACTAAGGAAAGCAGAATAATTCTTTCCTTGTTTAGATATGTGTTTTAGTATTAACTTTTCAAAGGTGACCTGTATATGGGATTGTGTTTGGGCATACATGAGGTTTGGAATGGGACTGTAGAAGCTCTAAAAATCCCCAAAACAACCTACCTTTCAAAATGAAAGTTTTTAACAACATTTTCTTTGAAAACACTAGTGAAAATCATTATTTCATAAAGGTATTCTAGTTTTAATTTACACCAGTATAAGAAAAGTAAAAAAAACCTTAGACTTCAGTTAAGTACAATGGGTATTTATATTTTATACCAGTTATCATGCTACCCTCACATGCCCCGGTATCTCAGTACTCTCAATACGTTTCAGTCCTGTGCTTAATTATTTGACCAAAACATATCAAAAGCCCCTTATTTTCTTACTGCTACTATGCCACTTTGCTAATGACTTGGTATCTTCAGCTTTTCTGGAAATGGCTAGTATTAATGAAAAATATTAAATTATTCACTCAGAGTGTTGTTTCATGGAATTAACAAAGATCTTCCTTTTGCAAGAGGCTATATGGATATTAAATAGCCACTTTATTTCAGTCGGTGACATAAGCACACAATCAGCTCTATCTCTCTGTCCAAAGGAAAGCCGTGAAGTATGTGTATATATTTCTATATAAACAAATGTATTGTGTAAACTTTTACCATTTTTGCCCATGGATTTTCTATGCTTACAAGATGATTCTTGATCATGGAAAAATTGTAATCTTGTGAAAGTTACCTTCTGTGAGTCAACAGGCCCACAGCGAGAGCCAAGTATGCTGCCAAAACTACTATTAGAATAGTAGCCTTAATTTTAACATGTAGTTTAATTTAAGAAAACAGAAAATCTTACTGGATTTAAATAAATTTTAACTTATGTTTAAATCCAAACATACACTAAAATGATGTCTTACCTATCTCTTATGGCAAATAATTTCGTGTCAGCATATACCTCCTTCTTGATATCTCTCTAGTATCTTTCACTACAGGTGATAGTTTTGAAACAGACATCACCTAACTGATATTTTACTAGTTTATATCATTGTATCATTCTTAACCATTAAGCAAATAGTGAAAATCAAATAAGCAATCTTCACCTAAGAATGATTATTTAAAGCTAAGCTATTAATAAAATCCTCTGACAGGTGGAGGCACTTAGTAATATCAATTAGTTCCCTCTTTAGATATGAAGTATTCATTTTATAAATTTATTTATTCTCTATATAAAGTTTGTTGCCTCTTGAAAAATGGCTTGCTATTGGGAATACCTCATGCTATTCATTCAGAAGAATATTCCGTAGATGATATGGATGTGCTTTCAACGGTTTGGGGAACAAGGAACAAGTGGTTATGTTTTGCAAACATGAAGATGAGGCTGAGTGTTGGATTAAGAAAAAGATTAAGAGATGGCTTTGTGGAAATCTTCTGCTCAGGTACTACATTTACTATGTGAAGACAGTAGGTTATCATAAGCACTACTTGTGACGTATGTTTTTTTTTTCTATAATGCCATATTTCTTAGTTAGCTTTCTCTGTTCAAGCTTTTGCAAACTCAAAGGTGATTTGTTTTAGGCTGGTATAAAGCAGTAGCTGAGACTGGTAGAATTTCATTGTAAGGACTTAATTCATCATTCAGATTGCTTGGCTGATGATCTGCATGAAGGCTGTATAGCAGAATAAATGACAACAGCTGTGTATCACCTCAGGGAGTGGATATTAAAAAAATTAAATGTGTTTTTTCCCAGGCATTTGGAAAAGTCATCATGCTTTCAGTGCCCTAGAATAGAGACGAGCGCTCTGATTTTGTGTTCCTTTTGATTGGTGTTGGGGTACACAGTGCAAACAAGGGAGCGGATGCCTGTGTGCTCTCTGGCAAGGAGCAGTCAGATATTTCACCAGTTTTTTTTTAAACAACTCAAACAACACTGAAAATTGAAAGCTGGTGTTTATTCAGATCTAGTGAAGCCTCTCTTCTGTGGGAAAGGTAGCTATTTAGTTAGTCTGAGATAATCCAAAGGGAAGTTCTGGAAGAAATAAATTTATTGCTAATAGCACTAGTGCTAAATAAAAGTAAGTGGAATGTAGTGGTATTGCTATGATCTGCTTCTAGTAAATGCCAACTGACAGAGAAAATGGTGGTGGTTTTCACTTTTACTATAGTTTTGTGACAGGGGATGTACTGGTTTTTTTTTGTTGCTTTCTTATTTTTGTTGAGGAAACAGTAATATACCTCCCAAATTAACTTCCAGTTAAATATAAAAAGGTTAGATGGTACCTAATCTCTGAACAATTGTGCTAAAACTGGCTTTCTTTCAGACATACCAACTTCTTTTTTAATATATTGTATATTTTTTTCAACTTGTAGTTTTAAGTTTGACTGGACAACAAGAAAAAGGTGGTGTCTTTTAATAATAGTGGTTTTATACCTTGTAATTGAGTCAACTGAGTAGTCGGAGGGCACTTAGAAAAGGGAATTGCAGCCAATTCCAAGCTGGAGGGAAATTGGGGACTGAAAAGAAGAGGAAACAACAAAGAGAAGTATCCAGGTGACAGAAAAGGGAAAAATAATTTCTTCATCTGTTTGGTCAAGCAAAGAGTGTTGGGAAGATGCACTCAATCAGATTACATTTCACATAGTAATGTGTGTCACATAGATGCTTGGCTTGAGATTTTTCTTGTGGTTTATAATGAGTTGTATCATGGAAAGGTCAGTAAACATAACTTTTTCCTTTTATTTTTGTTTTCTTTTTTTTTTTTTTCTTCTTCACTTGAAGTGTTGATGTCCACAATTATGGCTGTAAGTATATTTCTAGTGCAGTGGAAGGGATATGGCACCGTCACCAGTGTAGACCTCAAGACCGCACTGAACTCAAAGATAATGTTTTCAAGCCATCTCTCCGTGCTGGATTCCACTTTTCTTCTGAAAATACTTATTCATAGTGATCTGAACGAGAGAGGGTGAATGGGGAGGGAAATTCTTTTAGTCCTCTTCCATTGCCCCTTCCTAGGCTGTGTTACGCACGTAAGGAGTTCCTTTCATTTCTGTATATTCACACAATTTGTTCAGGTAGCATGCATAGGAAAGGTTAGTATTTTCTTGGGTATAGTCCTCTTGGAGTATATAATCTGCACAGAATCCTTTCTGTTACTGACTAGTTATTCAGAATTACACACGGCTAATTATTCTTATAAAATATACCTGATAGTTTGACAGGGACTTACGAAGAATACTATTCATATTTCTTGGTGTTAAATTACTACAAGGACTGCCTGATGACTTCCTGGCAATACCTTCCTCATTTTCCCTCAGCCACTGCAATATCATGGTAAATGGTGTAGAAAGTGTAGAGAACAGTTGTCAGTTTTTGCACCTTCTTCCCTCCCTACCCCTCCTTGCTAAGCAGGGGAGGCTGCAACAGTGACTCTGTCCCCTCATAGGAAGGAGTCTGTGGAGAAAAACCATGTTCAAAATCCCTAGATTGTGTGTATTGTACTCCATACTATGGGGGTCTCCTAGCTTAATGCAGCTTTGTGAGAGTGTCCTAACGGAGACTTTCTTAAAATCCCAGCTTTTGCAGCTGCTGTACAGTCCCAAGATGGGCATGGCCTGGCAAGTGAAGGAAAAGGACATTGCCTGGAAGCATCTTCTAGATTCCTTGAGGGGTTCTTGCAGGCACTGAGGAATAACAAGCTTGGGAGTATTTTACTGCTCTGGAGGTGAAGAAATCCCCCTCCGAATGAGAAGTTATCTGACTGCTGCACCTTGCATGTGAAATGCAGGAGTTCCTGGCTGGCCGTGTCTCGTGCTCTCCTCAGGCCAGCTGACAGCTCTGGCAGGAGGTGGAGGCTGGCCAGCTGCCTTTTCCTGATGATGATGGAGCAGGAGGAAAGCCACCGCATTGCACAGGAGCTTCAGGTAGGGTACGTGGCTCAGGAGATTACATATAATGGAGCTGTGCTGGGAATCACGCTCCCTACCTGCAGCCTACTGCTGCTCTCTCCCACCTGTGGCACAAACATAGGGCTTCCTCACGTGGGAAGAAAGAGGGGATTTCAAAGGTCTAAATACCATTGAGCTAAACTTGGGGTTTCATTTGCCCAGGGTGACTCTCTGTAAAGAAGCCCCTTCTCCTGCTTCCCCCCTCTCACGTACATGTTTGTGTTATGCTTGTTTGTTTTAACACATGGAAAATGGCATGATATTGTATTTAAATATCTGCTCCTTCAGGCCAGCACACCTGCCGGTATGGTGAGAAGCTTCTCGCCATGTGTTACATGTGTATGCTGCCAGATTAAAATGCAGTGCTGTGATTTAAAATGGAATTTCAAAGCCCTGTTTTGCCTGCCTTCCAGCATGGTTTCCATACGTACAGTACCTATATGATGGGGCATTTTAAAAGGGGAGCAAGTTCCTAGTCGGCAGAGCAGTGATTTTTTTGAAAGGGCTGTAGGTACAGTTCCAATAAGAAGCATTATAATACTTGCCTTGTTGAGAAAAGAACACATTCAAACACTTTCTATAGTAAGTAATTGTCATAGTCCCATGACAATTGTTTATGACAATTGCTCCATCATTATTGTTTGAGTTTAGGTTGTGATTTGTTTTGGGAAGATTCACACTTTCTGACTTTTACCTCAGCAATATTTTAAGACAAGCGCCTATATGAAGATAATTTTACTTCTTACCTTTAAAAAAAAAATCAGAAATCACCCTCTCTCTAACCCTCATTCTCATTTATATTTCAAACGAGAGGATGATCTCTCCCCTGCCGACTTGTATTGAGACTGAATCAGCTCAAATCTTGGACAGTGGCTTCTGAATTTGGAGATGAGACTGGACGAGTATGGCCCTTTGCCCTTGAACACACCTTGGAAAGTGCAAGTGGAATTTTTGAGTCCTTATGGCCACCTAGTGAAACATTTCAGGCTTTCCCCCGTGGCACAGGAATACATTTAAAAGCTATTCAGTTTTATAAGTGAAGAATTGGTCAAAATGTCATTGGCAGATCTGGCTGCTCTCCCTAGGTTGGATACTGATTTGGGGCAGCTGCTTGACACATCAGTTTCCTCACCCATGAAATGGAAGCAATACCTTTGGGGACAATGGTGAGGTCTTTAGATGAAAGGAGATACGGAAGGGCAAAGTGTTGCTATACCATGATTATTATTCTTGTACTGTGAAGGTGTAACAGTGCTTGGTAATGATTGAGTTGTGTGGATTAATTTTTTAATGAGGCTTATGAAATAGTTTCCTAAAGAATAATGCATTTTATATGTTATGTGAGATTTAAGAATTAAAATTTTGTCTTGTATTTCAAAGAATTTCAAATGACCTTCAGACTGAGCCAGTCAGTGGTTTGAATATGTTAATGAAATCATTTTGCTTGCAAGATGTTTTGTTTGGTAATGAAACTCAAAACTACTGACCGTGTTGAGCTGATAATGTTTGTCTGTCTAGTACACTAATATTCATCAATGCAGTGCGTGCAGGTAAAGTTCAGATATGAATATAGATGACTAGGATTTTCTGGGAGCTCATAATAATAGTTTATTTTAGGTCTTGATCGTTGTAGCCAGCTGATGACCTTTATTTTACACTGATAATGAAAGAAAGCAGCATTATTTCATCACTTAGCTCCATGAATACAGAAAAAAAATTGAGTTCTCATCACTAATCATTTTAGCAAATTAGAAAATCCAATTTAGACCACACCTTGCCATCTGTACTTGCACTGAGCAGTGTTTTTGGAGCATGTTGAGACTTCTTACCACTTAATGTACTGCCCAGTGAGGACACCAAAGTCTGACTCTAATATTTTGAATGTATTTCAGAGTCCAGTTTTGGGTTTGATTTTTTTTTTTTCACTTGATCATTGCTGCCATTTTAATTAGACTGAACCTAGAAGAATATAGGTGATTTTTCAGAATGAAGTGTGAACATTACAGTTGTCTTGGTAAGAAAGAGCAAAATGTGTCTTTATAAGCTGTGATCCGTTGAATTAAAGTTGTTTAAAAAATAAAAGGCAGTAACCTCAGAAGATTCAAATAAAATTTAGAAAAATCCATGGACTTCGCTTTTGTCTTGTGCCTTTACTACTGTAAATCTTATTAAGTAACATTGTAATCCTATAAATTATCACAAACTTGGATATATGCCAAAAGACTGAATATCTTCAATTGCAGTTTGTCTGGAAATCTTTCCTCCCACAATATATTCTATATAAGCTTTCTGTACTATCAGCATTAAACAGCACTGGTAATGCTGCAGATCAAAAATTTTTTAATATTTTATCTAATGCAACCTCAGATAACTAAAAAAAAATAAGTATTTGATTTATGAAAGCTCATCAAAGATGCCAGAGCATTAGGTGAGACCTTTGATACCTTTTCTGAAGCTCTGAATGACTTTTCATTAAAGTGGAAACTTCCCATTTAAATACATTGGTTACATTTATTTTATGCCAAAATTTTTGAAACCAAAGATTTTGCTTTTAGTTTTGGAACAATTTCATAGCTGAAAAGTGTTCATTAGATCTGCTGGTCAGATATCCAAACATAATTGAGAACTTATCAACCCGTTTCCCTTTCCTGTGACACATAATGAGGGAGGAGAGGGGAGCAGGGACGGGAGGCACGAGGCAAAGAAGGGAAGGAGATGAGCAAATCAGAGGGAGATTGTTCTGCCAGAGGGAGAAGAAGGAAAAAGAAAAGAAAAAAAAAAAAAAAGGGATAATCCTCATTCTTACACATTTTATGTGCATTTTAATTTATCCTTGTCCCAAGCTTCCAATAAAGTTGAGCAATGGGCAAAAGTATTAATCAGTTTCCTAGAATGTGATTTCAGTTGTTACCTATTACGTGCCTCTCAGACTTCCCTAGAGAGGCATGGGCAGAGGAGGCACACATTTGCCTCTGGCTGTGAATCGTGTGAAATTGCTAGCAGCTTATAAGAAGTGTCTAGACTACCAAAGTTTCTTTGATATTCTTCTAATTAAGTTAATTGTAAAGAGTCATGATGTGGTGTGAAGGGGGTGAAGATGCTCCTGAGGATTGTCTTGCTGTAGCAGAAGCTTTGCTGTGATCCACCAAGAGCTGGAGATGTGCCTAAACTCAGATAATGAAATTTATCTTCCTAGGAACATACAGAAGGTGTATGTTGTTCAAAGAAGGCACAGGCTGTAATGACAAAGGCATCTCACTGTAATAAACAGTCATGGAAGAACATTTTGAGCCTTTAAATGTACTCTGATCCTTTCAGGATTTTTGACCTCTAGAAGGAAATGTCTGAAATCCTTTCAAAAGAGAGTGAGGCTAGTCTTCAGTGCCCTCTCTGGGAATTAGAAAGAAATTTTGCTTTTGGAGATATGTGAAGTGATATATTCTTGAAGTGATATGTGAAGTGATATGTGAAGTGATATTTTCTTGAAGTGATACTTTCAAGAAAAGTATTTGGGTGTTTGATCATTGCCATTGTTTAATACAGTTGCTTAATTATATAAGCCTAGTTTCTGAGAAGTTATGTTCAGTAGATTTTGCCACTTGAGACAGGGGAAAGCTCATACTGCCAGTTGGATTCTCGCTGTCCTGACAGATCTTGTCATCTTCAACAGTAAATGGATTTGTTCATAGCAAAACTGCAGAGATTAGATTGTATGCTCCTATGCTGTATGTAATGTTGATGAGTTTCAGTATTAGGTTGGTAGGTATATAGATTGCTGATCTGGATGGTTCCAAGGCATTTTCTGGGGAGAGTTTTACAAATTCAGTGGTCTAGGTTAGCAGCTTTGCCCTGTCAAGCTGTCTCTCTCAGTTCTGATTCTTTTGCTGTGCTTTCTTTGCCCTGGTGTGCTTATACTCACTACTTTACATTTTGTTTCCTTCCATCTTTGTGTCACTTTAGGGTTTAAAGAGGCATTTCTGTAACATTTCACACCTGGAGACGGTCAATTTTCCTTAAAAAAAAATAATTAAAATGCAATGTGACTTTTTGATTAACTTTGTATTTAGTGGAAAACTGTTTTGCTAATGAAAGTATAAACTGAGAAGCAGGGAGTGTATACATTTCATTTATACTAAAGAAAGTTTACACCATTTTGAAGACTGAGAAGGGATCTTTACAGTACAAGTGAATGTAACTTATTTCTA
>WHYT01017431.1:217844-229204 GCA_009806455.1 Tetrax tetrax
TTTTTTTTTTTTTTTTTCCTGTGCACAGTGTAATGTACTTAGAGATGTCTTTTTTGTTTACAGTGTAGGAAGTAAACCATAAATCTATGACATCCCTTTGTCATTAGTATTGCAATAGCAACATGAGCATAGTTAATTTCAGTTAAAGATCTTTCTGGATAGTAAAAATAAGAGGGTGAATCACATAAACAGTAGAGCAGTTGCGAACTACTGAAAATATTACAATGTTGTAAAAATGACACAGCACCTGCATTTATATCACTGATGCTTGTTTCCATCCAGGTCACTGGTTTTGTGTAATAATACTGGCTGACTTAATGCTTACATTCCAACATGTGCTGAAGCCTTTCTCAGCCTTGCCTTTTTGTGACGCTCAGTATGCCCAGCTCCTATTGATACCACCTACTGTTGGGACTGTTCACTCTGTGAAGACAAGTCCTTCAACAATAAAGTGCACTTGTGATACTGAGGAGTAGCCCAAGCATCTGTATTTAAGGGGCTACCCTTGCCATTACTGTGGGCTTCACAGACCAGCTTTCCGATGCAGCCTGTGCAGCAATGATAGCCTAGTTCTGCCTGAGAGCCAAAAGTAGTATTAGAAGGAGTTAAAGATCCCTCACCCCACCCCATGTGCAGTAAAGGCAAAAGTGAAGCTTACTTCCCAAGGAACCAGAGGTTCTCTGAGACGCATTACTGGGAGACAGAGATAAATGAGTGTGTGTGTGTGTGTGTATATATACACACACCATCTCCAGAGTGCAAATGTGCATATGAGTGATTGTTTCTGTGGGATGTACTTCAGCCTTAGTAGTATTGTAGTGGTTATGCTTGTAGAGACTTGCATCTCTACAGAGAAATACAGAAGAATTTTCTGAGCAGCCAGGGATTGAGTTAGGAAAGATAAAGCCCTGATAGAATTAAATTTGTCCATAGGTGTCAAGAGCAACAAGAAAAGCTTCTATAGGTATGTCAGTGATAAAAAGAAGACCAGGGAAAATGTAGGCCCTCTCCAGAAGGAAACAGGAGACCTGGTTGCCTGGGACATGGAGAAGGGTGAGGTATTCAATGACCAATGAGTTTTTTGCCTCAGTCTTCACTGGCAAGTGCCCTAGCCACACAATCCGGGTCACAGAAGGCAAAGGCAGGGACTGGGAGAGTGAGGAACCATCCACTGTAGGAGAAAATCAGGTTCAAGACCATCTAAGGAACCTGAAGGTGCACAAGTCTATGGGATCTGATGAGATACATCCACAGGTCCTGAGGGAGCTGACAGATGAAGTTGCTAAGCCACTGTCCATCATATTTGGGAAGTCATGGCAGTCTGGTGAAGTTCCTACTGACTGGAAGAGGGGAAAGATAACACCCGTTTTTTAAAAAAATGGAAAAAGGAAGACCGAGGGAACTACAGTCAGTCTCACCCCTGTGAACAGCGAGATCATTGAGCAGATCCTTCTGGAAACTGTGCTAAGGCACATGGAAAATAAGGACGTGATTGGTGACAGCAACATGACTTCACTAAGGGCATATCATGCCTGACAAATTTGGTGGCCTTCTACAACTGGGTTACAGCATTGGTGGATAAGGGAAGAGCAACTGACATCATCTACTTGGACTTGTGCAAAGCATTTGACACTGTCCCACACAAGGTCCTTGTCTCTATACTGGAGAGATATGGATTTGATGGATAGACCACTCGGTAAATAAGAAGTTGGCAGGATGGTTGCACTCAGATTACAGTCAATGGCTCAATGTCCAACTGGAGACTGGTGATGAGTGGCACTCCTCAGAGGTCAGTATTGGGACCGGCGCAGTTTAACATCTTTATTGGCAATATGGACAGTGGGATAGAGTGCACCCTCAGCAATTTTGATGACAACAGCAAGCTGTGTGGTGCAGTTGACACGCTAGAGGGAAGGGATGCAACCCAGAGGGACCTTGACAGGCTTTAGAGGTGGGGCTGTGCAAACCTCATAAAGTTCAACACGCCCAAGTGCAAGGTCCTCCACATAGGTCAGGGCAACTCCCAGTATCAGTGCAAGCTGAGCAGAGAATGGATGGAGAGAAGCCCTGCCAAGAAGGACTTGGAGATACTGGTGGATGAAAAGCTGGACGTGACCTGACAATGTGCACTCACAGCCCAGAAAGCCAACTACATCATAGGCTGCCTCAGAAGAAGAATGGCTAGTAGGTTGAGGGAGATGATTTTCCCCCTCTATTCTGCTATTGTGAGACCCCATCTGGAGTACTGCATCCAGCTCTGGAGCCCTAAGTACAGGAAAGACATAGATGTGTTGGAGCAAGTCCAGAGGAGGGCCACAAAAAAAGATCAGAGGTTTGGAGCACCCCTCCTATGAAGAAAGGCTCAGAGTGGGGGCTGTTCAGCCTGGAGAAGAGAAGGCTCCAGGTAGACCTTATTTGCAGCCTTTCAATACTTAAAGGAGGCTTACAAGAAAAAGGAGCACAAACTTTTTAGTAGGATTTGTTTTGATAGGACAAGGGGTTATGATTTTAATTTAAAAGAGGGTAGCTTTTGGCTAGATATAAGGAAGATTTTTTTTTTTTTTTTTTTAATTATTTTTTTTTACGTTGAGGGTGGTGAAACACTGGAACAGATTGCCTGGAGTGATGGTAGATGCTTCATCCCTGGAAACATTCAAGGTCAGGTTGGACAGGTCTGATCTAGTTGGAGATGTCCCTGCTCCTTGCAGGGGGTTGGACTAGATGACCTCTAAAGGTCCCTTCCAACCCAAACTGTTTTATGATTCTGTAATTCTCTACAAGCTCTTTATTTGAACAAGCCTTGTATTTTCGCTTGTCTAGAAAAGAGTTTGGAGACCTGGGAAAAGGAATGAATGAATGATGCTGCCAAGGCCTGCATTGTTCCTGACTTCCTTTGCAATTATGTGGTGCTTGGTAAAGGTGAGGATGAAAATCTATGTTGTCGATCAGTATGGGATCATCTCTTGGAAACAGAGATGCTGTACTCCTGTGGAGCAAAATACTGGTGCTTTCCCTGGCTGTCTTACAGCCACTTCTGAGAGCCTACAATAAGAGGCTGTTTCTGAGCTGAGAAAACCATGTGAAGGGATTTTTCTGCCATGAAAACAGTTAGCTTAATTCTTTCCAAACAAAAACTCAAAGGGTTCTTGAAGACTCTCTTCAGTAATTTGGGATTCAGTCAGGGCAGGTTTAGGAGGAAAAGAATCAGTTTCCTGACATGAACCAAGAATTGAGGATCACTTAAGGCAAGACATTAAGGAGAGCTCAGCATTATTCCATAACAGACTGTGTAAAAAGGGGGTCAGCCATTAAAATCTTAATTTTTCCCCAATCTTTCTTATAGAAGTAATAACCACTCAAAAGACTAGTTTCAACTGAGGATTCAGGAGGGGCCAGATAGGCTTTACTGTGACATTTACCAGCATCATATCACCATTCAAAGGAAGAATGGGGTCTGTGTTTCAGGGCTGAAAACCCCCACTGAATTTTTAAGGGCCCTTGTTACATGTAGAGAAGCGATGATGTCTTTCAGTCAGTGGCTACAGGTCTGAAACTCCTGCTGGAAACCCTCAGCTGAACTGCTACTCTTTCTTTTTTTTTAAGTACAGAACTGCTACTCTTTCTTTTTTAAGACAGTTCAGACATAAAGGAAGAGAGGCCTCTCTAGGTGATAGTGACTGCCATGTATGTTACTTGATCCACTTGAGTATGTCCAGTGGAGCCTTTTTTGTTCATAAGGCACTCTCTCACCAGAAAAGGACACATCCGTCAATTTCTGTAAGCAGTCAAAACTTGAGATACTGAGTGTTGAGGTTCACATCGTGATTGGGATTTATTACTACATAATTAATAGAGTCCTGTCTTTCTATTTAAGATCTGTCCAAAGAATGCAGTTTGCGGGGAGGACAGATTCAGGTCATATAAGGAAGTAAGGGGGAATACTTTTGCTTTAAGGCTGTAGATAAGCTGCCACATCCTGTTGATTTCTGCAGAGAAAAAAAGTACCTTGGGTAGCCTTTACAGTCCTTTAGAGATTAAGATTTTTTTCAAAAAGAAAAAAAACAAACCAACCAACCAACAAAAAAAACCCTGGATTGCTCCAGGTCTCTCATTTGTGGTCTACCAGTCTGGAACAACTTGAGTCTCCTGTGAGCCTAGTCAGAGGAGGCGACTGCTGTTAGCTCAACCTGGCTTCTCCAGTTGGATTGCTTCTTAGCACAGGAGAGGAGCACTGTAATATCCTTTTTGTTTATGATTAGCACGTTCTTACTGCCAGAATGGAGTGTCCTTGAACAAAAACTTGGCACAAGTTCCTGAGATGTCAGTATGGCAGAAAGGAGGCACTTCTCAGATCCACGTGGTCCCAGGATCTCCCTAAACAAGCAGAGAGTATCTATTACTGCACGTCTAGAGAGGAGTTGGGATAAGAAGAGCAAATATCAGCAAAATCCTTCTGCTGTGAGGCATTTTTAAAACTGACCATGAAATTACAGTATACCTTTTCTAATGAACTGTACAGATCTGGAAAGCTTGAGCACCTGGGCAAAGTTAGGTAAGTCTCCTGACCTCAGGAAGAAATGGAAATCTGGAAGTGAGCTCCCTCTTGTACTTGGGGACGGGCTATAACTTCTTTTCATCCAGTTATGAGTTTGCAGTAGAAATATTACCTGTTGGGATTTGAAGGAAAAAAAAAATTGTCAAAGACAGTGCTGTAAAGTTATTCTTAGTGTTTCTTTTTCTCCCATGGCTTCAAAACCCCAGGAGGGAGGTGGACAGAAGCCCTCTGTGTTGAGGGAGAAAAAGTTATGAGATGAAAATGCTTAGAATAATTTTTGAATTTCCACTCACTCAAGTAACAATTTATGCATATCACTCTGGCTGAGTGCCTGCCATTGGAGCTAACAAAATTACTTGTGTCATAAGAAGGATATACCATTTAACAACTGTTTGTAGTCTATAGGGTGTTATAAGGCAATGCCATCATTGTTGATTCTGACCTAGTTCAGTGCCGTGCTGTCGTCTGAGCACTATATGTGTTCCAAATATAGCCTTAGCTAAATCAAAGGCTGGAGTTTAAGACTCAGTTCTACTTGTTTGTCATCATACTCATGAATCCGCAGACTGAGCCAAGCCCAAAGGAATAGAGATGGCAGTTCATTTGATGACAGTATCTTCCATAATATTGCAATGATTATTTTGAAGTTTTTGTATATTTTTCAATATGAAAGTACATGTATAGATAGTAGTTATGAGCATAGAGCCTCACCAGTGTTAAAGCACATGTGCAATTTGCCATATGCAGTAATTATTCTGAAATTTCTCAAAAACCTCAGATGCAGCCTTACCCAAAATACATTTACAGATAATACCAAGGATTCTACAGATGCAATACCACTTTTCTGCAATAATCCATGAAAAAAGACACAGTACCATGTATGATTGCTCCCATATCATGTATCTGAAGTCTATGCCATCATAATTCAGACATTTGAACCATTTTGGAATACCAAACACACAGAATCATCATCTTTACATAAAATAAATTAAAGGTCTGACCCAACCATCTTTGGTCACAAGAAAACCAAAAACGAAAACCCATCCCAAAACCCCTCACAAACCCAAAAGGAGACCACAAAAAAAAACCCCTTCCACATCAATACACTTTACCTTCTATGAAGTAAAAATAAATGAAATAGACTACTTTTTAAATTTTTTACTTTAAAATTTATGGCATGTATATAAAAATATATGACTATGGTGTAGTGCAGTAATTTTCATCATTTTTAGGGTAACCTGTGTATTCTTTACTGCTTGAAAGTAATTCTAATCAACTAATCCCTTAATAAATTATTTGGAAAAAGATCCTGCTTTTACTTAGTGTGTAGCACAATAGAAACTGGGACCTTCTGGATGAGAGTGTAGATGCTGTGGTAGTGTACATTAATAATAGGAACTGTGAATGAGTTTTTTGTGACACTATGGGCTCTTTCAAGAGTTTGTCTTAGATAAACGGTTAGCACATCACGTTTATGTAAAGCTGTCTTTCCAGAAACTTCCTCCTGGATACAGCTGCTCCATATTACACTTGTCTTATTTATACTAGTCTATGTTAAGACAAATGATCACTGTGCAACTGCTGGGAATTAGGTTAATTTAGGTTTTTTGCTATAGGTTTTTGACTTTTGTAGGCTTTAAATTGAGCTCTCAGCCAGGTTGTGTTCCAGACAATTGCCTGGATGAGATTTTGGGGGCAGGTGTTAACTGTGGAAACCTACTTAGTATTAAACATACCTGTTTCATTGCTACCGGCTTTGGAGACGATACCTTTGTGGTTTTTTTTCCTGGTCGTTGTTCTTCACAAAAGACCTAATTGAAAATATCTGTCAAATCATGTCTCTGGTTTCCCTCTTCTCACCCCCGTCCCCCAATTAATTGGACACATATTGTGTTTGTGTGGGAAGGAAAGAGGCTCTATAGCAGTATAGCACTATTGCTGGGAAGGGAACATTAAAATGGATAAAGGGATTTCCTAGTGGTATAAATACCTGCACACGACCTCCCTGTGCTCTGGAGCCCTTCTGTATATGTATATGCAGGTAAAAAGCTTGGAATAGAGTTTGAGCTGCTGTTAATCACGCAGGATCTATTCTGTTAGAAAACAGGGGCAAGCGGCTCTTTTGCCTGTTGTAGGGTATGACTTGTCAAGCGTTTGCTTCATCTGACACCTTTGTACCCTTGAATTCTGACTCTTCTCCCTCTCTGCCTCTGATAATGCATCACAGCGCCGCAGAGTGCCTGCCGGTTTCTAACCATGCCACCAATGTTGTGTCTACAGGTACTTTTTAAAAAATAATCTTGCTCTCAGTAACTCTCATTTGTAACACTTTTGGATAATACGTGTTCATCGAGTTCTGCAATATTTGAAGTATTTGTTATCAATGCTGTGTGTGATTGAGACTAAGTAAAGTAGAAGCATTTTCACAAAACTTTGCATTAATCAGGAAACTCCTAAATGTTTATGTTTTAGCTAAATTTGTAGCTTTCACTAGGTTTGTTACAAGATTAGGTTCAAGTATGCTACCAATGCATTAACTTAAAGCAGGTTCAAACACTGTCACTGTTGTAAAGACTATATATCCTTCAATGACAAGTGTCATGTAAAATAATTGAAAGTTTGTTTATTATGTAACCACGATTTAAAATAATATAAATAAAATAGAAAACGTATTTAAAACAGGTCAGGCCTAAATATCGTTTGAGGAAGCTTTCAAGAAGGAAAAACATTGCTTTACAAAGCATATTGTGTATTGAATCAAGACTTTAACCGGGATGTTGAAAATTGGTAACAGAAGCCTCATCAATATTTTTGAATTTTGTGTGTTTATGTGTATAATTCAATTAATTGTATTTAAACACTAGGACTATGTAATCACTGAACTGTCTGAGAGACAGAGGGAAAGAGAGTTTTCTTGCAACCTTAAACCTGCAGAAGTAGTATTCTGGAATACGGGAATTGATGATGGAAAGCATTCAGGAATAGAAAAAGAAATAATTTTTATTTATCTGAAATTGCATTAAGGTAAGAATTTTTTTCTGGAGTCTTAACAAGAAACTAGCCTTCTACTGAAATGCATCAGCAATAAAACATTTTAATAATAAGAAAAAGCATGTAAGTAACGAAAACTGAGCATTGGTGATAGATAAGAGGATCATATACATTAAGCAGGAGGCTCTAATTATCCTAATAGGGCTGTTGGTTAACAGTGGTAGTAGGGAATAGGAGAATTTAAATTTTGTATGAGGCCAAATTTATGTATCTGTATAATAGCAGTACTTTCTAGATTCATCATCTCATTCATAGCAAAAAGTATATTATAACAGCCAACCAAAAGCACTTGCTCGTCTACTTCAGAGTTGGGATTTGATATTTTGTAGTTACCACTCAAGGATAAACACCACTGTAGTCAGTGGGAATTTTCTTTGCAGGATCACATCTAGCAGATGAACCTGTGGGAACGGAAGCGGTGACAGAGGGTGCTAACTATAATGAGTAAAGGTCTACAAATTTTGTACATAGATTCAGAAATTGTAATAAACCATGTCATTCTGGTGAAAGCATCTGAAGAGAATTCGTGCACAAAGTATATGTGAAAGAATTTTGAATAACGACATACGTTAAATATCAAAATAATAAAAAATGCATGTAGCAATCCTGAATCACAAAATAGAGGTGAATATACTTCTGTTCAAATACTATACCGTGTCATACATCTACAGTTCTACAGTGTCCTCAACTTTATTATTATTTAATTTAAATAGCATAATTTCTCACTATTTAATTTTAAATCCTTATTAATAAGTTGAAAATGTTATTCTTATGCATAAAAATTATAGGCTATAGATTATGAAGTAATAGAAAAAACCACCAGTAGATAGTTAGATCTTATTTCAAAAGAAAAGTTGCATTACTCTAAATGCATTAGTATTGTTAATGCAATCTTTATCTTTGGTGCATTTATACAAGTATAAACATGCCGATTTTACTAGATTTTATGTCTGTATACAAGAGGACATTTTACTCTTATGATTACTGTTGGAAAAACCAGAGATTCTAATCCCTACTTAATTATATTGTTTTGAACAACTGGAGTGTGTGCTCTAAAGTGTAGTTTTACATATCTGAATGTTTACAAACACGAATTGTTAATGTTATATTTTATAGCAGTTGTTAGATGGGATACTGTACGCATTCTATGCCTACTTAAGCATGAGAAACAGCCATATTTCTCATCTTGCATTCAGCAAAAAATTGTCTGATTCTTCTGGCACTGGTGACTACTAAGCACAGATCTGAAACACCCCTCTGAGGACACTAGAGATAAATTAATTGTGTGTTTGTTGGTGCTGATGATGGAAAACGTTTATATAAGCCTAACTTTTTAGAAGAGCCCAGAGTCTGTCGTCCTATTTCCCTACCACCCTGCCAAAGCACTCTGAAATGTTTTTTGGTGGCTTGGCCCTTAAGAAAATGTGACCTATGGATGCCCCAAAGCAAATGTCCCAAACTGCTGCTTTTGGAAATCCAGGTCTTAGACATGCATAAAATATTGCCTGCGTTGATGCCTATGTTCACTGTAGGGTTTGCATGACAGTGAAGCCAGTTTTCTGGGAAAGTAAGATTAAATGGATGATGTTTGAAGGTCCCTTCCAACCCTAATCATTCTATGATTCTGTGAAATGGTGTGTGGAAGTTGGGTGTGAAGAAGAACCAGTCTCCTCCTGGAGAGTTCAATGCTTCCCTTGCTCAGCCGTATGCGTAAACTGGGTTATGCCCATAGTTTATACTAAAAAATAATGCGTTGAGACCACAGCATGACAATTTCTGTTCTTGGCTCTGAGGGTATCTCTCTATTGATGCTGGCAGTCTCATCTAGTGTAACCTGATCAAGTGTCTGGACTTCCAGCAGTGTTAATCTGATGGCTACAGCTTAGAGTTAAATGTTTACTGAATGCACACGAAAACTGTGTACAAAGGTACTGTCTGCCTCTGAACTTAAAGGCTATGTCTTGAATCTTCACACGTTTTCTTACCAGTCTCGTCTGTTTTGTCTTTGATCCAAACTCCTATATGCTCCTGTATCCACTTTGCCATGACAACTTTGGGAAACACTTTGCCAGGCCTTCATTACTCTGTGCCTTCCTGTCATTATGGAAATCAACCGTCTACCTATGGGGTGATGGCAGGTAAGATACATACCCTCAACCGAATGAGCTATTAGTATCTGGATTTTGGTTGGTTTACCTTTAGAGGAATGGATTCAAGACAAGAAGACAGAACTGAGGTTAAGGCACTGGAAAAGGGGTTAGGAAATTAGGGGTCAGGGCCCAGAGTTTCCCCAAACCTCTGCATCTCTTGGGAAACCATTCTGTATCTTATTTCTCTCTACAAGACTGAGACAGTGGTGCTCTTTTTGCTCATCTCTGTTCATCTATTTCCTCTGGTGATCACAACATTTTGAGGGGCTGTGAGTGATGTACCTGATATACCTGTGTATTACCAGTACCTGGGGTGATGGAGCCCTGATTGAAGCTGTAAAATTAAAATGGTGACATAATGGAAGAATAGCTAAATTCAGCAGGCAGATCATACAGATGATAATGGATTTTTACATTCATGAATATATGCTAGCATCCTGCTCAGTTTTCCATGTCCCAGGCCGAGTAAGAAACTGCTATTCTGTACAAGTTCAAGTAGCAGTCAATGAGATGATGTTGTGAACCAAATAAACACAAATTCCAGAAAATAGTTGTGACTCAGAGATAAACCCAAATCAAACTTAGCATTTTATTTCACTTAAAAACGAAGGATATATTAGGTAAGTTAGGCTAGATGAATACATCTGCATAGGGACTTCTTATGGACAGAGTGCAAACTTCCTTCACTCTGCAAATGTCCAAAAGCTCCTATTTCATTTTGCATTTGTGTGTCTGTTGCAAACATTCCTGGCATTGTTCAGATCCCTGAGGAAAGCTGATAGGTATTAAACAAAAAGTATTGCTCAGAAGTCCATTTTGTTTCATTCAAAAATAAATACATCTCCTTTTTTCTCCTTTCTTTTTTTACTCTTATTTTTTTTTTTTTTTTTTAGGCATCAAGCCCGCAACTCCAGAAATGCTATCAGCAAGTCTTTCCCAGAGTCGCATCTTGCAGACATGCAGCATGCCGCATCCCAATGTGGTAAACGGTGTCAGCACCTTGCAAAGTAAGTCCTACTTGTTTTTAGCCTTTTTCTTTATTCTTTGAGAAAATATTTTTTTGGTGGTTATTCTGTGTGAAGTGTATAAAATCTTCCTATGGGGTTAGAACCCTCAATGCTAGCAAGAGCATTCAGGGCAGTGAAGACAAGAAAAGTAAATGGAGGAAGGAGTGGGAGGTTAATGAAGTTCTGAGTTCTGCTGTAAAGTTTTGTGTAGTTTAGAAAATTGGGAAGGATGTCCTGAGAAAATGGAATTTACTGTCTGCTCCAGGTACACTGAAGAGTGTTAATATTTCTCTGATGATTTTCTTTTCCCCCCTCAGGTCAGAGACTCTTTAGCTCTATGTACAATATCTAGCAAAAAAACCCCAAACAAACCCAGCTTTCTCTCTTAACTGAATCTCCTTGTTAAGTCTGATATTTGTGAAAAAAAGGTAGTATGAGATAGTTTTGTTTTGTCCTTGAGCAATTTCTTTTTAAGCCAGAACAACCATTCAATCATTCTGAATGTGTTCTGGGTTTTGGTGGTTTTGTGTGTGTGGTTTGTTTTTGTTTTTTTTGTTTTTTTGTTTTTTTTTTTTTTTTTGAGCCCTTACCTGTGTA
>WHYT01017431.1:229412-251773 GCA_009806455.1 Tetrax tetrax
GTTTTATTGTGTAGTGGTAGAGAATAACTGTACTGAGTTTTCTTTTTGGTGTTGCTCAGGTAGCCTGACTCCTTGCCTTTATAAATTCCCGGAGCACGCCCTGAGTGCCAGCTCCTGTGCCCTGGGCCACGGCTTCACGCCCATGCACCAGTCCCTCCTCACGGACGATCCCACCGCTGCAGACTTCAAGCAGGAGTTCCGCAGAAAAAGCAAGTCTGTTGAAGAGCCTGTTGACATGGACTCCCCTGAAATCAGGGAACTGGAGAAATTTGCTAATGAATTTAAACTGAGGAGAATTAAGCTGGGTATGTGCTTTATGTTTGTGAATAAAAGGCTGAAAAAATCCAGTGAAAGCCCAATTATTTCCAAATGTTTTATGGTCCAGCCTCAGTAGTCATCTAATCATAACTCTAACCCTGCCTTGCACTGCCAAACCTTCTCTACTCCTAGAAGACCTGCATGGAATTAATGAACTTCAGCTTTTTGCAACTAAGTATGCAGAAAGTTATTTTAAGCTTTCTTGCCCTTAAATTATTTAAGTGCAGAGAAAATTATTGCTCTTAAATTTAGTAAATTACATTCAGTAGTAGACACATTATTTTGCACAGCCCTGAATTTTCTGCAACTTACGGCATTGCATACTCTCACTTCTCATACCCATCCTCCTCTCCATGAAGTGCTTCATCTGATGGTGCAACGTCATTTCAGTAAACAAGATGGGTGACATCCATGGCAATTCTTTCGTACCAGTAAGAAGCTTCTCTTCCTGGTTTATTTTCTTGTGCCAAGATACAAGTCTGTCTCACCCTTTTTTTGGAATGTATTGAAAAAAAAACCAAACAGCTAGTGCAGCAGATTCAGCCCACTCACTAATATTGGGTACTCCAAATGTAGAGTTGCGATTTTGACATTATTGGTTGTAACATTACATTGTATCATTACAAAATAGGGCATACTTCTAGCTTTATAAATGTAAAAAAAAATTATAAGCTTATTAATGATATTTATATATTATCTCAACATCTAGAAAGCTTGTATGTTGCATTTGCAGTGTAAAAATAATGACAGAAACTAAATTTTAGGGTTTAAAATAATATTTGCCGCTTGTTCAGTTTTGGGGTATATAATGTATTTAAAGTCAGCCACAGCAGTGGAAAAGTTTGCTAGGCCCCATGCTGTTAATCACTGTAATTATTACTGCATCTCCATCCTGAATTTGTGAGGAAACACAGCTTCCTCTCATGCAAACAGATGGCACTGAGCCTGTAAGACTGGGCTTAATGCTCTAGTGGGAAAAATGCAATTTGCACAGGAGAATGAATCTGAGGTCAAGCTTTACAAAGGAAGACAGAGTTAATATGGGCTGCGGGTCTGAGACTGAAAGACGCAGAGCTAGTGCAATCAAAATAGAAGTAAAAAGCTGTCTCATGAGACATACGGCATCTAAAGAGATCCTGCCTGCTCTGGCACACAGGCAGAAAGGGAGGACGATGAGCCAGACCCCTGAACATGCTGATACATCTTCAGGGTGCTGAGCAGGGAGCTGCTGGTACAAAGTCAGTGACTGTATGGAAACTGCAGCATGTCTCTGATTGCATCAACTTAGTGTTTGCAACAAATAACAGGAGACCAGCGGTGCAGCCAGGGATTAGCTTATTGCCATTGCACCATCTATAGAAGGAAAGATATATGGTGCCTGGATCCTTCTCAGAGCCCTAGTCTTGGCATGTAAAACTCCACTGAAACCAAGAGGAAACTGAACACATCTCTGAGGTGAACTCAGTGTCAGCCATAGAGACCTGTGCAGAAAATCCATCCTGAGGGCACTGCAGGCACATGCTGTTCCTAAGAGTCAGCAGTGAAGGGCTAAGCATCTCAAGGAAAGTAACCCTTTCTAGAAAGCTCCAAAGTGACTTTTTTATCTTAATTTTTGACAGGTTATACACAAACCAACGTTGGAGAAGCACTGGCTGCTGTGCATGGCTCTGAATTCAGCCAAACTACTATTTGCCGCTTTGAAAACTTGCAGCTGAGTTTCAAGAACGCATGCAAACTGAAATCGATACTGTCCAAGTGGCTGGAGGAAGCTGAACAAGTAGGAGGTAGGTAATTGAAATCCTCTAAATATTGATTTGCATTTCAACTGGAATCCTATAGGTATGTTGAAGGACTAGTGTGTGTCTGCCACACAGTAAAAGTTTTTGTTTTACCAGCTTTGAATACTAAAGTGTGCTTACATTAAATTTTGGTTACCTTTTGTAAGTGAGTAAGGAGGGGCAAATTGAAAGGCGTGGAGGGAACAGGCTAGCAGACACACTGGTTGGCCTACTGGAAGTAATTTCTTTCAGTCCTGTGCCAGCAAACTATCTCCCCTTCTGTAGCATAGGTCAGAGCTGTTATTAGGATCTGCAGGACAGCTCATTCAGCAGCACACAGGGGTTCTCCACTAGCAAAGGACTGTTCCTTCCAGCCTCTGGGTATAAGATGAGGCTATGAAGGAAAGGATTTGAGTTCAGCTGAGGCTTTAAACCCTGAAGAACAGCACGCCATAGAGGTTTCTGATGCACCTTTTTGCTGCTAGAGAATTCCCTTCCTTTTGCCTAGTTACTTTCCAGTTGCAGGAAGAGTCATGGGGTCCACTGGGCAAAGTACGCTTTCGAACAGGTTGGTTGATTTAAAGGAAATGGGTTGCCTTAGAGAACAGCCTTTTCAGCTGGGTGAGTCACAATGCTGAGAAGCAGCATGCCTGGAGGTGACAGCGAAAGCCAGGACTAGCAATCACCTAGCATGGGAAGAAAGAGAAGATGATCTTAATGCTATGTTTTTGATTTGCTGTTGTATTCAGCAGTAGAAAACATCATTAAACAGCTCCTTCTGCCACACGCTTCAGTTTCCTTTGAAACAAATGTAGAAAGCTTCCTTCCTCTGTAACTGCACTAGAAATCAGAGGTTCTCCTAATGTGGCTGGCACATTGCAAAAATCTCTTGTGAAGGGGTTGTGGCAGGTAGCAGCTGCTGACCGCCTGAGCAGCATTACAGGCTTGCACTGTGGGGTAAGGTCATGCATGCAGGCAGCAGCCTCCAAGAACTGAGGGGCAACTCATCCATCAGGAAGCGAGGTGGAAGCATGGGGCTGAGGGCCCAGGTTGCATTTCTGAAGAAAGAGGGTGAGGTAGCCAAGAAGAATGGAAATGGACTCCATTTCCCTAGACTGTACCTCACAGGGCAGGAGGAACAAGATATGTGAAAGGAGGGGGCTGCAGGACAGCTCCACAGGTCCACAGGCACAGAGCCGGCGCTGTTTGTAGCTTTACAGGTGGCACACCGTTTTTGCTAATAACCATTTATAGCTGGAGGTAAAAAAATAACCAACCATCCTAAAGAAAGAAGTGCTCATATGTATGGTGCTGCTCTTATTCAGCAGCATTATCTGTTAACTTTCTTCTGTCTTCAAAGAAAGGAATTCTTTTTTTTTTTTTTTCTGGAGATAGTTGTGCTTATTTTCCATTCCCTGTGGAAGGTAACTGCCGGGTTTTGTTTTGTTTTTAATGCAGCTTTGTACAATGAAAAGGTTGGAGTGAATGAGCGGAAGAGGAAGCGCAGAACCACCATAAGGTAATAAATATTTAGGCCATTACATGTTAGAAACCACTTTGGCTAAGATACTTATTTCTCTTGGGTTCAAAATCAAAGTGTTATTCTCTGTTAATGAATCTCTATAGCTAGTGTTTCAAAATGTGTTGCTGTTTTGAAACGTTCTAGTAGAAAATAACAGTGTAACCCCCAAAACCCCAGTTTACTCCAAATATGATACTTTTCCCAATTATATACATTGAAAAAAAAATGTGCAACAACACAGTTTAATATGATAAAAAAATTTAATCAAATTCTGCCTAAATTTTATTATATCTATATAGAATATAAGGTATCAGAGCACCCTTGTTTTCATTTTAGGAGGTTCTACATTATACCAAAATAAATTGCATTATTTTGCCGGGCAATTGAAGTCTAGGAGGCTTGAGGGTAAGCTTTTACACGTAATACTGCATCCCTGTCCCTATCCTGCGTAACTGGATTCTTTGGAGCCCTCAGAGAAACACTAATGAGCTAAAGAGAAAAACCAGGGAGTTGTTCTGGGAACCTCCTTCTCCTGTTTCTCACTTCTCTGGTGGTCAACATCTACCATCTATCTAGCCTCAACTCCATGTGGAAGTCAAGCAGGCTGGTAAATCATATTACAAACCAAATATTAAGTAGGCAAAATGAGAACATGGAGTATTTCTTTCTCCTTTAGATGTCCCAGACATTTATAACCTTTGGTGAAGAAGAGTACACTCAGGAGGCTTCCAAGGAGCTGTAGTATTCTTCCACAGGAAGGGAATTTGGCTGCCTCTGGGCACAACCCTGGTGCTGTCAGGCCCTACCTGTTCCAGAGAGTTGCCTTTTCTCTGGACAGGGATCATTTTGACATGCCATGCCTCCTCCCAGAGATGCTCTACAGTCCCATAGCCGCAATATGCACCTCTCTCACATTAAACTTGAGACTTGTTTTTTAAGTTATGTTGTCTTTGATATAAGCAATAAAATGAAGATGTGATTTCTCTCTGACTTTTGAATTAAATATTCCTCTGAGGAGACGCTTCTCAACTAGGATTGAACTTGGGATGGGAGATGCTTCATAGCTCATTTACTCATCACAGCACCTCACAACAAATGAAGCTTTACTCTTGGGAAGCCATTTTCTCCTCTCAGCTTCTCTACAAGCCAGTAAGGACTTCAGCAGTAGTGCTAAGACCTTCCCTAGTTTATGTAGTACAGCCTACGTGAGAGGTGTGAGTTGAGAGCATCTTTGTCCTAGGTGTTTTCTTCTGGCTAGAGAAACCCACTGGAGACTGCTTATCTAACATTGTAGGTTTTGATGTTGTTTTTTAACAGTTATTGAGGAAATCAGCCCTCATATTAAGCATTTTTACTTTCTGCTTTTACATATAACCCCAGTGTACTGTGAGCATCAAATATGTCAGGTTGTCAAAGGCACAGGTAATTGAGACAAAGTTCAGGATCAAGTCCCATAGGGTAAGAAAATACTTGTTTTCCTTTGAAGGCATATAGGACCTCAGTGTGAGGACCTCAAACTAATCAGGACTTTATCTGAACTGCAGCCTTATTCTTAGCAATTCTTAATGGATGTTTGAAGGCAAAGGTACAAAGGTAAAACAAAAGTCCCACTAACCAAATTAGGTTATCACACCTTCAGCAAAGCCAACTTAATTTGAATTAGTGGAAGCTATTTTATTTTCTACTTTGATTGGGAAGCCTAAGAAACTTAGTCAAAACTAATGATGTTTCTATACCTCTACGTGTGCAGAACATTATGCTATTAAGTATGCATTAATTAGGTAGCTTTTGTAATGTTACTAAATATTGCAAAATAGACCTATAAATGCAAGAGCAAGAATATATTACAGATGAATTAATGAAAAAACTAGAACTCCAGCAGATACTTTGTATGTTTCTGTGACAGAAATACTTGCACTTCATTTCCAGACTAATGCATGAAGTGCCCTCTTGTGTCCAAAGAAATAACAGCTACTGCTGAAGCCAGTTTTGGCTGCATCCTGTTGGCACTCAAGCACGTTGCAGATACTCTTTGTTTTCTGAGAACATGTATCACAAACATGAAAGAAATTATATCTGACAAAAAGAGAAGTCAGGAATCTTAACTTATTTTGTTTACTGAACCACTGAACTTTGGTCACTTGTCGTGGTTTAACCCCCATTGGAAATTAAATACCACGCAGCCGCTCACTCGCTATGCCCAGGTGAACAGGGGACAGAATTGGAAAGAAAAGGAAAACTCATGGGTTGAGATAAAAACAGTTTACCATGATGTGCCACAACCAAGTAACCCCAGTAGCGTGCATTTGCTGAACCCCCACAACACTGCTGTGACTGGAGCAGAATGGGTGGTCAGGCTTGTTCCAGTTCTTGTGATCTCATTCATATCCGGCTAGTAGCTGTATCTCCTTGAGAACATGAAGAAGCACAAACATTTCATGATTACCACTGAAATTGCACTGAACTTGATGCTGGTTTTGCCTTTAAATTACTCTGTGGTGAAATGTTGCGTGATGTCATGCTGTTCATGTCAGCAGAGAAATATAGTGTACTTTAAGCTCCGTGAGCTTCCTTTACATAGAAAAAGAGGAAACAAACCAAGTCACTATCTTCTATGCTCTTACTTGACCCTTCTCCTGAACTAGTGGTGAAAACCTGAATGTGTCAGAAAAAGTTTTTAAAGGTGACACTTTATCCCTTTATCCAGTATCGCTGCCAAAGAAGCCCTAGAAAGACACTTTGGAGAGCAAAGTAAGCCTTCTTCTCAGGAAATTATGAGGATGGCTGAGGGGCTCAATCTTGAAAAAGAAGTTGTGAGAGTTTGGTTTTGCAACAGAAGGCAAAGGGAAAAAAGAGTGAAGACAAGTTTACATCAGAACACGTTTAGTTCTATCATCAAGGAGCATCACGAATGCCGGTAAAGCTTTTCCATGCACAGATGTGGATTTCTGTTTTGCATTTTGTAAATACTGTAAATACTATGTTGTTACTAAAGGAAAAAAAAAAAAAAGGAAAAAGTCAGTAAACCACTTCTTTCTCTTTCAAGCTAGCCAGCTTCAGATGTAGTGTGTTGTGGAAGACCTGATTTTAATGTAAAATATTGGAAACAAATTAAATGCTACTGCATATATTTAAAGAGTTGGAGGTCTCTGCTTGATTGTAAGGAACCTATTAACCACTGTTCAACTAGAAATGTTTTCCAAGTTGCCCAAGTACTTGCGGTTTGCCTGTGCTGTGCCTTTCTTGTACCTGCGGTACATTTAATGATTAATGGAGAAGTGCATGTAGGTATCCTAAGAATCAGGAAACAAAGCCTTTGCGTTGTGTGTGAAGAAAGGTTACAAAGCTTGATACCAGCAGGTATAGTTTTGAAAGAACTTTGCCTCTGCACGTCCACACATGTGCTGTACCCCTACTCCACATTAACCAAGTAACTGTGCTAAGCTTTGCAAGATTGTAAGCCATTAGGTATGTATCAGGGTCCCATGTCCAGCGGTGAACACTGAGCTCACCAAACCGAGCATCAGTGTTCAGAAATTAGACCTTCAAAGAAGCAAAGATGAATAAGTGACCTTAAACACACAGTGGTGATACTGCTGAATATCTAGGTTTGGCCAAGTATAGGATATACCCATGAGATCTTTTGGGACTGCCACTGGATCTGAGAGCCAGGTAGAAGAACGCTAGCTGAAGATCTGCCTTTCCAAAGGATGGCTCAAACTCAGGTACCAGCTCACAACAGCCATACACCTCTGAGTGAATAATCTCAGGTAAAGTCCTTGTGTAAGTTCAGGACAAAGCCATTAGAAATGTGCCATAATTGCTGTCATTATTTCTGGTAGGGTAAGGTACAGAGTACACCTACGTACAGAGGTGTCAACACTGTTCCTACTGTGTGCTCCACCTGACTGCCTTAAATGGGTGCCAAATAAAAGTGACTTTTTAAATGCTTGTTATCAAAGGTAATTCTTGCTAATTTATTATATGGCTTAAAGTTTTGTTTGGATAAGCTTAGCTATAAAAAAGGGGATACAACTTACCTTAAGACTTTGTGACTTGAGGGGGAAAAAAACTAGAGAATTATGAGGGATTTTATTACTTTGGGCTTTCTCTGCATTGTATTTTTTCCTGATTAAATCCATGTGTGGACACACACCAATGATAGAGTGTTAAGCCAAAAAAAAAGAAGGCCCATCTGCTCTGAAATAAGTGTTCACACAAAGCATATATTGCACTGCCCATTCCCAGTCTCTTACCCCCAACTAATAGAAAATAACCCCTCTGGCCTAGAGAGATAATCAGGAAAATAAAACCCAGTGCCAGAGCTCCACCTATCAGAAAGCCAAGCACTAAGAAACTGAATTAATGGCTGCGGTACTCACCAGGGATAGATTATCCAGCCATCTCATCAGCCCTGCTCATTGTTATTAAAATAGTCCATTACCATATATGTATTTTTGACTGTTTTCCCAGGACTGAAATTAATTGAGTACATGCAAGTAGTAATGGCCAGATACATCTTATTTTTCCATAAAACAGAACTGATGATTTAGAAAATGTCTAGATAATAGGCCCACAGAAAGCAAAAGGAGTTTAATGTTCAAGACCACTTAGAAGCAGTGTGTACAAGTTAAGTGCTCTCTCTCTAGTGTACTTTAAATTATCTCTGCTACCTATTAAAGTAGCCATAGGCATATTCAGCTATGGAAATTAGGTTCCTAGATTAAAAAAAAAAAATAAATACATTTCTATGGATGAATGCCTTTGCTATAACCGCTTAATTTAAAAGAAACCTTCAATTTAATAACTCAAAGGGGAGAAATTGTGCTATGTACTCTCTTCAGGTTGTTCTCATCATTAGAATAGCTCACCCACTACAGGAGAAGGACCAAGCCTTAGCCTCTATCCATCACATGTGTATCAACAGATCAGGAGCTGTCCAAAAGGATGAAAAGATAAATACAGTTGAGAAGATTAGCACTCAATGAACCTGGTAGTGTGCATTTGTGTACCATTGATGTTATGTGATCTAATGTTATGTATGTTGAAACTGTCTGATATATAAAAAGTATTTATATTCTAAGTTATTTTCTTAATTATAAAAGGCTTCCTAGAAATGCTATAAGCCTGTACTTCCTCTCTCCTGCCCCCTCCTTGCAATAAAGTATCCTTACACACTTTGTATTTCAGGTAATAGTTTGTAGTTCTGTTTTGGTAACAATTTTTTTTTAGTTGTGTATCATGATGATGTCCTGATACATTTCAGCATGCTGTAATAGTTAATTCAAGAGCAGACTTACTATTACTTTGTGATTTCTAATCTTACAAAAAGTCTTACAAGTGAAGGCTAATTGCAGAAGCATAGCAAAATAAAATGAAAGGTGACACATAACTCCTTTTCTTCAAAAGAATAACAAAATGCTACGTGAAGCAAGCAGTCACCATTTAAACACATCTAGCTGTTGCCACAGAAATACTAACAGGTTAGAATAGAATTGTTTAAAGAAGAAAAGCTGGACAAGATCAATTTAATGTGCAGTAGCTGCAGCCATTAGACCTAGCCAAAGTGGCAATTCATTTATTTCTGTAGGAACAACTTATTCACTGGGTTATTGTCATCAGTCACTCTTGATTGGCGAAAAACCGCTAGATAAGCCTTCTGAGGGGGTAGCTTTATAAACCTGCAAGTGAGAGTTTAGTTGGCCATTTGACTAACATGAGCTCCACTATTTTTCTTTGAGATGTTTGTGGGTTTTTCTAGTGCTCTTTTCCCATAGTAACTTTAGACACGATGTTAAAACTACAATAGAGGACAAAACAAGATGCTATGACAATGTATAAATCTGTGGTTCACCTGTCTCCCTCATCTGAAGGATGCCACAGACCTAGGAAAGGCCCCTCTACAGGCAAAGCTGACAATCACAGATAAGAGGAGTAACCATTTAAGGTATTCTCTTCTAGACTTAATATGTATGCACTGAATGCTATAGCAATCTACTGAATTTTGAGCTGTATTTAAAGCCTGGATGGAGGCTGGCTGCTCATCATCTTGCCTAAGGTAAGAACTAGGAGCAAACACATGAAGCTGGAGAGAAGCTTAAGAAAAAAAAAAAGCAGTGGTTCTTAATGTTGTGGGAATTAGATCAGTGAAACTTCTCTACTGAAAAAATGTGGGTGGCAGAAGTTTATTTATATGGACCAGTTTGCAGATGAGCAAGTTCATCAAAGCTTTTGTATAGAGAGGAACTTACAAACAGCTCTGGAAGTGCTCCAAATCAAGAATAGTTAGCGGCTGGAAGAGTATTAGGGGAGAAAGTGTCACCTACCTTTATCAGCTTCTTGTATTTTCCTGGGTATTGCTTATGGGCACTTGTGGAGTAGGACTCTGGGTGAGATGAAACTTGGTCTGCCCCAGTAGAGCCATTCTTAGGTGCATGTACAATTGCGTTGTTGTTCTTGGACGAAGGACTCTCAGATTGAGTTGCTCTTAAGGTGGCAATGAGGATAAAGGAGTTTAAGGATTGAATGGAGAAGTCTTTTTTTAGTTCACTAAGAGTGATTTCAAAGGAATTTGTTCTAAGTAGGGCATGCAATTTTGTTATAGAGAGCTACAACATACTAACTATAATTGAAATAAATATAAGCAAGCCTGCTACTGAAAGATTTTTATGCAGGTTAGAGCTACAGGACTTAAAACATTATGTTAACAGAAACAGTGGATAGACGTTGACGATAGCGCTAATTCAGCAGGCTTACTGATACCAAAAAGCACGTATTACGCTACTTGATAGCTCGGGTCAACTGAAAATCTATCGCAATGAATAGGATTCCAAAGAAAGTCCACCAAGAGACAGATGTGTAAGACTAATCCTACAGAGGACAAAGTCATTGTGGAATAAAAAGCATTTTATTAGATTTTTACAAAATAACTTGTAAAAAAAAATTCACCTCATATCAGATATATGCAATATATAAACTTATACACTCCTACCCACTACCTCACAGATTCATAGTTCGTCCATTACTTCCTTCAAAGAGAAAGAACACCTGCATTTCTATGCAAAAAAAAACCCCACAGCTGAAGGATCACTTATGTTTTTTCTTTCTCTGCTGATTTCAATTCTGAAAAACAGATGGTGCGACAACAGTAGATTCATAGAGGCTGTGGTTTCCTGCTACACTTTCTCCAGCAGCAAAGTCTCTTTGTGAAGTTTGTCCCCTCATGGTTATCCTAGTTTCTCTTTTGGGAGGTATTTTGCTTGTCTGTTTTTAAAGCCAAGATTATTTTGGTGTTTCTGTTCAATGGACAGCCCCACTAAATCAGCACAACTGAGGGGCAAACAATCTCCAGCAGAGTAAGGGCTGAGGAACTTCACACCATCTGGGAAGTCATAACTGGGAACTGCATTCTCAGACTTTGTCATCTATTTAAAATATCAAGAGTTCTTCTTTCATTAGCTCAATGCATCCTACTTAAAGCTAAAATCATGCTGATGCAGTTCAGAGACCATAGAAAAACCTTCATGTAACCAGAACGCTTTTATTCTAGTGTGTAGACAAGTAATTATCAGGTATCATCCAAATTTGTTCTCAAAACTAAAATTTACATTTATCAATGTGATCAATTGCATCTTAGTAAACAATACAATTATACACAGTTATTTTCCATTAAGAAATACTGTAAAATATATACAAATGTTGTTTCAGGCAATAGTCCTTTTTGCAAGTGCACAAGTTGCATTTCTGAACTTCATCACTGAGTCCCATCAAGTGTACACAGAGGTCTTGCTACAGTGTTTTGTGAAGCCATGTTAATTACAAGTTTACTCACCTTTCAAAGACTCATTCTGAAAAAAATCACAAAGGTACAAGATTTATATACATAAAGGCACAGCAATTCCATTGAAACCAGCTATGTTACAGTACATTAGAGTTCTATCAGTGCCTTTCATGCAAAGTTCACTAACAAATTTAAAACCTCTTCCAGTAAAATTAACAGGACAAGGACTGTATCCTTCTCTTTTGGTAAAAAGGATAACCAGCTATTATTTAATCAACTCAAAGTTACTACAGAGACTTGAAAGAAATACATAAAATGCTTTTTCTTTCTGTCTAAATTTGCTAGCTTTTCCAGGCTATATTTTGTCTCAAAAAAAAAAACCAAACCAGTTTCCAACTAAGAGCAAAGGTTAAGTTTCAATTGTGCTAAAATGACAGACTAAGAATTTTTCTATAGTGATACTTTTCTAAAAATTATACATATTATATAGGTGCTGTCCTAGGAGGCATCATCACGAGCCACGCAAGTAGCCAATTCTAAAGATAAAACTGAGATAGAAGAAAACTTTTAATTCAGAGGACAGATTCAGATCAGGTATAAATTAATTTATCTTTAGAACTACATTCCTAGTTGGTCCACTGCTCAAAAGGACTTGATGCAATGGACATACCAAGTGTACCTCTCCCTGTAAATTGATTTAAAGTATTCTCCCCTTCTCCTTCCTCCAGTACCAACTTGAAGTTGTCATTTCTGAAGCTTCAGAGTTTTCCTAGACATCAGCTGCATCGAAAGAGTATTTTCACTTTTTACATCTGTCTGCAGTTAAATAATTAGAAGGCAGATTGTATATTGCTATCAAGCTAATCAACTCCCAAAGCTTTGAGCTGTCGTTCAATCTCTTCATCTGATATGGTAGCAGCTTTTGATGTTGATGCAGATGGTAAGCCTCTGGCAGCTGATGGAGCTTTGGCCATCTAGAAGAAGACAGAAGTCTTTTTCAGTCAAAATAATACATCTTATGACAAGCTGACTTCTAGAATAAGACTTTAAAAGGCTGCTAGAATAAACTATTTTTTAAAAGGAAGTTAAGCAGCACATGAACTGGGTAAAAATAGCCATACCTTCCCAGAGATTTCAATTCCTATCTCATCAAGCACTTGATTAACAATATCTTGGCTTTCTTCCTCTTCATCAGAAGCATCAAAAATATCATCCAGGGTATCATTAACTTAGAAGAAAGAAAAAAAATAAAAATCCACGCTGCATTAAGCAAAAAGGTTACTAAAGTAACCTCGTACCATTTTTCTACCCTCCCAGAATGCAGTAGTAATACCAATGTATAAGATACCAACACAAAGCACGTGTATATTGGAGAGGCTTTCTTACCTGTCTTGCAAAGCCTGTGAGCACAACTGGAGCAACACAGGGTAAGGCATGACCACTTTTATAAACATGTTTGGTTTCACCACAATAGTTCAGTTAGAGAGCTCTGTCTCCCCCTACTAGATCTTAATATTTCTTGAAAACGTCTTATACAGTTTCATAAAAATCTCTTTTCTCTTCCTCCTTCAAGTAAGTTGCAAAATTGTTAACTACTCAGCTAATTTCTCAATTGCAAAAATACAGTTCCATGCAGTTGAGGCGTTCACATCTTGCTCAACAATATTGTTTTGAGTACAAGCTACTTACTACACCCAACACAGTCGCAGAGATTAGAATAGGAAGGAGACAATGCCAGTAACACCAGGAAGCTTGGTATTACGTAGGTGACAGTGGACAGATGCAATTGGGAACAACTGCCACCCTGCAAGAAGTTATTTGAGGCTTAAAATAAGGAGACAAAACCACCCCATACCACCATGTAAGGAAAGCTAAGATTATTAATAACAGCTAAACTATGTGTCCAGTCCCAGAAGAAAAAGCACATGCAGAATGATCAGCTACAGAAACAGCAATTATTCAAGTCACCCTACCAGTTATGCCAACAAAGCCTTAAACTGGTCTCAAACCGTCTTCCCATCCAGTACCTTCTCTCTAGAAGTATGGGTGTTTTGCACGAGGATGCGAAGGAATGGATTCTGGATTATCTAGAGCTACTAAAAAGCCTAAGGCTCAGCTCCTCTGCTCAGATTTACATTGTTTTGTTTGTTCTTCAATTTTGCTGTTAATTTAATTAATTGTAGAAATAAAACCTCAAGTATTAGTATCACTAGACTGGTTCTACCCTTCCAAGAGCACCGTGGGCTGCAGCAAGTTCTTCCTTGCATGCAGAACTTACTCATTTCTTCAGTCATTTCCATCTTCATGTTTTCCTTCTGGAAATTCTGCATAGTTTGTAGCGTCTTCTGTGGATCCATTTTCTTATTAACTGCTTGCATTGTCTATTAATATTGAAAAAACCCTTAATTGTACAATGAGACATTAGTAAATACCAATATATACATTAAGAAGGAGTAAGAGTTTTCCAATAAAAAAAACCCTTCAGTCCAAATTGCACTTTCTTTGTGTCTCTACATCCCATGAGAACTATAGATACACAACAGATCAATAGTACAGTCTGCACCTAGTAAGAAATACTGCTATCTACCGCCCTAATAGATATGCTTTTAAACATACGCATCTTTCTTGTGCCACAACCCTTCTCCTGGTCTTATATTAGGAAAAATCTGCCTGATCTAAATGAAAAGAACAGGACTATATTTCCTAAATTGCAGACTAGTCACTTTAAAGAGGCAAATGGCTGCAGGTTTTTTATTCAGTAAGGAACATTTATTTCAACCACCACTAGAGGACAGGCAATAAATTGCAATTGTTTCTTTATGTTATAATTTAATGGAAAACCTACTTTTCTCTGAAAAGCAAGTATCAAAGTGTTCAGGAAGTACATATTAGCTTAGGGTGAACCTGTGTAATGGGCAGAGATCTTTCTGTGACAGTGTAATAAACTCCACCTGGTTTACTACAACTATGCAGCACTGCCTTTGCAGGCACCAGTATTTAATACTTTCTTCTCTCCTGAGAAGCAAGCTACTGTATCTCTCATGGGATGTCAAAACCTAAATATAGACACGAGCAATTCAAACAGAAAGTCTAAGCATCTTTAAGAAGATAAAAGAGTTAGTTAATTAAAAGGGATGATATCAAGCTACTACAGCTGCTGCTGGCTTCGTAGCAGCTCTTCTGCCTTCCTGTTTGAGTTTGTTTAAAGTGATAATGTACTATGCTTCTAACATTACTTGAATTTCAAAGACTGTGTTCATATTCACATTATTTGAATTTTAATTAAAAGTTGTTCTGGACTTAGGTGTCAGTTCTTTAGAATTCTTTTACTCGAGTTATGCATGGACATCAATAATACTTTCACTAAAGTGATATAGAGTTTATATCTCCAGAAAATAAAGGTCACATGCACAATTAAAAGAAACAGGTAACTACTAATTGGTCTTTACTATGTCCAGAATTAGTACCATATGTGCTAAAAAGTATACAGAAAATACTTTGAGTGCTTTTCATTCATGTATTTGTCTTGCTTTTAAGACAACTGGTTCCACATATTTTTCACTGATGGTTGTGTGAGATTAAGAACAGATTATAAACTTCAAAATGAACAACTGAATACTTTATTTTTTTAAGCTTCCCATGTTGATAAGACAAAATATTTGCTTTAAAAGTGACCAAAAGAATTTAACACTTTCCTCCCCAATAATATTACACAAACCAGTTCATAGAAGTACCTGCTGTGTTTCAAAAAACATCACTTTTCTGGATCCTGATTATTTTTGGGTTTTTTTGTATAATTGTTTTTTTCTACTGACTTAATCTTTGTAATTAGCTTAGTGACACTTTGATTTTGAGAAATGTAATCCATGGATTAAAAAAAGTCAACTATGCAACAATTAAAAAGCAAGAACAATTTGCTCACATGCAACACTACTGTAGGAATACTGAGTAAGCTGTTTAATTTGATCAGTTGTACGGTCAGACAAGCCTGCCCTTTGTGGGTTATTCATGGAGGATGGAAAGTTTACTGTAGAGCCACAACTTAGTGTCACTGAACGGCTGATATCTGCCATCATACTGTTTCTAAAAGATATCTGACAGCAAAGCCTTAGCGGTAATTACTTTCTGCCCTAAGTTGTGTTGCATTACTGTGTTTAACTGGCATGTAACTGGATTTAACTTGGACTGTGATAAAAGCACACCTTGTTTACAATGACGCGCTAATTTTGTTTCCTACACCTCAAGTTGAACAATCCTGTTTGCCAAAAGCAAACTCCCTATTTATCAATTCAGAGAAATAGGGGAAAGTTCACAACTAACTTGGAAAAATCTGAGATATGATATGAGATTTGTGAAAAAACTTAATGCAATACAGTTTTCTTAGAGCACTGAGAGTGAGAATGACAGGGCATTCCAGACTGGGTTTCCTTAGAAACTTAAGATCCAAAGCAATAACCTACTTTTTGCACAAGCCGTAAAGCTACTGTGACACACTGCCTTGATTTCTAGGCGTAGCATGCCCTACTTTTTCCCAATAAAAACTGCTTGTGACGAGATATACAGGCAAGACACTGTAAAGGCATGGTTTGGGTTTTTTTTGATGTTCTTCCAGTGTGGAAAGAGTTCTTCCACTGGCATTAGAGTTTATTTTTATCATGCAAACATTTGACAGATGTCTACCCAGGAAAATACACTTAGGTGCTAACTGGATGGACTGACTAGAAAAAAAATTCACAATATGAATCAAATTACATTTCCCTACTGTATCCTCAACACCATTTAGGGTGTTAAGCAATCAGTTTTAACCCTTCAATTATCTCAGACAAAATAACACAAGTTAACTTTTGCGCCCATATGCTGCATTTTAATGTAAAAGAATGTCTTGTAATGCCTTACTTTTGCTGTAGTTGACATAGCTCCTGCCATCTTCATCTGAGAGTTCATGACCTTTGTTTGAGTTGACATAGAAGTGACTTTAGAGCTAACAGCATATGTTCGGTTTTTCTGCTTCCGCAGTTGTACAAGCTGTTTTGCTAGCACCTTACAGGCTTCTTTGTTACCAGTCTTAGCCATTTTCTTTATTTCCAGTTCCTGTTAAAAAAGGTACAAGATTAATTCTACAGAATGTTCATTTAAACAAAGACTATAATTAAGCCTTAACACTAATAATTAAATTCCAAAAGTTAACCATCCTCTTGATTTTTTAAAAGACATTTAAAGGCATCCTTGCTTTTCTACCAAGGCTATTTAGTAGAATAAAGGCAATGCTGTTATGATTTGAACAGAAGAAAAAAAACACAACAAAAGTGAATTATAATGTAGTAGCACACAGATCTCTAGAAGGCTTCAACTTCTGCATAACATCACATTCACTTATACGTGCACATTCAGTTGCTTATCTGGATAGGGAGTAACACTTCAAGAAAAAAAAACCCAAAGCGAAGAAACTATTATGGCCAGCCAACTATTAGTGCCATGATTCTAATAATCTTTAATTTGTTGCAATCACAGGGAATCAAGCCACATTGCCCATAGAAGAACCAGGTAGTTCACAGGTTCTTCTTAACACTTTTTCAGCCTCAAGAGAGTCTCATAACCTTTTTGGGGACGAAGTTAGATGAGCAATAATTATAGGCCGTTTGCCCACATAATTTAGCTGGACTTAACTTACCACACAATAAAAGCAGTATAATTTGTCTACAACAACATGTGCTTAAACACTTCGGGCTTACAAAAAGAAAAAAACAAACAACCAAATCCCAATCTATCAGTTCAAGGAGAAACAGCAAGCTATTTAGCCCAGAGGTACTAGGAAAAAGTTTGGCACAAATAATCTTGTCAGCTGAGATTTTTTCCAACTATGCCTTCTGATGTGTGACTTGGTAATGTAAACTTTTTAACTAATTTTTCCTTTTCAGCCTTTTTAAGGAGAGCTTGCCACTGCATCTCAGTGCTTTGTATATGGCCAGTTGTACATTTTGATTTTTACCACTAAGTAAAAGCAGCCTTTAAAGACCAGCTTTCTCCTGTGATTCTTCAGGAGGCTATATCTGCTAGAAGAATACAGTTGCTTCGCTTTATGTGCACTGGTAGTCCAGAAAATTCCACTTATAAGAAGATATGTTGCTCTGAAAAGGTAAATACTGGTCAGCAGGATATGCAACAGTCAGGTTTAAAGGCAAGTGTAAGCTGACCCGTTGCATTAGCTTTACAACTAGGAAAGACCATGGTTAAGTTTACTGTAGAGGTGGCACTGGCACAAGATCTTCTCTGTAAATCCATAATTTCTGAAATGCTGTGTCATACATGCTGCTTTTAAGATCAGGAACATGAGACTATTCAAACATTAGAGGCCAAGGGAGGTGATTCTGCCCCTCTGCTCTGGTGACACTCCACCTGCAGTACTGCATTCAGCTCTGGAGAGCTCAACATAAGAAGGACACGGACCTTTGGGAACAAGTCCAGAGGAGGGCCACAAAGATGATCAGAGGGCTGGAGCACCTCTCCTGTGAGGACAGGCTGAGAGAGTTGGGGCTGTTCAGCCTGCAGGAGAGAAGGCTCTGGGGAGACCTTATAACAGTCTTCCAGTACCTAAAGTAGCTTTTTTAACCTGATTTTCAAAGCAAAGTACAAACCAAGACCAACCACTGCTAAATCACTACAGACAATCCAGTTGCAGAAATCAAACTCTCTATATAGATTATTTTATTATTAATTAAGAATAATTTAGGCAGAAAGCTGCAATACATTATTTGCTTTTGAGATGTTTGGGGTGAGATTATTCAGGTCAGCTATGTTCCTCTGGAAAAAAAAAAAACAAAAAACAAACCAACAACAAACAAACAAAAAAAAAAAAATCAAAATTCATATAGTCATATGAGATTACTGAACTGAAACAGAACTTTCTGCATACTTTAAGGTATTTTTATACATAGAATTAATATAACTATGTTTTCTCAGAATAGTACCTCATAGTTAAGGAAAAAAAAAATCTTTCTGAAAAAAGTACATAACAAAATGTTCCGAGATGGACTGACAAGCCCTCGATCCTTTTTCATCTGCTCTGATTCTGAAAATCAGTATTTATTGTCCATTGATTCTCTCATCCTAACAGGAAATTTTAACTTTTTAAAATACATACTTCACTTCTCCTTTTTTCTTCTCCTCAGAAATCCAACATTTCTGAAACAATTTACTGTAGTAAGTAACAAAAACTTCAACATGAGTATTCATTAAAATTAAGGTTACTTCCAGAGTCAGAATATTTCATACTAAAAAATGCCTTATCTATGAGCAATCTGTTATATCTTACATGTTTAAGGCTTCCAGAAACAATTTCTCTGACCTCTTTTAGTTTATTATTCCCAGCTCTTGGTATTCATGTGACCTGCTGCCATGAAACACCACCTCTGTAGCTAGTGAAACAAGTGACTGGATTTGCATAGCTTTTCCCATAGTCTGAGCATGTCTTCATGCATCAAACCCCACCATCTGTCACATCCATTTACCCAATTATACTGACACACAGGTGCCGCATCCATCCACTCAATACTTGACAGCTCACACACATTAAGTGTTAAATAAATCTTGATTTAGGCAGATAGTTTTACTATTATTAGCCAGTTTTAGGGATGTTCTATATGAATAAAAATAACCCTATGGTATATTCAGGATATTCTATGGTTTTTCAAGTACTCCCTCCCACTGAAGAGCCATGGTAACATATGATAGCACTGACACTTGTAGTTTTTCCACTACAAGACCACCAACTTATGAGCCTGTTAGAAAAAAACCTTATGAAGGATAGAGAATGCTAAGAATGGAAGGGAAAAATGAATGTGGTTATTTAATCCAAACACATTGTTTCAGGCTTCTCCTATGTTAAAGACTAAGAACGACTTTCAGATAGTAAATTTTTTCCAACACAATTCTGGTAAATGAAAAATCAAAAAGGGGAAGACAACTTTTTTAGTGTTCAATTATTATACATTGAGTTGTATCTTTAGCACTTTGCAAGTTTTCTGTTATATTGGGGATGCGTGTTTGTTTTTAAAGAGTAGTTTCCCTGCTCTACTTACCAGTTGTTTTTCCTGTTTTTCAAGTGCTGCTCTATCTCTGGTTATAGTCCTCTGTGTACCTCTTAACTCTCGATTTTGCTCCTTTATTATATCTGGAAAGAAAATATTTATAGCTGGGAAAAGTTTTCAATACTACATAAACATCTTGTCTAGCACTCAGCAGACGTGCAGTATGTTTGACAGCCTCCCTTTGTTCAGAATGAAGTCAGCTACCAGAAGAATTGTCAGCATTTCAAATACATGAAATATTAGCAAAATACAATTTCGTGTCTACAACATGAATACATTTCCACAGCATAAGCCATATCCCATAACAAAAAGCCTATTTTACCTATTAATGTTTCTTTGCACCATAGCAAGAGCCTTAACAACACAGTAAGAGTTAAGTACACACACTTTCCTTCAAATTTCAACTCTAACTCAGCAATAACCTATTCACTGTGAGCCCATGCCTTTTCAACAAGTCAGGTCTAACTGCAACAGCTGAAGAAATCTTATGAGATTTCAGAGCAGTTAAGGAGTTTCCAAGTCCATGAAAACCATGAAGATACTTCTAGATGCAAGCCCTGGATCCTGCTCTTCCCTGTCCTTATTCTGGTTTGATGGAGATTGCTCTCCTCTGCAAATGCACCACATTTGTACAGCCCAACTTCAAGTCAGGCTATAAAGCAAAGATTTTCAAACTTATTCAATTAGCAGATGCCTAAGGATATTTAAGTATGAAAGTGGAGGCCTTTACAGCAAATTCAAGTTTCCTGACAGTGATGTAACCAGCAGAAGCTTGAACACTGTCTGTCAGGTGAAACATATCATCCTTCATAGGATGCCCACTGTACTACTGGAAAGTTATTTACTGGAAACATCCACTTACTAAAAGCAACTATTATTTACATGCTAGTTGCAATTAACTTTTGTTAGAATTTACAGCACATGCTTAGGTGTGATTCACCTGAACAAAGATAGAGAGGTCTGCATCTGACTCAGCATCCTCTGACCTTTATATAGAAAACAGATTAGTACTTTTAGGAAGAGATTAATCTACTGCCAATGTCAAGCATCTACATGACATTAGATAAAATTTGCATGAGAGTTTAAAAGCTGCAGACTGTCACATAAACTTTGTTTAGAGCTCTTTCTTCTAATCCACAGAAGTAACATCATGGCAGGGGACTGCTATTGTACTCACAAAGTTTGAAGCTCATGAAGATCAATACAAAAAGGCAGAGTTACTAACAGAAATAAAGGCATGAATGATAAATGGTAGAAACTGCAGCCACCCTTTTCATTGTTTAAGGCTTGCAACAATTTCTCCATAAACAGAAAGAAGCGTTCACATTCTTCATTCCCACAATCAGAAATACTGCAAAACATCCATTGCTGAAATTATTTCAACATTAATAGGTTTGAATCAGAAAAACCTCAAACCTTCCATGGCATTTTAAAGAGGGTATATACATTACCCCCTCCCACCAATTGTTTTTGGCCAAATAAATACATATTCCAAAGAAAATGTGGAAAGAGACCAGTTTTTACAGTGATACTACTGCTCTGAGAACTACACAAAAAGCATCTGCAGGAGATGTAGACTTGTCAATGGACAATAATGAAGAGCTGAAAGATAACACAGAACATAACACTATTCTTCACACCAGCAAAGCAGCAGTGAAAACTACTCTGAAAATAATGCTGCAGGCAAGTAATTTTGAAGGTAGACAAACATTTACCACTTTCTCAGCTGTACTTGTGAAAGTGAAAGAAAAAGCTATGTATAAGATTGTCTTTTCTAGCTACAATAACTATTAAAAAAAAAATCCCTTAGCGTAGAAAGCTTGTGAAGTAGTAACTTCAAGACAAGAAGAAACAAGAACTGCACTTAAGTCAGGAAACAACAAGGGTGAGCACAATGCTTGTCTCTGTTGTTTCTAATCTCACATAGTGGCTCAGACTAAGGATAGCAATAAACCAAAAACAACTATCTGCAGTTACAGGCCCTTTCATTTGTTTTTGCAAGTGAAGGCCAAGACGAGAACTTGGTTCTTGTTTCTCTGTGATAACTGACGCAAATTCCAGCTTTACTCCAGCAGACAGAAGAAGATGGGGTATTCCCGAGACAGCCTTTATCCGATAGCCACTCCTGTGTGTCACATCTCTGCCTTGTACACCAGGGTAAGGCGGAAGCACCTCCACTCCTGAAAACAGGTTGGACAAGAGACACCCAGCAGGGCTTGACCTAGCTCCTACAATCTGCCTTAGTCATGGAAGCTTAATGTCATCTCCTCCTTCCTCCCCTCTTGGTGGTGTGGCACCAAAAATGGGAAGAGAGAAGCGGGAAACATACGTATTCTCCCTTGGTGACACACAATTGGTTGGTGCACAGCGTCATTTTTGGCGTGCCGTTTTTGAACGAGAACCCAGTAGATTTGACGCGGGGCACACAACATGCCAGCCAGCCAGCTCTGCGGCCTGCCAACCCCCGTCCAGCCTCTGCCCCACAGCCGCGTGTGGGGCACACCGTTTTGGGGGGCTGAACTGTCACCCATAGGACCGCTGCCAGGTAAGCGGTCTTTTTTGGCTTTACTTTGGAGAACGCTATTTCCGTGCGAAGTTTACGCGCTTTTGTCAGCGGACTGACTACAAAAACCATCAGGGCCAGCTTGTTTTAAGACCCGCGTACAAAGCCGGGGGCGGCCAGCGGCCGTTCGGCAGCCGCTCCAGCCGCTCTCTGCGGGCCTGCTTCGTTCCCCCGCTGCCCAGGGGAGACGTTGTTCCTCTTCCTCCTCCCTCACCCCCAGACCGGGATCACCAGGGCCCGATTCCCAATACACCTCGCCCCAGCCCGCTCCCGGGAAGGGACCCCCCCCCCCGCTTCGCAGTCGCAAGGGGCC
>WHYT01017431.1:251793-269001 GCA_009806455.1 Tetrax tetrax
CCTCCTCCTCCTCCTCCTCCTCTCCCTGCGAGCTCCCGCTTCGCCGGGACACCGGGCCCGAGGCCGCCCCGCAGGCACCGCCACCAGCCCCGGTCTCCCGCTTTACCCCTCCCCGGGCCCAGCTCCGCGCCGAGGGCTGAGGGCAGCTGGGCTGCGAGAGGAGGCGGCGGGGCCCTCCCGTGGGCGCCGGCCACCCCGCGCCCCGCTCACCGTCCACTGTCTTCTTCTTGAAGAGCGAGGCCATGGCGGCAGCCAGACGCGGAGCCGCTGGAACCCCTCACCGGCCGAGCCGCCTCCGCGGGCTCCAGCCTCCTCCTCAGGTGACCAGGAAGCGTCCAGACCCCGCACACCCGCCGGGCTCCGCCTCCCCGCCAGCGAGGGGCGGGACGGGGCCGGGCCGGGCCGGGCCGCCGCGCTGCCCCCGCCTACCCCGCGCCGGCGGCGGAGGCCGCTGCTGCTGCTGAGGGTGCGGGGGCCGTGGCCGTGCTCCTCGCTGGAGGAGTCGCGGGGCTGCTTCTCCCATTGCTGTGGGACGGGGCAGCACCTCCCCCGCTGGGTTTCTCTCCGGGCGTGGGTTCGGTCATGCCGAGCCCCTTCGTGGGTGGGCAGGGATTCCACGCGTGTGGGGGGCTGGATAAGGAGCAGGGACAGCACACGCGTGTCGCGGGATGAGGTGTGGGTTGGGCACAGGCCTCCAGCGGCGTTTGCGAGTCCAGGGTGGGATTTTGGGAAGGAGCTTCCCACCCTTGGAGCCCCGTCCTGAGCCGTTACCGGGCCTGGGGAGCTGGGAAGGCGTTAGTTTTCGCAGATGAGCCTTTGTCTGAGGGTCACGGCTACCGTGGTGCACAAGATGTAAGAGTATGGAAAAAGGAATAATAAGTTTCTTGGTTTTCAGCGTCTAATTGCAATCCTTAATTTTTAATAAGGTAGTTTAAAATGTAGCTGTGGTTTCGTCGTTGGCCATTACCGACATACACATTGTGACCTTAGAAAATGAAAAAAAGAGCTATAGTAAAAAATACAGAGCTATTGGTTTGCATACTAGCTAGATATACCTACTCTTACTTTAAAGTGTTGGAGGGTTTATGTTAATTTGCAAGGAAAAACAAGTGATGGGAATGTAGTACCGCATTTTGATAGCTGGCTGTAAATTTAACCTGAGGAAGAATTCAAAATTTATGGTGGCAGTACCCTAATAAACCACACTTTTATAACCTTGCATGGAAAAATAATCTATTAGAATATTATAATAGCAGTGTGAAGATGAATGTGGACACAGGAAGGTACAAACTATGTATTTGGTGCCAGTATTTCTGCATTTTCTGAAAATACTGATTTTATTGCAAATAGTGAGTTTGCATTGTTTTCCACGAGGCCTTTTACTTATGTTTCACTGATTGTGCTAGGCTGAAATCCAGATCATGTGTGATGACATAAATACTATTTAAGTTTAGCGATGCACTGTGAGATAAGTTAAATAAAATACCCTTTACACATTTATTCCTGCATGTCTGTACTGCCTGTTAGGTCAGGTCAGTCCGAGATGAGTTAGTAAGCAAAACTGAAATCTTGGCTTTGAGAATGCACAGATGAAGAGGAGGAGAGCACTTTTAATTCAGATTCAGTTCCCCTCTTTCCTTGGAAGAGATGCTGGGCAGCTTAACTATGGGAGACTCTTAAATTGCACTAATTAGTTACGAGACCAGAAGAGCATTTTTCCAGAATGTTTCTTCATGAACATTTACTTTTGATGAGGTAAACAAAGATCTCCATAGGAGGCTTCATGATTGCAATAAATAAAGTACATTAGAGCTATTGCTTGCTAAGACTTACTTTTTTTTTGTGCTATAAGCCTGAATACTGGGATGCTATCGAATACTTGATTTGAATCTTTTCAGCAGCAAGGATGAGAGGAGCCCTTGAATTTTGCTTTTAAAAGAATAATGCTTAAACTTCATTGTTTCCTTTAGATTATCGATGTCCTGTTTCAGGATCTATTTGCAAATCAAAGTGTAAAAAGAATATATTAGTCATTTATCCTATAGACAAACTTTAAAAAATCAACCGTATGGAATAAATAACCTTTCCTTAGTGACTGCATGCAAATATCTGTAGCAAACAGAAGCAGGGACTGTGTATTTTCTGTTTGTGGGATATTGAGTAAAGTGGAACACAAAAACTGGTTCAGAAGGATGATACAGTATCCTGTATTAATTTGAAAGTGAGCACCTTCAAATCAAAGTGTGAAAAATGAATTTGGATAAGAAAAGCAGATTAATTGTGGGAAAGCTGGTCTACATTCCAGACTTAAAAGAAAAGGTGATGCTTGTTTTAAATACATACATAAGCTACTCTAGCATTGGTCCATTTAAGCATATTGTTAATTTAAATCAGGTGACTGAGTTCAGTCTGCTTGAAGATAAACGTGTTCAGGTGCTCAGATGAAATGGCTGCTGTGAAGAGAGAATTGCAAATCGCCTCTTTCAGGTACAGGTTGTTAGAATAGTAGACTTAGTGGCTGATTTGCAAAAATACTTTTCTGATGAATTTGCAGGAAAAAAAGAAAAGGTGAGCTTTCAGGCATATGAGCCTTGAAGAAACTCTCAAGGTCATGCTTAGAATCTTTTCAAGCTTTCTGTCTGTATCAGCTGGTCTAATTAAAGTTATTAGTCTTTCTCGTGCCTCTTTCTAGCGTGAGGGAAACACTGCAAGTGAACTTTAGCTGACAAGCTAAGCCAGACTGTCTTGGGATGCTTTGTGGATAATGACCCAAATTCAGTACTCTGTTTGATCTATTCTGGGCCTTTCTAATTTCTTATCTGCAGATATAAGGAAGTTAAATGAGGCCATGTATAGTAAGGAATGAAGTGGGTAAGTGAATGAGAGAAATGATCAAAGACTGTTATAAATGCATTGTTATATAGAATGCAGAGCAGTTAACAGTAAAATAAGGTTATGAAGAGAAATGTCTTTGGGACCTCAGCAACTGGCCATCTTCCAAATCCTGCAAGGACTCGAACACTTTACTTTATTCTGGAAGAGCTCCACTGAAGCCAAATGACACAGCACTTCCACGTCTAAGAGTTCGTGAGATTGTGTTGTGCAGGCTACATGACCTTATCCCTTGTCCTTTGAAGGCAGGCTGAGTTAGAAGGGGACAGAAAGGAAAAGGCAGGGAGAGAGTCGTGAAGTCAGTAGAAGCTCTGGCTGCAGTTCATCCCAACACCTGAATTTCTTCCCTGAGTAAGAATCTACTGTGGCACAGGCTGAATGCTATGACTGCTTGAATGTATAGTCTGCTGAAATCTGCCATGTGTGTCATGATGTTATCTCTAATTGCATTTGTTAGTAACAGTAGTTGGAAATTGGAGTGGGCTTTCTGGGGTGGAGAGGTGATGGCAATGCACTGGGCACAGGATGTGAGATACTGGGGAGAAGGTGAAGCAGAAAGGGGCAGGGAAGGATCGGTGGCCATCACAAAAGGCATATGAGGAATAAAGAGTTAGAAACAGTAGGAATAAATGAAGACCCTAGAGGTGACGATAAAGAGAATGGAGAAGAGCAGTGAAAATGGTGCAGCTGTAAGAAGTTGGAAGTTCCCTCTGGTACCATGGTTCTGAAATTCATATTCTCTGCTTTATTCAAAATTAAATCCCTTATTTATGTGTTCAAGTATAAAAAGTGTTTTATACAGCCCATCTCACCTTGCAGATTAGACAACTTTCCAGCAACTTTTGTGGAAAACTCATGAGATCTGAAAAATGCCTTATTCAGAGGAGGAAAGGGGGAGTCACAACTAGCATGTGCATGTTTTTCCTGATAATCCACTAAATTTTCTTCTGGGTAAGGAAAAAACAGCAAGAATGAGTTAAATAAAAACTGTAGTGTCTTTAAATATCAAATGTTACTGTAGGGTTTGCTGAAGAGCTTTTAGTGAACTGGAACTCTGAACATTTAAAAGATATTGTCTTAATTTTTTACTCCTGCATAACAACTGCAAACAATTATGGGGGGGAAAGGGGGGAAACAAAACAAAAAACCCAGCCACCTTTAATATATGTGAGTAACTAGGCAAGTAAGTTTTTTCTGTTCCATGGAAACAGCATATCAAGGAAGATACTTATGTATGCAAGATTGCACCTTAAATTCAGTCACTTTCAGCATCTTCTTAATAAAGTGTAAGTACTTTGCACCATTTAGTATGTGCATGATGTTCAGTACTTTGTAAAATGCTCTAAATGCCTAACCTCTCCTTACATAAATCTAGTTTTAATTATTACCTTGATTGATGATAATAAGATACTCTTGAGTTGGGGACTACACCTTTTATAACCTTCACATCTGATTGCAAGGTTCTTCCTTGGTGAAGGAGTGAACACTTAATTATAAAATAGTGCCATTACTTTGTACAAGCAGATGTAGTTTTGCTTCAGTAATCAAGTACAGTAGGACATCGTATTTCTGTAGGGTGTTCATGAAATCAAGGGTTATATTTTTAAAAGCATTTGCTTGCAAATATTGTATCTTTAAATGACTTTGCCCAAGGAGAAGAGGAAATCCAGGCTAGCAACAAAATAGGTAAATACTGTTAGCATTTTATCACAAGCATCAAGAACTCCTCAAGGCATCAAGTTTAGAAAAAAAAGAGCGATTATGGGGAGGATATTTATTCTTACAAACCACAAAGTCAACAGGGACTGCTAAATGTTCTTACAGTCATAATAGCCTATCTCATGTTAATTCTAGCCCGAAGCTCTGTGACTCTTTATGTGCAGAGATAATGGGAGGTAACACTGTATTTTTAGTTTAGCAGCAGATTCCTCCCAACCGTGGAAAATAAATTAGAGAGCTTTGCAAACTAAAAATGGTTTGGGCTTTGAAGGAATTCCCAGCAATAATATACAAGACTTATTACCCTGGGTAGTTAGAGGGTCTTGTATGTTTATAGCTGATAGTAGACATTTTGATTGAATATTGCCTCAGTAACTTCTTTTCAAATAATTTCCCTTTAACTCAAATCTGTTGATCCTAAAAATATGACCTTTTTCTTAATGTTCTTATTGTTTGTACTTCCTATATGTATCTTAGATAAAATTTAGTGTAAGTTGCCTAGGCAAAATGCTGCATTAATGGTAAAGTTGTTATATTTCACTTATCTGGAATTCACTGCACATCGAGATTTAATGCATCAGGACCTGTGTTAAATAGGTTCAGATTTGAGAACACGTACATTTTTTTTTCCAAGTAAAACACAATACAAGTAGTTGTTCTAAAATAATGCATTAGAAACCTAAGGTTATTACTGTTCATTTTTTGTGTAACGTTATTATCTAGGAACATGATAACAACTGCTTTGGGCTAGGAATGCTATAAAGGTGAAACAAAACTACTCCATCCACCAGAGGACATATTGTCACAATATAATAAGAAATAATATGTGGATATCAACAGACTGAGCAGTGCAAAGAAACTAGAAGTTTCCTCAGATACTGTCTGTGCATAGGTGTCAAGGTAAAAACACGCTAAGTATTTGAAAAAGATCTTTGTGTCAGTTTGTGAAGAAGTCCTTCCAACAGTGATAAGTAGGTTAGGAGAAGGCAAAAGATGGTCGTCAGAAGCAAAATTAATAGCTTGTTGCTGAAAGCTAGAGTTAATTAGAACTGAAGGAAGGAATCAGTGTGGACTGTGAACGTGAGCTGGTACAGAGATGAGGGTAAGCCAAGGAAGGCCTTGAATAGAAGCACGCTCTTTGTGGTGAATAACTGAAGGAACCACTTGGAAAGAGGCAATGAAAATGGCCATGTGATTGAAGTCATGAACTAAGAAGGTGGCCTTTTGCAAAACGTTTTGAAGGAGCCAGCTTGGATTCACTGAGGATGTGAAGAAAGATGTTGTACTCATCTTGCACCACAGTAATGAGTGGCTGGTCTAAAGCTTCAGCTTTGTGATTTGGTAGGTAAGGTTGGTCTGGCGGAGCTGCTCTGCAAGAGGAAGTAGTAAGATTTTTTTGTACAGCTAAAACAATGAGAATCTGGAGATGACGCTCAGCTGACCACTGTCGATAACGGAGGTGAAGGTGGTGGTGATCATATTGATGAGGAAAGGGAGAAAGCTGGAAGCACTGGGTAGGTGAAAGATTGGAAACACTGCCCTATGGAGCTGAATATCTATAAGCTAATGGTGGACAAAAAGGCTGACATTTCAATTCAAATAGAAAGAAGTCTGGAGTAGAGAAGCAGAGCTATAAATTATCAGCATAAGTGGGATAAGCGGAGATTTTGTACTAATGAATGAGACTCTTTAGAAACAGAATAAAGAAGGAAACCAAGGACAGGGCCTTAAGTACATGAAAAGAAGCATCCTTAATATATGCAATTCTATATAATGGGTGGGGTTTTTTTAGTATTTTTGTAGTTATACCTATGGAGGGGATTTTTTTAGAAGTTTGATAAAGTGGAAGTACTTGAATATATTTTATTCTAAATAAAGTGCATTATATTCTTCATCCCTTAAAAAGGCAAGAATTTTTTTTTACTTATGATGATTTTGCAATACTTCAAAACATTTATTATTCAGTCTTTTGATTGCTGTGAGAAGAAGCAAGTGTTTAGTGGAGTAGTGATGGTATTCTTGCATCTGCATGTAGACAAAGTTATTTTAATGTTTTTAGAAATGTTCATGTTTCTTTTAAGGGATACAAAAAATATCTCTTAACACTGGAAATCTCAGATCAAGGATTTCTCATCTCGATCTTTTTGTCAATGATTTATAGTTTCACTGGGGTTCAGCATGCTTGTCACTTACGCTGTCCTTTGAGAATAGCTATAGCTACTTAATGGTCCAATCCCACAAAAAATATGTCCAGTTCCTGTATCACAAAAGTGTATATAAAACTCGAAGTCACTAGAATCTGCCCCCAAAGCATATACTGCCAGAAAGCCAGATATATTTTATATTGCATTGGGCCCTGAAGTGTTATAAAAAATGGGCTATCTCTTTTTTTCATAGCTTTATCACCAGCATCAAGCAGTTTATTGCAGACCCTGTTTATGCCTTGTGAGAGTGCAGTGTAGTAGACCCTTGTGCATGCTTTGTTTTCAGCACTGACTCTGGAAGCAGGTTCGGATCTAATTTGATTTTAGTTGAATCTGTGTTCTCTTTGTGGTCTGTGTGTGAACAAGTATTTAAAAAAAATAGACCAATGTTGTTTTCACTGTTTAAAAAAGCATTCTGTTTACTTTGGATTAGTTCAAACTCTATTTTTACATCATACTTAACAATTTCTTTCTTAAACCTTGAATGCCATCATCACTTTATACAGCTAGGGTAAAACATGCCATTTCCAGGGATGGGACGGGACGGGACGAGGCGAGGGAGAGCTTAGCCACATATAAATGAGGATTCAATTCTACAAAGCCAGGTAAGATATTTGGCCACATTAATTTCAGTGAGAATTCATATGGATAATCCCTTTATAAGTTAATTGGGATGTTTAATTGGTAAACGAGGTAGCCAGGATCCATGTGCAAGTGTCTGTAGCCTTCTGGGAGACTCAGCTGTCACTTATGAAAGTGATGTTGAGCAGCCTCTCCTTTGCTCATACAACATCAAGTCTCCTGAGAAGAGTCTGTGGATCTCATTAGGTCCCTATTCAGAGGACTTGCCTGGCTTAACCTTTAAATTATGTCTGAAAAAAAATGTGTCTCTATGATGTCTCTTTTTTTTCTCAACTTGTATCAAGTTACTGAAATGACTAACTTAGCAACTGTTTACTTGTAGAATAATATCACTAAGTTAACTTACTCTTTGATTCTGATATGGCTGTAGTTGCTGAAAATGTGTATGTGACAATTATAGATCTTGGTTCGATATTAAAGGAAGAGCATGAACCGCAGGTGGTTTTGATGTCCCAGATCAGCAAAGTTCTTTTGAAACACTTGCCTGTATGAAAGCACATGATCCCTTTCTCAGCAGAAAAAGTCCTTTTATCAGGACTTGCTTCAGTTTTGAAAAGGAATCAGAGATATGGCTGTTCTGCTGAGAACAAAGACTTGGTGACTGCCTCTATTTTTGCTGTTTTGTGTAGTGCACAGCAAACTGTAGTAGGATGAAATTGTGCTCTGTGGAGCAGAGGGGAAAGAAACTCAACTGTGTTTTTCTCTCTGCTGCCCAGGAGAGCCAAGTCCCTCCAGGTAGGAGGGGATCCTGTGGTTGTGGGAAATACAGCTGGCTGGGAAGTCATGGAAGAGCAGCTTCTTTTCTTGTAATAGGGATGTGTCTTTTCTTGTAATAGGGATTTCTGATGGTAACTGCTCCTGGAAATGACAGACAGTTTTAGGAGCAGCCCCTGTACAACAGGGTATTTTATGTGATGGTGACAGAATTCTGAAATGGGTTGTTTTGTTCAGAGTTCTGCTGACTCCATCACTTCATAACAAAAGATCTAATTTATTAAGTGCCTGATCTGAACTACTGAAATTTGTAATGTTAGCCAAATCCACCAGTTGGCAATTTAGCTCTCACTGCAGTACCAATTACAGCTGGTTCTTGTGTTTGTTGTTGTCATTCTTGTTCATGGAATGCCTTGATAAAGGGAATAGGAAAAGGATTATCATGTGCTTTCCTGTCATACAGAAATAGATGATGCAAGCACACCAATTTTGTCTCACTTATAAATAGCTTCTGGAAATAGTGGTCTGTGAGGGAATAGGGCTGATTGACTCATTGGTTGTGAATAATTTAGCCTGAAAAATTTGCATTTTTATATGTGTATTATCCATGGAGAACTGAATTTACATTCATCTATTTGTTATTCATAATCTTCATAATTTAATAGTTTATGAATTGCTATCTGTATTTTTTTGAGAAGTGCTCACTTCACTGTTTTGTTACATGTGATGTGTGATGGTCTTCTGAGTCATCTTGACCGTTTCTGGGTCCTCACTAGAGGACTGAAACTTTTTAACTAGAGAACAGTTACAGCCATCTGTGGTTCTTTGTGGTCACTTGAGAAGATGGCTCTCCTCTATGAAGAGGACCCACCTGCCAGCGTTTTTTTAGGAAATGGACATGGTCAAGGGAGACTTGCAGTGGCTGTGAAGTCTGTTTCACAGTGGTTTTTGAATTAAAGTTTGTAATCTGGCTTTCTTATCCCCTTTCTTTTGTGAGAAGGCAAGGTAATACAGAGTCAGTGTGTGACTGGGAGACGTGATGTCCGTAGCTGCAGTTCCCAAGTGTGAAGCGGTGTATGTGGAGGTGATGGAGAGCTGCTGAGCGAAGTAGTGCGGATACCACAAACAGAGTGTGTATATTAGAATGGTATTCTACCTGTGAAATATATATATCAGCCTTCTAATTTAGGAATTTATTGGATATTTCTACTGAATTGTGTTTTGTGGGTGTATGTCCATTGTATGGTCGTATGTGTGTATATATACATGCCTCAGTTTCATTCTTTTATTCATTTCTGCTCTGTGTGTGAGTGGCCTTGCACAGGTCCATTTCTCCTCAGAAAACACGAATAGCAATAATTTCCCACTTCCTTCTCAGAACTGTTATATTTTATTAGTCCATGGTTTTGAGGTGCTGTGAGCATGCTGGCCATTTGTATGGAAAAGCTAATAGTCGAATAGTGCTGGATTGCCAGGGTGTGCTAATGAGCGCCAGGAGGAATTAATGTTATAATCACACAAGCAAATACACAAAATCACTGAATGTTAGTTTTATGCATGGTTACAATCGATGTCAAAACTATAGGATGTTGTATAATCAAATAATTTATTAGGCACAGCTGGTTAACTGCTTACAGCAAAACAACCTGTAGGTTAATTGCTCCTTCTACTGTGCTGGTTTTATGCATGGTCTCTCTGGCTCCAGTACCCAAAGCAGAAAACCCTGCCTTGGGCTTCTTGAGAGTTGTGCAAGAAACAGTGGGTCATAACTCATCCATGTCAAATTAACGTTGTTGTCATGGGACATCGATGGCATAATGATGAGAGAATAAGGGCATTAAGGAGAGTTAGACCTTCAATAGGACTTCCCTTCTGATTTCATTGATATGCTAAATGGAATCGTGCGCCGCATCCCCAAAGAAATAATGATAATGTCTTTAAATAATTAACTATGGGGAACAAATATGAACCTTGTTGGTTTAAGTATTAATAATTTTATTTGTTTGTTTCCATTCAAAGTGAAATTGTTTTATATATTTAGGACTACAGTAAGGGAAGTTGCCACATAACATCAATCCCAAAATATATTTTCCTCTGAGGGAGTTTTTGACAATTCAACTATTTTACTCTATAAAGTACAAAGTTAAATGTCTTACTCAGACCCATGGCAGTTAACTATTTTTGGTTTTGTTTTCAGAATCTCTTTTTCAGCCAGGCCAGGTGAAAGGTACTGATTCTTAATTACTTGCATGTTTAGGGGTCAGTTTGAACAAAACCAAAATGGTTTCTGTGGGTCATTGGTTGTAAATGAGAGAATTTGAGAAATAGTGCTTCATTTAATAATTGAAGCCCTTTACATGAACTGTTAGATTTTCAAAATAATTTCCTTGATTTAGGGGCATGAGTCTATTGGAACAGGTGATGTTCAGTCGCACCAGACTTGTCTGTATTCAAGTTTGTTTACCGTATCAACAGAGAGCTGTTAATTCCTATGGTGTGATGGTAGGTATTTGCTTATTCCCGAGTGGGAAAGAAAATGGGAATTTTTTGCTGCTTTAATTCTGTCCATGTTAGAAGATTGTATCCATTTAATTGTAGCCTTCGTTGTTAAATACTTCAAAATCTGTTAATAGCTCTGGTTTTAGATACTGTTGAAAATGTATTCAATATGTCTTCATGTTTAGAAGCAGTGATTTCTTGAATAAGCAAATACATGGGGATAGAAATAAAACTTAACAAAGGTCAGTAGTGGCATAAGTTAGCATATTGGGTAAAACTCTCTACTTCTCATCGCTGTTTTGCTTTTTATTTATGCAGTGCTCAGTCCAATAAATCCATACTAATTTTATGGGATTGAGAGGTCCTATTGCTTTACAAATAAAGACAGGCACACATTGGCATGGGAATTTCGTCTGCTACTGAACATTGGGACTGGGCATGAGCGGTTCTCCATCTCTCTTGCCTGTACTATACTCCCTATCACTCTCTGTATGTCTTTTGTAGGCATCTTAGCTATATGGAAGTTCACCCTCCATGCAGACCATTTAGTACCTTCGTCTTATGTGTCCTTCAGCTGGCATGCATGTCATGGCAGATGCTCCAGTGTCGTTTTTAAGTCATATCAGTTATCACTATATGCTTTTCTCTGTAGATCTAGAGGTGCAAAGCTGTGAACTCTACTGTATCTCGGCACCCGTGCCAAAAAAAAACCCCTTAAAATTCCATTTCATACCTACTGCTTTGACAGAGGTGTCTACCTTGGTGGAACTTACTTGTCTCCTTGCACATTTGGTGGGTTTCTGGTTTTCACATTTGAATGAAAGTGGGTGGGAAGAAAATTCAGGTTTTCATTTGTGTTTTTGTCCATCAGACCTTGTTTAAACCATTGAATGCAACTAATGTACCCTGTTTGTCATATATTTCTCTCTGCTAATTTCTTCCAAGATAAGCAGCCAGCTTTACTTCTTTCATTCCTGGCAGTTTGCTTGGTTGGTTTGTTTATTTTAATCAAGGGTAATGGAAAGCTGGAAGAAAAACCTTCCCATTCAGCTGCATGGTGAGCTGTCACTGGAGTAGTTTTGTAAGAAAAAAACCCCTAGATATTCTTAACTAACAGTTTACAACTTGTTCTACAGAGCCCTCAATGAACTTAAGGCCTGTTTCTAACGGGTCTGTGAAAAGTCTGTCAGAAAAATAAACTCTGCGTTGGGCTTCAATTCGTTTTGCAGGTATTCACACTTCCATGGTAAAATTCTTATGGTGACTTCCAACCAAAAAACGGTTGCAAAACAGTGCTATAGGGTGGTGTTGCACACATGCACATAAAAAGCTGTATGCATATTATTGATCTGTATATTTTCTGCAGCAAACTGAATGGCAACATCAGAGTCATTTTCCTTCCTACCATTCTTCTTTAACCTTAAACCTTTCTCAGTTGGAGAGTCAGTTTCCCAGTTTTTCTAAGTACTTTACCAAGTGTACAGATTTCAAGGAAATAGAGGCATAAACTTCTCAAAACACTTGGCCATTACTCCTGTTTCCATTTTCTAAAAAGGTGAATTGTTTATAGAGCGCTAAACTCAGGGTGCCACCAACACAGCTCAATAAGACCACATTAAAAATCACATGAAAGGAGAATTGAGCCTATTCCCTGTGTAAATCAATCAGCCCTATGCTGGGAAGAAGAGACAAGGCTGACAAATATTATAACCAGTCCTGAACAACAATCTCTGTGCTTAATGACATTTAAAACTAGATTAGAGAAAACACGGGGAAGTAAGCAAGAGCTAAAGGGAGCAATCTGCTGCAGAGGGAGGATAGGGCCACATGATTCTTCCCTTCCCTGGTATGAACGAGCCTCGAAACAGTGCCATATATTCAGTGTGCTAACATTTGCATTACAAATGCTTGTACTGGGTTTAGAAGAGAACTAACAGATTGTCATTGCCCAGAGCACTGGCATTACACTGATTGCTCCAATATAACATGGCTGTTATATTGGAGCTTTTTCTTAACCCTTCCGCTGCCTTCATCCAGCTTGAGAGTTATTTGCCTAGAGTTAACCTTCTTAGACAAATGCACATTTTAATGCCCACAGAGATCTTGACAAAACAGTGATCTGTTTTAATCACTAGTATCTGAGATATCACATGTTTCAGGATGTTTGGATTTTCTAAAGTGCTGGAGTAATTGATGGTGCACAGTTCACCCCTCAGAGCACTGCCGAGATTGCACCGGGGGCTGGTGGGAAGATGAAGGATTATGCAAGGCTTTTCACACATTTGTTTCTATTGTATCCTCTACAGTTTTTTGAAAGCTGTAGGCAATAAGTTTAACACCCTTTAGTCATCTCGGCCGTGGTTACAAGGCTGTCATTCAGTTTCATTTCAACTGTCCTAATTTGGATTAGTGAAGTTGGAAGATAATTTTATCCTCCGGTTACTTAGTGAATCCTGTATAAATGAGCAGATCTGGAAAATGGTGAGGGTTTATTTTTTTATTTATATTATTTATTATTTTATTTTCAGGGTTGTCCCTGCTTCTTGCAGGGGGGTCGGACTAGATGACCTTTGAAGGTCCCTTCCAACTCTAACCATTCTATGATTCTATGATTCTAATAATTCTTCAGTAAATGAAAAAAAAATCCTAAATTTAATTTGTATTCAAGTTCCACAGCTAATTGAAAAACAGTGAGTCTTTGAACTTGGTTTTTAGGATGTAGATTTTGATATCAAAGTTGTCAATACTCCTGAAAGAGCATTTACATTGGGACAGGAGTAATGGGAGCTCTTGCAAAAAAAAAAAAAATGGAGAATTTTTTACACTCTTTTGCTAAATAGAGTCACAACAATTATTTGTATGACATTTGAGTTTTACCATATTCTTGTCTGCTAATTCTTACTTGCTCATGGTCATCTCTTAATATTTCAGAGCTTTTTACTGGGTAATTCTTAATGTTTCCCACTAAAGCAAAGCAGATCTGTGTAGACATCTATCAGCCCCACGTGTGGTTATAAAAGTTATTAATCAACTCAGCAAAGCATAGCTAACAAATGCCAAAATGTTTCCTGTTCATAATGGTGCAAAAAGTGTGTAATGAAGGAATACTCTCACTAAAGTAAAATAAGACCAAGCCATACTCTACTCTGTAGAAGTATATTGAGGGTAACTATATCAACTTATGAGTTGGCAAGGGAATTTCTATGTACGTGTTAGTGAATCCACTTCTATCAGTAATAGAGTGCATCGATGGGAAAAGATAGTGATCTTAATTACAGCCTACAAAACTAACAAATTATTTAAACTTTGCTTAAAACCAGCTCCTCAGAATCTCATACTGAAACAACCAACCAACTGGTATTAAAACACTTGCATTCAAATTAAATTCCATGATTTTTGTCCTCTGACAAGGTCAGTTCGCATCTAGCTTTCAGCAAACATAGCCTGAACAATCTGGTCTGTGCCATGACAACGTGCTAGCATTTTAATTTTTATCAGAACTTCAATTTGCTTTAAAAAAAAACAAAACAAAACAAAACTGATAAATAAATCTCTTGTGTTTTTAAAAACTGTCTCACATTGTCCTTCAATTATTAATTGTATCGCAGAAATGTCCATGTTTAGATGAATGTATATTCTTCTGATTCAAGATGTTTTAGGAGGTGGAAGACCATTTATTTCAATACTGCTTCAGTTCAAGTACCACTGTCATCTTTTATTTTTCTCAAAGGTGTCATAGGATGGTTTTGCTGGTGGCTCCAGCTCAAGAACATATAAGAAGGTTAAAACTCCTAAACTTTCTAGTTCCTTTGCTTTTTTCTTTTGGTCAGGAGGATGTAAGAACAACTTTATGTTTTTAGCTCACCTGGGATATCAATTCAGCTCCAGAAAAGTTTAACTGTGATGCATAAAAAACCCAAAGAACCAAAACCAACTCCTCTTTTGCTGTATTCATTCAATAAAACAAACACTTTACTTTTGAACACATATTGTCTTTAAACTTAAATAATTCTAAATTTAACCAGTTAACCAGCATTTTGTATTTTGATGTTATCTTCCGTTTACAACTGATTATATTACCAAAATGCCCTTCTTTCTAGCATACATCTCCTTTATGTTGATATAAGTTGCATCAAGGAGTTATAATATGACAGCTTGCAACTAGATGTAGATTCTGATAGAAGAGTCTATCACTTTAGCATTTAGTGGACCACAAAAATGTGCACTTTGAAGTAAAGGCATAAAAGTAGCCAATATTACTTGGGAAGTATTGCCCTTATGTAAAGAATCTGTATGGCGTTTGAAGAATGAGAACATCAGAAAATTTGCAAAATAAAACTATTTCAATGTGCAAATATGAATCTGAAACAAAGTTTCTCTTTGCCATAAAGAAAGGCATGGGGTCTGGTTTTGTGTCTGTGTAACACATCCAAATTAATTTTTTTTTTTTTTTTTTTGTTCAGGTATGCCGTACAGAGTGTATTGTCACATTAAGAAGCTGAATGTTTTAAAAAACCCATGGGTGTTCTAAGCAAGCTTTTTCAGGATAAAAATATCATCTCTGATAGGCTCGTGTCTTGTATAAAATGATGTCATTAACTTCTTTGCAAAGACAGTATTTTGTGGGGGCTGTTTTTTCTGTCTCTGTGTTACAGTCTACTATTATTAATTAGTTTATGACTTGCAGTTAAAATCTTCCATAAATATTCTATGTAGAGCACAAAAGTGTCTAACATGCACACGTTTCAAAACACTATGTGAAAGAGAGTATAATGGCATGGTCAAGAAAACCTGGCATCATAAAGTTACATTCCACAATTTGTTAAAATGTCCCAGGAAATAACAAATAGGACTTTGTCATTGAGGGATGATCACTGTGTCTTTTTCATTGGTGAGAGAAACAAGCTGTTTTTACAATTATCTTGACTATTTCATCAACCTAAACCAACCTATCATTTTAAGAATGGATTTTGGCTGAAAGAAAGGGGCAGATTTGTGACTATCTAAATTGTGAAGAGACATTTTATTAGCAGTCTTGGCAGGAGTACTCGTGTGCATGCTGTAGCACAATCTATGGTATTTGTTACAGTAAAATCTAATTAAAATTTAAACTAAGCTGATAACATTCAAACTGCCATTGGAGAAAGAGGATTGCATCCTGTGGGTATCTTTTTTCACACGTGTGTTTGCCATTTTGTGAGTTTGTACCCAAGAAGCTTCTGCCTGAGCTCAAAAAATGTGTTTGTCTGCAGTTGTTTTGTGTGCTGTTGTCAGAAAGCAAATACACAGCCTATTACTTGCCAGTTTTATGTGATCCTTGATAACTTCTCTGGCCAGGCGTTTTCAGCTATCAAACACTGGAGCACTGTTTTGGTCCGCAATTTTACTCAGCGCCATTGTAGTGAAGATTTAGATATGCAAAATGGGTTTTATGTGAGTTTATTAGGTAACGGTTAAGTCAAAATAGTTAACCGCCTGCTGTTGCAATTGCTCCTCTAGTTGATTGAGAATGAAAATAGTAAATCTTGGTTTTTTTTTTTTTTTTTTTTTTTTTTTTTTTTTTTTTTTTTTTTTTTTTTTGTATGAAGAATGACAGCTTTGTGCAATGTGTCAGTCTGGCATATAAATGCACTCCTCTTCTTGATGTACACCAAAGGCTTGACACAGGATTACAGAAGCTGAATAAAGAGCAGTATGTGCCATGTCTTGCTTTTGCTGATGAATGCAGCTTGGGCTAACTGTCAGTAGGGCTTAGAGAAAATGGTCTTTTAAGTCAGGACTGTGCTACGTACCTAGTGAGCTACTTGCTCTTCTGAAAATTAATATTTATTCTATGCCAGGTTCCACATTGCCATTTTACTGGATTCAACTCCTACTGTTTGAGCTGGGTGCAATCAGCAAATTGTCCATTTCCTTCCCTGTTTTCTGTAGTATTTTTTTATTTTTTTTTAAAACATAGCAGTAATGGTGGAAGGTCTGTTTCTTTGTGGTGTTTATTCCTTCTCTTTGATACTTAGCCAGAGAAGACTAATCCAAATACATCAGCTGGTGAATTCCAGATGGTAAGTGAAGGCAAACTGTGTGGCAGAAGCAGTGAATCTGTAAAAGATCGATTGCTTGATCATTTTATGTAGGTGCATAAAGACTTTTTAAATTCAAGGTTTTTTGCTTATGTAAAGTTTGAAAGGGAAAAAAAAAAGCGCCTCTTAAAATTTCCAGGAATCAGTTCAAAATACTGCAATAATATCTGTAACATCATTTGACTCTTGTATCCCAGATTTCAGTGTATGCAGAGATGCAAGAAAAGATAGGATGTTTCTATAGTTGGTGACAAAGTGTCCTGTAGGCACTGGAGAAGTGAATATCAAACAAAGATTTGAAACAGTCTTACACCACAGATCTGACAGAAAATTTTTAAAGAAATAGTGAAGTAATACAGACATCTTTTTTACTGCTTTTTTTTTTTTTTTTTTTTTTTTTTTTTTTTTTTTTTTTTTTTTTTTTTTTTTTTTTTTTCCCTTTTTGTTTTTTTTAAAAG
>WHYT01017431.1:269021-312502 GCA_009806455.1 Tetrax tetrax
CTAAGTTCTTTGTTCTTTCATTCATAAATTCATAAGGAGTTTATGAGCTTATGTTTAATGTTTTCCCATTTAACAGAAGAAAAAGATTTGTTCTGTATTAATTAGCAGATACAGTAGCATGATTGGGAGAAGACATGGCGTATTAATGAAATTATGGTGTACTCTGAAATTCCTTTCCTATGGAAACTTGTCAAATACAGTGATGACTCCTGCTGTCCCGCAGGAGCATCTCTTGTTTCTCTGTAAGTATGTGAGGAGCATGATGCTGTACTCTATTGTACTATCTGGAATAAATACTTTGTCACAACAGAGTACATTGACAGTTTCAAGTGCAAGAGAGCATATGTATACGTGTGGAGTAAATAATCCTGAGATGTGGCAGTGTTTTTAGTTCTCAACCCCAAATTTATGCAGTGAAGAGAAAGTTTTATAGAGTGATTTCCTCGCCCTGCAAGGACTTCATTATATATGGGCAAGGCTGCTAATAGTCATTGAAACATTATTGTTCTTAAGCATAAATCTGCTTTTTGTGAGCGGACATGAAATTCATAATCCGTTAATGTCTGGTTCATTCCTCTACTACCCCCCACAACACCACCCCACACCTTGGTCAATGGCTTAGCAGCAAAAATTAGCTGTGAATGGAAAAAGAGAGCAGAGACCAAAAGTTAATCTAAATATGTAAATATATTTCAAAGTTATGTCCTTGTTAAATCTTTAGAAGACTCTCACTCTGTCTTCATATCATGCTGTTGCCCAGCATCCTGTCTAAGCCTGTTACTGCTCCTACTTGCTATCAGCATATTCATTAGCTATTTAATCTTTTAATTCCTGTATGAAGATTCACAGAAAAGTAATGTTTGCCTGTAAGTGTATGTGTGCATGTGGGTTATATGCCCATACAAAACAAGTTTTCTTTCTGTTCATCCTTGTGTTCTTGCCATAATTCTATCTTTCCATCTTTACAAATGGCTCCCTGGTGCCTACTACTCAACCATCTTCTGATGCTGAGTCCTGTCACTGGGCAAACAGGAGTGCTGTTTGGGGAAATTTTTTTCTTCTGAGATTTGGTGGCTATTCTGGGAAGACTATCCACCCCCAAGAAATTATTTTCTCCATCGTAGGTGTCCTGTTGTCTGATGGACACTGATAGTCTGGAAGTCCTTGTCCAGAGATTCCTGTGTCCTCGTTTGGCAAGAAGCTGTGGTCCTGAGCAGTGTACTTAAACCTGGGGATGTGGGGAAAACAGCAGGGCATGCAGAACTTTGACAGTCAGTGCTCTCTCCTGTGAGCTGACAACAGCGCTGGAGCTTTGTCAGGTGCCATTTCAGGAACCTCTTTCTGTATTTGAAATGTGCTACCGTGGCCCATCAGAGGCTAACTGTAATGACCTAGGTGCCATCTGACTTTTTACATAGCATAAGAAGTACTTTGGGATGTCGTATGAGTTCTCAGCAATTTGAGAACAGTCTGTTGCATCATGCAAGCTGGGAACATGCTGGAGGACTTCATGGTTGTATGGCATGCCCATTAGTTCAGACTTTTTTTCCCCTATTAGCCACTGGAATGTGCTGCTTGTGCACCTGGAGCACATGGCCAACAGCACTCTAATTCTTGTGCACTGTTCAGCCACCTGAACTTCTGTGAAGTTAGCAGGGACAATCAGGGGATTTGCATCAAGTGCCCTTCTGCTCCGTACTAGAACAGTAACAAGGCCCCACTTTGAACAACTGTCTTCCAGTATGTACTATACATCGTGTAGCCACAAAGAAATCCACTGTTAAAAGTCTCTTAAGGTCAACTTTCGGACCTCAAGTGACTTTAAACAGCATGTGTTTGAGCAGAATTTCAATCTCTGGCTCTGTATTGGGGTGCTGCGTGCCCCACTGTTCTCTGTGCACTCTACTGTGAATTGTTGCATGGTTCACTATTAAGGCTACTCAGGTGGCCAGCAAGTATCATACCTTGCTGGTGTTACTTTAAATGTAACAGGGAGTACCTTAGACCACAAACTTCCATTAAATGATGACCATTTTAAATTGACCAACAGATGGCACTGTCAGTCTCCTTTTCTCTTGTGACTTAGAAGCTGCTCTTATGCAAACTGTTGTCCGGATCTCTCTGCTGCTAAATTCAGTAATTTCGTTCTAATTAATATTTCATTTAAATTCCTAATGTCTTATACTAGTGTTTAAAATCTCTGCACGCCTACATGTGCAATGAAACAAATTATAAGAATGCATATTCATATATTTAACCTGTGATATTCCTGCTAGTATATTAAAATGACTCTTGATTTTCAAGGGGTTTATAATTCAATCCTGAATTTGAATAATTTAAGTAAAAGAGGCACTGAATGTGATCCTCTCAGTTTAACAGGTGCATACAATAGTGGAGAGCTAAACAGTGGTTTAAAAATTGATGGAACCAGCTAAATTGCCTAAAAAGCACCATGCACTAATTCATGGAAACTCTACCTTTCTTTTTTCTCAAATTTATAGTAGGTTTTGATTGTATTCTGTATCTTTAAAATGCCTGTTCAAGATCCATAGAAAACACCACCAACTGATAAAAATGTCTTGTAGCAGCTACGTCCTCCTATATTATCTGTATTGCTAATGAGATTTTCAGAACGAGACATTACTGAGAAAGTGTCAGGAATAGGACTTGCCTCGACACAGAGAAAAGAAAGATAAAGTCACAAGGAAAGAGCGCAACACAGAGTTTAAAGGAACCTTTAGATAGTTTTGAAAGCATAAATGCTGTGTAGTGTAAACATCTAGCTGTGGGTAGCTTCCCTGGAAAAGAGAGACTGATGAGGCTCCACTCTGCATGCTACCACCCTCGCCATAAAGAAGGTGGTTTTTTTTATTATGTTTAAATGGAATATCCTGTATTTCAATTTGTGCCAGTTGTCCTTTGTCCCTTTCACCATGCATGACTGAGGAGTGTCTGCCTCCATCGTCTCACCCCCCTCCCACCACCTGCCCTCCCCGTGCGTATTGATAAGATCTTCCTTGAGCCTTCTCCAAGCTGAGCTGTCCCAGCTCTCTCAGCCTCTCCTCATATGAGAGATGCTCCAGTCCCTTAATCATTTTTGTGGCCCTTTGGAATTGCTCCAGTGTGTCTCTGTCATGAACTGGAGAGCACAGAGCTGGGCACAGCGCACCTGACGAGCTCTCACCAAGGCTGAGGGGAAGCATCGCTTCCCTCTGTTCACAGAGAGCACACCATTTTTCTTTCACAGTAGTCCCAGCTACCTTGACAAGATTATGTCACTTTAGGAATATATAAAGGTTACTTTTGAGTTTTAGTATTTCTTGTTTTATGCTGAAAGATGTTAACTTCTCTTAGTGTAAAGCTTGTTTTCTGAAAGGGCTGCCTTGGCATAAAGATGTTTGTCAGCCTGAGCACTTTGGAGAGCCCTAGAACAGCTTCTCCACAGCTGTCCTCCCTGGATAGTCAGTATGTACTTTGCACAGAGCACCTCTGAAGTACTGCTCTGAATTGCTTGGTTTCACCAGTTGTTGACCGATTTTGCAAAAATGTATGTGAGTAAATAAAATGTTACTAATGATTGGAACCAGGTTTTATTTTCCAGTAAGAGAATAGTAGTAGTATTCCAAATTCCTTGTGGTGACTGAGTACAAATATATACTTACCTTGCAGAGCACCAAGACAAACTCTTCTGTGAGGGTGCAAGAAGGCGGACACAGGATCTAGTAGCAAATGTAACGTGAGCTTCCTTTATACTCAAGGCTTTTTTTTTTTTTTTCTTAGAGGTATTTTTATCACCACAAGGTGTTTCAATTATGTTTTAATTAAGCTGTATGATTATAGGTGCTTGTCAACAGAGGACATCTATCTGGGTAATTAGAATGGTAGCATAAGGGATAATTATAGAATATAAAAAGTGGCTAAATTGAGCCTGTTGTGGCGCAGTTAAATCCTGCACAGCCACTCTGCTTTCCTTACCCCACCTCGCTTGGTGCTTAAGTCACTGGCTTGATGTCCACTCACACTCCATTGCTTTAAACTGCATTATTCTTCATTTTAAGTCTGATTTCAAATACAGAATGGAAGTTAATGGCTTTTTTTTTCCTTAAAGTCAAAAGGGAGCAACATCATGCCTTTGCAGTTTTAAAAGTTTTCCAGAAAGCCTTAGATTTCCTTCAGTACACACATCTTGATATTTTACAGTCCCTGAGAATACATGAATCCAAATTTTTATGTGGAATTCTGAAATCCAACAATTCTTAATTATGCTATTCATGGAATAAAAACCTAATGGTTAGAGTGAAAGCTTCAGAAAAATAAACACCATTTCTAAATTCTAAAACACCCTCACCCTATGCAACTTCCAGCATAGTTTGTAGATTTTTGAGGTGTCCTTGCTTTTTATGTCATAGTTATTTTCTTTAACCTGAGTTTTTGAAAAGACAAGAAGCCAGCAGCTCTCTCATATTATTATTTGAGAATACAGTAGGAGAAAAAAGTTCCTTTTCCTCTGAATCTAAAGGAGAGTTCCTGTGTTAAGCACTTGCTTTGCAGTCTCAGGAAGGCAGTGGTACCTGTTCAGCTTTGCTGAGCTTTCTATGAGGTTCGTATTCGGTTGATTTATGATGAGTAGGAATAATTCTATAAGATACAAAGTACTGTATCTTAATTTGTGTGTTGGAACCTCACTGTAAATTTGTTGTCCCTTTCATAATTAAATTGCAGTAGCTAGTTTTATTGCTGTTCCCAGGGATAAATCTTTTATCTGAGTGCTTTTATGCTCTGTATCTCTATTGCTCACCTTTTTATTGTGGGTAGGGGATTATTTTTTACGATCTTCCTGGCGGTCTTGACAGAAACTTAACTTATATTGGTCTATGTCTTCTAATTTATTTGTTGACTGGAGAAACCCTGCATTAATAAACTTTTTACATATTGCCCCATACTGTTATGTTCTTTTCAGCTTATGTGCAGATACATTCTATTTTCCTATAGAATTCTTAACCTTATTTCTTTCTGTTCTTTAGGATGTCTATCATGCTGTCTTCAGGCAGCACGCATAACTGCTAGTACTATTAAAAGACTTGTGTAACCTCTTAGTTACAAAACCAAAAATACTGGAAAGCAGCAGATGAAGCTTGCGTTCAGTTACAGCAGCAAACTCAGAAACCCCCTCTGGAATTACTGTCTAGTACATATGGGGTTTTCTTGGAAGGCAGAGAAAAACAATAAACTTGTAATTGCTATTTGGTATAGGGCTTTTGTGGAGAAGAGTTTGAATGGCTGAAACATTCATGAAAATGCAACTGACAGCCTTGTCTGTAAAAATAAAATGAAGCTCCAGATACAAGAATTAGAACAGAAAACTAAAGCAATACACAAGAATTATAAACAACATAAAATGTAATTGTGGCATTTAACATTTATGCTGTAATGTCATAAACGTCAGCCAACAGTGCCTTCAGCGGAGATTAAATTGCCTCACTTCACCAGTGGGGTGGGCATGTGTGGTAATCATTCCAGTTGCCTCTTGTGCACAGCTGTCCCAAGATCTCTCTTGACAGAAAGGATACTCTTCACTACGTTTGCATGTGTCTCCTCCCCTTTTGGAATTTGTCAGAATTTTACCCAGGATTTATGTTGTCTGGGGAGCCAGGATGTTGCCATGGCAATTTCAGTTGTTTAGTTTATAGCTTTTTTTGATATAAAAGTGGTATTCATCATAGTGCTCTTTTTAAAAATTTTAGAGGTGTGTTAGTAACAGGTAAACACGTGATGCAACGTGCTATGTTTCTGCTTTTTATAGGAAAGAAAAAAGGAAATGAAATCTGATTTGCTTTACCTTACATTACGTATATAAATGCCAGAGTGAAACCTGAATTGCACTTTGAACCCTGCAACTGTCTGCACTAAAATATGTTAATGTTCAAGTGTGTTTCTCTTGGTCAGCCTTTGTTGGGTTGGATTATATTTATGAAGCTGGAGACGCTCCCTCTGGTGGCTAATTTATCATTTAGCATCTTTCACATTTTTAAAAACTGGTTTCTGTGTAGTGTGGTGGATAAAACACTGGCAAGCACAAAGTGTTGGTTCAGACGCTGTTGGAAATGTAGCGATGTTTGTCAATTTACATTCAGCAAAGAGTGATTAGTGGGCACTAATAGGAGCGGTTTGTTGAGCATGCACAAACTTTATTATAAATTTACCTGCACAACTCAAGCATGAGCTTTGACCCCTGAAAAATGAGTTTGGGCGTCTTTTGGCAGAGGTTGCTAACATTGCTGAAGTTTAGAAAAGCTGTAGGATATGCTAAATTCGGAAACCATTTTGCCCAGCCCAAAGACCTTGTGCTTATAATGTACATTTTATAATCTTTTAGCAAAAAGAAAGCACTATGTTTATGTTATGTTGTGAAAGAAGGAGAGAAGAGGCTGAATATCTTTTTAATTAGAATACTTTTTCTTATTATATCTTGTGATGGTGAAAAAAATATTGTTGCTAGAAGAAAAAAAAAAACCAACACCTAGATTTCAGCAATAAGGGCTCCTAACATTCTCTCTAAATTAGAGAGCTTTGGAGCTGGAGGTCCCTGCCAGACATGCAATTTTAATTAACTGGCTGACTACAACAGTGACTGGGTATTTAGCAATATATAGGGCTTGCAAGGAGATTTTTCAGTCTTTTAGAGTAGCAATAGAATTTTTCTTTCCTCATTCCAAACAGTTGGATTCAGTGTAATTAATATACTAGCTTTGAGGTGTAACTTTAAAAAGGAAATGTAACAGCTTAGAGAGCTCGTATAGGAGGGATATTTTCAAGGATTTTTGAGCTACTTTGAAAGAAGCCCTAAATTCATATGCAAATGCAGGTGTTTTGGAAGCAATTTTAAGGATCAGTTTTCTCTAATATATGATATAAACACAATATGCAATGCTGTCTGGCTTTTGGGGTAACCTTTGTAATAGATTCAGTCCGTCACTTGTGATTTGATTGTGATGCTCTTAAAACTTTGATGATTTTACCTTGTACTCACTCTTTCTTTCTGTGAGCGTTAATAAACCCATGTATTTTTAAACTCTATAAACGTTCTTCTCAGCTTTGATGACAACTTGCATAAGATTTGTGATTTGGATGTTTTCCCCAAAAGGTCAACTACTAGAATCATAGAATCATTGATTCATAGTATGGTTAGGGTTGGAAGGGACCTTCATAGGTCATTTAGTCCAACCCCCCTGCAAGGAGCAGGGACATCCCTGACTAGATCAGGTTGCTCAGAGCCCCATCCAACCTGGCCTTGAATGTTTCCAGGGATGGGGCATCAACCACCTCTCTGGGCAATCTGTTTTACACCCTCAGTGTAAAAAACTTGTCCTAATATCTAACCTAAATCTACTTCCCTCTATTTTAAAACTGCACTGAGAATATTGGCTTTCATTAAAATTAAATACGGTAAGAATTTCTGCAGTCTGCTTTTGCAGATAAATTCTTTGAATATTGAATTGATTGTAGGCTGTTGATTCAAAAGTGAAAAGCCAAAGCTAAGTAATCACAAATTTAATTACATAGAAACTTGTCTAAGAGTTTTGGAAGCCAGATTACTGTTTTTCCTTGAATTTCAAAATAGTGAGATTTGGAACAACTAAACAACATCTGCTGAAAATAAAAATGTGTTATGATTCTAGTGAGCAAGAAAAGAACTGCTCCAGAAGCTGCTTCAGCTAGTTCAGAAACACTTGTTGACCAAAGAGCTAATTTCTTTCCTGTTTTCTATGCAATTCCATGGCTTTGCTTTCAGTCTTAATGAATGTGTATTTTTCCTTTATCTGTCAAGCAATTGATAGTATTCCAAATTAAGGCTTTTCATGTGCTTAGTATTGCTAACTACAGCCATTCAAAAATGAGATCTTGCTCCTGCCCTCTTTCCTGAGTGAAGTCAGTCCCTTGGTCATAGCATCATGATTTGAGAAACTAAATAGATCTATTACTCTTTAAAAGATTTATGTTTATTTTCTCTGCATTTGTCATTTCTCAGAAACTTCCTTTTCAGGCAGCAAGAAGCCCAAGGTTCTGATGCTGGCTTCTAATTAAAAAAAAAAAAAAGGATTAAGAAGTAATTCCATTCTTGTTAGATTTATTTTAAAAGTCTTGCCAGGTAGCAGTGATGTACAGTTTCAGTCTATAGTCAGGTTTCCGCGTTGTCCTGGGACAGCAAAATAAACTTCTATATTTGTTTTGAACATAACTTTGTTAGCCTGACACAACCTCTGCAATCCAAATGTTTGTATGAACTGTGATGTATGAAGCTCCCAAATCATGTTTTCAGTCCATTGGCCAATGTTAACCAAATTTCACAGAAGGTCAGAAGCTTCAGATATATTTACAGTTTCACCTTTAGCTTAATGTCAAGAAAATGATGAGCTGTCCCTGCAAAGAACACCCCATGCGTTGCTGCTTCCTCCCTTACACTGGTCTAACGGTTCTGTGGCTGTGCAGTCACCAGAGCTGCTTGCTGATCTAGGTTAAAATCAATCATTTCTAAGTCAGCCCAACTCCTAGGTGGCTAAGCAAGCCAACCACATGGCCACAAGGTTGCTGTCACTGGCCAAATGGTAACAGCAGGTTACTGGGGAGAGCGGCAGGGAGGAGGACAGAGTTTGGAATTACCTGCTTTGCTAGCAGCCTGTTGTTAGATTGAGCCACAAATCTTTAGAGAGTCAGACCTCCTTAGGTTCTGATTTACAGATAGATGTAAGTATATTTTCCAAAGCTTTATGCACCATAATAGGAGCAAAGATTAAAAGAAGGTTGGGGAAGCATCTCCAAGTGCAAACTTCCCCACAGTGGTCTATAATGAGGAGACCATTATAGAGATTCACTTTTATTGTTCTTTTTTCTATTTTCTTGACATTCTCACATGGGACCAGCTCAGCGAGGCTCCTGTAGCAAAAGAATAAATTGAACTGATGGCCTGTTGTGCTTCAAGAAGGAAGGACAGGAGGGAGGAGGGATGAGGACGGAAAAGCTATAAAGAAACTTATGCCTCTGCCTTGTCTGAAATTTCCTTTAATTGTGCTGTAGGCAGAGGAGAAGTTAAATATTTCCCTGTTGCTCTATATTTAACTACAGGCACAAAAGCAGCCTAATTTAATTAAACAGATGAACAAATTAATTCAGACTAACACTTGGTGATTTAAGCTTTTAGCTCACTTTTCCAGAAGGCTCTCAGAGCCCTTATGGAAATGGAGCAGTCTGTAGTCTCAAAGATCTTAGAGATACTTTAGGTTCAACTTTGTTTTAGTAAATCTTTCAGCAAAACAGCAGCAATAGAGTGGCAGAAGGATAGCCTTACAAGATGCCCTTCACCGATAACAAAGTATAAGTAGTCCTGACTTGCCTTATATAGGGACATTTTCAGTTATTTAGATTTCCTTGTCCTATAAAGAAATTCCAGAACTGCAGCCTACATAGGAATGAATGAGTGCTTCCACTGACTGAGTACTCCTGTTAAGGGGGTTAAAAAAAAAAAATAAATTCAAATGTTACACAATTGTTCCCTTTATTTAGGCACCTAGTATCCATGTACTATTTCTTAAAAAGTGACTAACTCCAGAAACATGTTTACTGTTGCACATCTAAGTATTGCATGTATCTGATTAGCAAAGCAAGTAAGAAAAAGTTTACATGTGTTGTCTAAAAGACAAGTAAAAAAAAGAGAAATTCAAAAATTCTTTTCTACTGCTGCAGATGAGTAACACATGTTCTGTGTTTTCAAGCACCAGGACTTCAGATAAATAAGAGATCCTTGTCTTCTAAAAGTCACATGCTTTGATTTAATGAGCAAGTGGAATACACAGCTCGAATCAGTGCAAACCCGAGTGCTAAGAGAACATGCAAGGAGGTGAAATAATATCTGTATAACACTTGGACATTTACTAGCAATTAAATGCTGCATCAAGTAATTTACTGAGACTCTTCTTCCATACCTAATGTCTGAAAACAACAGACTGATTTGGGTCCTTCTATAAAACATGGAAGTGTGCGTGTACAAAGTTACAGAGGGCATTTTTATTTGGTCTAGACATGCTCTTATGTGTTTTGCTGGATTTGGATCTTGGTTTGTGAAGGTTCGGGAGTAACTGATTTTTTTCTTTAATAAGCCATAGGAGGAGACACAGGATGAAGTTTAAGAGAATAAGAACATGACAAATGTCTCAAGAAGTTAAAGAATTATTCTTGATAATTATGAATATATGCCACTCTTCTACTGCTTCCAGGGCTTATCCATTACTAAGGTCTCTTGCCTTCTCAACTTACTCTGACCTGCTCTCAGCAGGGACTAGAAAATGAAGACTGTCATCATCATGAACATTGTTGTAACAAGGGCACAGATAAGACAGAGTATTCTCTGGTAAAATGAGAGATACCTGAAGGATTCCTGTAGGATTTTCAGCCCATGAATTACAAGTTGGTGTTATGATGGTCCACTAAAGGTTATAAACTATGAACGCAATCAAATAAAAGGGAAGCAGATATGATAATGGAAGTAACCGGACCACTCTCTTGATTTCAGCATCTGTTATTCAGAGGCTCATTTAAAAACCTAATTCTTGCTCTAAAGCTGTTCGCCCAAAGTTAGCATTAGAAATTGTTGTCCTTTTTTTTTTTTTTTTTTTCCTAATCAAAAATACTTTTTGCATCATGTTTCATGTTCCTGTACTTTTTCCCAGAACAAAAGAGGTGGAGCTACTGGAGAGAGTCCATTAAAACGATTAAGGGATTGGAGCATGTCTGTATAAGGAAAGCCTGGTAGAGCTGGGGCTGTTCAGCCTGGAGAATAGAAGGCTCAGAGGGGATCTCATCCGTGTTTTATATACTAATGTTTATTATCTGAATGGAGAGTATAATGTGGTGCTCAGTGACAGGATGAGATGCAATGGGCACAAACTGAAGCACAGGAGGCTCCTTCTGAACATCAGGAGACATTTATTTACTGTGAGGGTGACCGAGCAGTGCCACAGGTTGCCCAGAAAGGTTGTGGAATCTCTGTTCTTGGTGATATCCTGGAGCTGTCTGGGACATGGTCTTGGGCAACTGGCTCTAGGTGGCCCTGCTTGAGCAGACGGGTTGGACCAGATGACCTCCAGAGGTCCTTTCCAATGTCTACCGTTCTGTGATATTTCTTCTGTAGATGTATTTTTATGCTCTAGATATGCTTTGAATTAAAAGCTAATCCTGTACAAATCCTCATTTAAGTAGTTCAATCGTGCAATTCCCTTGACTTCCGGCACAGTGATAAGTATACTGATAGTAAAAATTTTTCTGCCATCTCTGGGGCATATATGGCAGACACTGATAGTTTTGGAGACAGATCTCTGGAACTTGGTCACCTAGATTAAGTATTTGATTGTGAATGCAACAAATAATAAGACAAGTGATTATTCTAAAATGGGCCTTGAAATGGTTGCTGAGTAGAGCAAAAGTATGCCTGCAATTACTTGTGCGTGTGAAACCCTGTATCAGAAAATATTTATGCTGAAAGTCAGACCTTTAAAAAAGTATTGTGAATTAGAAGACTTACACTAGAACTGAGAGATCCATGTTGTATGGGGAAGAGGAAATATAACTCACTCTGTCAAGTATTCTAATTTGCAGGTTCCTGTTTTATTATAATTTAGAGATAGGAGTAATAAATGGAAAGATATCATTCCATGAAGCAACTAAGACGGAACAATGAATATATCACTTTTACTTCTTCTATAACTTCTCCTGAATTTATTTCCATGTCATCTTTTTTGAGTGATTTTTAGTGTTGATCATCCCCTAGCCCAGAATTGATAAAATAATTGTTCCCATGGGTGCTACTAGTATTTCCATATCATAGACATCACCAAAGAATTTAATCTTTTTTTTTTTTATTTTTCCATAAATCGTGGTTAAGTAGCAGGGATTTTGGAGGAGAGGGAGAAAAGAGAGAGAGGAGGGAGAAGTTGGCCAATGACTTCAAAATTATCCATTTAGTACATCTGTAAAACACTTTTCTGTTTACAAGTTTTAGATATAATTGAAGGAACTATGGGCACTTGCAAAGAATGTTAGATTCTGGCTTCAATTTTGGGTGGAGCGTTCATTTCCCAGTCACACTTATTTGCCTTTTTCCGGAATGCTGTGTTGAATGAAGGGGCACGAACTCCGTAATAAGATTTGCTGCATCTATTGAGAAGTATAAACTGTTTGTAAATCCTCCAAGTAACAAGAGTGAAGAATACGATTGTAGATGCCTTTATACTTGCACTTGTGCTATTTTTGCATTAGGTAGAAAGGAATATCTTAGAACAAAACCAGTTTTGGCTGACTATAAGTGAGGATCCTCTGGTCAGGTTTCATTGGCTTTTGGATCTTGGCAAACTGCCTATGTGCAAATTTTTTTTTTTTTTTTTTTTTTTTTTCCTTGCATAACCCAAAAACTGTAGTATGGTATTCCATTGTCTTATGTTTTATAATGTTAACTTCATTTTGTTGCAGCATTTTGTGTGTATCCAGTTAGCTCAGAGATAATTGAGAAAAGAAGATGTGAGGGAATGATTGAGAGGGTAAAAAATAAAGATAGATACAATTTTCAGCTGGAGTGTGTGTATATATGGGTGAGAAAGCAGGGCAGGGATGATCTTAGAGTGTCACAGATTTTTCTTGAATGAAGAAATTTGAGGCATCAAGGCTGATATGGAGTTATATAAGCATTCTTTTTATACAAGAGCTTCATTAGATATTATTATATTAGATATCCACTTTCTGGATAGAAATAAAAGGTGAAAAAATTTTAGGATCCTTGTTTGTACTTAGTATCTCTGATCCAATGGCATCACTTAGTAAGTCAAATCTAATGATTTTTTTTTTTCTAACATCTTAACACATTGTAAATCACATCACTATTTCCAGCTGTAGGTCTTATCGTGATGATAGATGTCTCAAACTATTCAGGTGTTGAAGATACTAAAAACAATGGGCTGCGTTGGTGGTTATTCTCTCCTAGATGAAGAGACATCATGCTGGTAGCTGCCTACTCCTGCTAAATGAGTAAGTTGAAAGAATTATATTCAAAATATGTTTCTTGCTCTCTGCTGCTGCCAAAACGTTTACCATGTTGTTGGCATATCAAGCTGTCAACCATCTGGATGCCATTCAGCCATTTTTGCTTCTCAGGATACCGTTCAATGATACCCACACAACCAAATGTCTGTGCATTCTACAATTCAGTGTGACTCAGTAAAGATGAGAGGAAAAACCACAATTTTCTCAAGTGGCACCAGGCACCTATGTCTTTGCTTTAGTCATCTTCCTGTCAAAAAACCCAAACCATCCCTTATGCACATCAGTTCAGTTCTATCTGCTGGGCTGCGAAGTTCAATAGCTGTTAAAGCTATCTGCTTTATTGATGCTGTTTTGCAGCTGTAAGATATGAGCAATGTTAAATAAGATGAATTTAAAAAAAAAAAAAAAGAGAATATAGCAGTTTACGATAACTTTGGTCAGGTTGCAACAGAAAGGGGAAAAAAAGGTTGTCAGTGCTCATGTGACGGTTGTCTACTGGTGTGGAGACACTATTATTAAAATGGTAGTACTGTAGAAAAATCATGGCTACAACGAGCTAATAAGAGTTTTCTGAGTAGCTATAAAAACTTATATTTATGTTCCACTACCTGTTAGTTTACCATTACACTTCATAACAATAATAGCTGCTAACAAACAAAATCTTCCTAGGAACATTTTCCCAAATGTGTTATATTATTGGCTTAGTTACATAGAAATGCCCAGAAAGCCAACAGGCTGCCCGTGACGGATATCTACTGTACCACATTTAAAGAGGGAGCAAAGGGACCTGTACTCGGTCCCTTTTACTTTGATTTCGTGGTCCTGGCTGCCTACTGTTTCAGACTCTTGGGGACAAAGGGAAAGGAGTTATGTCTAGAAATTAAATATAGTTTTGAATTTCCTCATTAAATGGAAATTTTCTGACAAGGTCCAGTGCAAACAGAAATACTAGCCCCTGTTTGATCTCTAATCCTGAATTGCATAGTTGGTCTAAACCCTATTTTGCTATCGGTTGGCCTCTCTAATGACAATAAGAATATTTTAAGTCACAGTTTTGCTTTGCTGCCTACACTTTGCCATGGTTACATGAGGAAATAACTTCATGACACATGGTTGGCATTTCTTGCATTTGTTTGTTTGTTCAGCCTCCAGGAGGGCTATCAGTGATACGCATCTGAGAGAGGAGGTTTGAGTTTACATCCCTTTAGCCCCCAGACTGTTAATTTTAACAATGTGAGTTAACTTGCCAGAGTTTCCACATTCAGCGTGTTTAGGACATGCCAGGGTGGGGGTGGTACAAGAGGGGGGGCTACAAAACAGCAGATGAAGGTGGTTTCATTGCCATGGGAACCAGACCGCCCATGGGGAAGAGAGCAGATCTGGTGAGCTGGGGAGGGGGCATGGAAGAGACACGTTATTATGTAGCTGTATTTATTTTTAAAGTTGTTTGTGGCATGGAAATGTCACCAATGGCAGACTCTAACTTGGAGAGGACTAGCAGCGACCTTGGTTTATAGTGTGCGGCTCTGCACCTGCTAGGTTTATCCTCACAAAGTTCCTGGCTGAAATGTTTTCCTCTGATACACTGCTATATTGAAATTGGTGACTTTGTGGATATATGTTCTTGTAACTGACAGCAGTTTGGTCTGTTGGGCATTTCATTGTGTGGATCCTGCCTGAAAAAGCAAGGAAATGGTTTTGGTTCTCATAAAAATTAAGATCGCATCAAAGGCTGAGCATCTTTGACATCCCCAGACATTGCTGTCATCTGTGTGGTTCAAAACCAAAATGCCCTTCTGTCCTTCTTTGGTATGATCCTTTCGGTTTCTGGAGCATTGATATTTGGGATAGATGAGTTATGACATCCTCAGTGCAGTTTCTCAGTTGTGACTCTATCAACAATGCTTTCATTGCAATGAAACCTGCAAAGATTAAACTGAACTTAAGTAATTATGTCATCAATATTAGTTATTATTCTAATCACCAATCAGGAAGACTAAAATCAAATAATAGTTATAAATTTGCCCTGCATTTGCACTGATTTAGTCAGTTCTCTAGAAGGGAGCCAATTCCGTCTCTTTGGCAGCCTTTAAAGATGTTGATTGCAAGTGTGTACAATGCTCCTGTTTTCCTAGTGGAAATATGCCATGGCAAATGTCATTAACACTTCTTTAAGAAATTATGTGGTACTGTAAATGCATTTGGCCTTTGGGGTTTTGGGGGGGTTTTATTTTATTAGATAGTAGTGAATCGCAGAATCATCAAAAACAGCACTTATCATTGAAAGAGTATTAACTTTACTTTGTTTCCACCCAATAAGGTCTTCATGCAAAATAAGATTTAAATAAAATGTACAAAAACATTAAAAAATAATATTGAGTCAGTAAAACTTGAAAAAGTGTTCTTGAATTGCATCTTTTTTACTAGGCTTCTAAACCAAAGGAAACATAACATATCATTAGTAAACACATATTGTGGTTACCATATTTGTCCATTTTTCAGAATTACTAGATCTTATTGCACTTTTTAAATTAAAAAAGAAAAGTAAGTTTTGCTGAACTAATTTCCCAATTATTTCATAATGTTGTAGGAGCTAAGTATTGAAATAATTTCATTAAATGAATATTCTTCACACCTGCAAGTGGAGCTACTGCTGCCAAATACTGAAATATTGCTTCAATAAACTATTTCTACTTAATGGCCTCTCTCATTGGTCTGTAGTTTGGCTTTTTTAAAAACTTCAGCACAAACATCAACCGCGTAAGACGTTAAATGTTAAATTACACTTTGAGGATTTAAATAACTTGTGGTAAATTTAGAGCTCTATGTACACTGTCTTGCTTTAAATTTAATTTTAAATAGGCTTGTTTTATGAGACATATAAAAGAACATAGGTTTTTTTTTTAAAAATGTACACCTTTGGAATGCTGATTTATGTGGTTTTGCACTTCATTGTGTCCACAGATTTCAAATAGTACTGGACTGGGTCCTGTGTATTCTCTAAACCAGACTTTTCAGTGAATATTGTATTAATTATATCTATTTAAATACAAAGAAAGTCCTTGTTTATAGGAGGAAATTATTTTCAAGCTAATAAAACCACAGTATTTCTTTCCAAGTTACATGGAAGAACTTTTCAGCCAAGGACACAACTTAAAGCTAAGGACCTATGACAAAATTATCTGATTTTACTTAGCATTTGTTTAACTGTTATGTATACTGCTGAAGGCCGTTTACTCTGACAAGAAATGTAAAATAAACCAATATTAAATCAAAACAGGAGATAGATTACAGTTGTCTTTCCTTTTTTGATACTTTGGCAAGGTAAGAAGTGGTTTGCAGACTACTGAAATTCAAAGGGCTGGTCACTTCTAAAAAAATATTTTTTCATTAGAAAAATTCTGTGAATTTAAGCATCTCAGTGTGTTACGAAAGTTATTCTTAATTACATATTTTTATGGCAAGCAACTAGTGGTATGTAGAGTCTGTTACATATATTCAGCATTAACTATTTCTTTTCAAATGAACATTTATTTTTTTGCCTTCCCTAGTTCTATAATACTATAAAACATTTGACATGGGGATATATATGTCTGGTGCATATGCTTTTTCTAACGTAGTCCATTTCCTTGCTATAGATAGCTTAAAAGTTTGGTTAATAAACTGGTCAGTTAGTATACTTGCTTTTATAAACCCTGAAGGTTGTTATTAGCTGCACCAGATTATGACCACTTTAGATCAAGGAGAATTAAATTTTTGTTTACTAATTCAGAGGTTTTGGGTTTTTTTTTAATTTACTGATTCAGCCTAAAAAAGAGGAGACTGCAGGACACCTTATTGCAGCCTTCCAGTACCTAAAGGGAACTTATAAGAAAGATGGGGAGAAACTCTTTTGTAGGGCCTGTAGTGATAGGACAAGGAGTAATGGTTTTAAATTAAAAGAGGGTACATTTAGACTAGATATAAGGAAGACTTTTTTTTTTTTTTTTTTTATAATGAAGGTGGTGAAGCATTGGAACAAGTTGCCCAGAGGGATGGTAGGTGCCCCATCCCTGGAAACATTCGAGGCCAGGTTGGAGGGGACTCTGAGCAACCTGATCTGGTTGAAGATGTCCCTGCTCCTTGCAGGGGAGTTGGACTAGATGACCTTTAAAGGTTCCTTCCAATCTTGACGATTCTATGATTCACAGCATTTTTTTCAAAAATAACAACTTTTATATCAAGTTAGAAAAGATGGAGGAAAATGTATGCCCTAGTTTTCATAGCTGCTTACAAATCATTATTAATCTGCTAATAAGATACTGAAGTATTTAAAAAATACAAAGGAAGCATTAATACTAGTGAAATAGTTCAAACAGATGTAAGAATTTTTGTAATGTGAAAAGTCATCCCAATCTCTAAGAGAAAAATAGCAATTTTATTTAAAATGCAAGACTAAAGAGAATTATTTAAAATATATTGATATATCTCTATGGGAGTGTTGACTCATTTGTATGTGCATTGTAATGCTGTTTGTTATTTTTTTTGTGGAAAAAAAAAGATAAATGCACAGTAGTGTAGTATAATGTTTGAATGTTGGAAGAAATAGAAAGGTGAAGTAGTGTTTAGCAGAATATAGGCTCTACACATGTTAATTGACAATATCATACTTTTTATTACCTTAGCTGTGTTATCTATTTTCATGCGTGTTAACTCATGTAGCTATCTAAATATTTTTAAAATGAAATCATTTTGGTTTAAAATTCCTGATAAATAGCGGGGGAAAAAAAACAGGAAAACATTTTATTTCTAAACAGCCAGTTCTGTTAATACATTGTTTTCATCATATCTTTTCCATTTGTTTTTAATTACTAAGTAAATTTCCCTGAAAAATATGATCTTTTGTGGGTTAAGGGTTCCTCTGCTCCTGCTGTTTCTTTCTTTCAAGCAGACATACTTCAATGTTTCTGGCAGCCAGATTATGTTTAAAGCAGCACATGGTAATGTTGCAAACAGTGAACACTGACTTCAAGTGAGAAACAAGCAAAGTTTTGAGCAACACAAATCCTGCATCAAATCTCGAAGCGGTGCAAACTGATATAGTTCTGATTTGAGCCAGACTTTGTTTTTCACTATATGGGGTTCTTACCTGTATATGTCCTCATGTAAATATCTTCAGTAATCATCAAGAGAGCAGTGGAAGCTCTGTAAATAATAAAATGTCAAGCCTGCCATACAGCATTCCTTTGGCTTTTGTGGTTGACTTTGTACGTATGATATAAATATAATGAGTGTATGAGATGGGTTCCAATGAGAGCAACCTCTGTATTGCATGAATTAACAGTAGTTGTATCAGGGCTGGATGGAGTCTTGATTTAAACAGGAATGCTGCTCAGCTGTACACTTGTGACCACATCATATGTGCGGGGAAGTGCATTTTAGTCAGCGGTGCTGGTAAGGCTGGAAGGGAGAATTAGAGCATCTTAATTCATCTATACGTAATATTTTCCATGTGACTTTATTCATGGTTTATCTTCTATTTCAGACTTTAAAATGGCAAGCTTTCTCCCAAAACTGAAAAAAACAAATGCAGCAAAAGAGATTTTCCCCTAAACCTTTCTTTTGTATGTATTCCTTCCTTAGGAGTTGTACTAATGATGTGCTAATGTAGCCGTAATTTTTCAGTAGGAAATGTTAGGTGGCATTAGGCAATGTTAGGCAGCTGGCTTCCCCAGCTCATTTCCTCTTCTGTGGCACAGACCTTATCCCTGTCTTCCAAGCTGTGCTGGCACAACTGTTTGTGGGACAATCCTGTGAATGAGATTGGGGTGCTGTCGGTGTTAAAACAATGCATAATATGATTTCAAATTGTCACCTCGCCACATACTACCAGTGGCACAGACTGGCCATGTTTCAACAGATACAGGAATCTCACTTAGCAATATCGTCCTACTAAGGACAATTCAAGTGAGACAAGCCACATCAAGCTATTTTGTTCTTCATCAGCATCTAATTCATTTGTATTAAAAGCTGGCTAGATAGCTGGGAATGCTGGGAAGCCTGTATGCTAATTGCTTTTAAAAATAAATGCATCAGAGCCACTGGGGCATTTCTGTTGTGTTTTTAGATTATCCATATAAATTATGAGCTTATCAAATGCGAATGTGAAATTGTCAGGCATATGCTCAGATATCATCTTTGTAAGCTCTGCAATTACTCAGGATGTCATCTCAGTCTTCAAGCAACCAAAAACTTCTGTTTCTACATAAAACATCATCAAGGTATTAGAAAGCCTTTGGCAATAAAACACAATTAAAATACCTCAGGCAGTGAAATACATTAATATAAAAGAGGCTAAGTTCAAGAGAAGTAGTTAGGGCATGTCTGCTTGACAGTGACAACAGCACAGAACCCTTGCAAATTAAATCACCCTGCTGAGAGACTGGGATCTCTGCATTCTAATGGCTACAGCACAGTGCTGGAGCTGCTACACCTAAAGCTAATTTGGACATCTCTGTGCTACACTTCAATGGCTACAGTGCTCTTTTCTTTGTGAGAGTAAGGCAGGAATAGTACAACACATTCCAGATGTTTATGTTACCAGCTTCAAACTCAGTTATATTAGATTCAGTGTTGTCTTCTACTACTGGCTCCCTCTGGTACTGTGGCTGAGTCCTTACAGCGCACCTGTATGGATGCACCCTGTTTGAGCAGCTTAGACGCAAGCGACCTTCGATGGGGAAGTCAATGAAGCTGTGCTTATTATGAGGCCAAACCTGCTCTAATATGTTCTTCGGGAGCAGTAAAACCAAGGAACCATCCCCTCAGCTCACAATTAACCATATCCTTTGAGATAAAGAATTCTCTATCAACAGGCTGAGTTATGAAAACAAATTATACAGTTTGTTTCTTAGCATTTATATGTTACTTTCACAGTAAACCTATAGAGATAATGAAGTTTTTTATCTTTTCAGCTTGAAAAGGATGAGATGCACTGCACTGTAGTGGAAAGGCTTTACTTGTAGACACTTTGCTAAGCTATCTTCATAGATGATTTTTGAAAACAATAGTTAATAGACACTTAAAATTCACATATAAAAACTATGTGCTGGAAACTTTCACTTCACTCTTACTGCATTTACACTGCATAGAGTTTACATTATGCACATAAAGAGAACATCTGTATTTTCTAATTGTAGAAGCTTTAATAAACACCAGCTTCGAAACATGACTTTCTCTGTATCCATAGAAGCACAGAATACACAACTGCAAGACGTTTCTATGCGCTACCTTTCCGATGTATATGAGACCTGACCCCAAACAAGCATCTCTATGTGGATAAAGGTGGGATCTGTGTACACTTAGTTCTTGAACTCTACTGAAGTTGCCAGCTGTGAAGATTTCTGGAATGGCAACATCCCATCATTGGAAAAAGAACAATTTATTTCATGTAAACTAATTTAAACAGCTTACAGATGAAAATCACTCTTAGTCATTACTTGCATGGCCTGGCCTCAAAAGGTTCATCAATTTTCATTTCATTCTACATCATAACTGAATTACTCATCTCTCAACTAATGTACTACATTCTTAAAAAAATAGGGAAACATATCCTTTGCTGTCATCCTACCTCATGAGGTTGTGCTTTTCAAGAGAGCGACATCTTTTCCCATCACAGCTGTTACGGAAGAGTAGCGCTATCAGCGGTGCTGTTCAGATGTGTGTTTTACAGTTCTGTCCAGGCAAACTAGAGCTACATGTCCCTCTCCAGGGACATTATGTATTCTAACTTTGCATTTTTCCTTTTATTCTTCTACCAGAGGGCCTGTCTGCTGTGGGCAATCAATTTATTTTTGAAAATTATCAATCTAGCAGTAATAATTGTACCCATGAAGTTTCCCTATGTTAGCCTTTGTCATTAACTGAAAAATATATTTTTATGTTATGGAGCTGTGTACCAGGTAACTTTAATGAATTCTACATAATAATATGTACTATACTTCCATTTCAGAAGTTTTTATGATTTCATGAAGTACCTAGTCAGACTCTGGCATGATTTAGTAGGTGGTTAATATTCAGAACTATAATTTCCTGTAAGTACTTACAGACCTCCTCATTAATATCTGTACAGCTATCACAATTGTTTTTACACAATTGTTTTTACCAGATAACACTTGCTGAAATAATCTTGCCCCCTGTAATGTAGCCTGGCATCCTGCAGGCCTCCATGCTCTCACAGAGATCTGAGAGCTGCCTCTTCCATCAGGATTCCTTGTGCCCCCGACTGAATTCTCACATCACCATCCGTACTCTGCCAACTGCTTTTTAGTGGTCTGCTCACCGTAGAGATTTTGGCTCTCCTAAATTTCTCAAGTAATTCATACTCATCCATTTTCATTTGAGCTAAATAGAAGCTTTTTATTTGCAAAGCATGAAGACTGACTTCCTAAATACGCGGTATTATAAATGAATGCTTGAAATTACGTGATAAACAATGATTTTAATGGCTCAAAATGTCTTTCATTATTTGTATGTAATCCATGTGTGAAATGGTATCTTTAGCTTCGGTGAAGATTTCTGCTTGCTCAGAGTCTTTCGCTGTTTGTCCTAAAATAAATTTGGGGAAAAAACCTCAACTTCCAACATGTTTCTAGAAATCTGCATGTGTTATGCTCCTGCATCTTCTTTATCCTGAACCATTTCTTTACAGAGCCCTTTTCTTGCAGGTTTCCCTTTGAAATCTGGAGACCAGGTTACCTGCAGCAATGCCATTCCCCTCTTCCCAACCTAAGCAGGGGCAGGAGTAAGGAGGAGGGGAAAAAAAAAAATCCTGCCAGGTAATCCCTGTGAATTATAACCTCATTAGTAAACATTCTGATTTAGATTGACTAAAATCTGTTGCTTTGCTTGGAGTTTGTTTTAACTGTATAAACAACAATTATGATTCTTGGATTTGAGAAAGCGAATAGGAAACTGCTACACATGATTTAAAGCGTGTCATCTCAATTCTATGCTTGGATAATTTTGAGTTGGTAATAAGACTGATATTAGGCAAGTACAGCAGAGAGTAGAGGACAGTGGACAGAGTGTGAATGTTTTGTCATTACACACTGGAATCTATAGGGCAGGCGATGGCGAGCCCTGAATCGCAGTTAGCTGGACAGTAGCTGGAAACGTGTTGTTGACCAAACAGCTAATGCATGGCAGGGCACCGTTAAATGTGTTATCACTGGAGAGCATTAGACACACAAGTATGTACAGGACCTATGCTCTAGATTTCCTCAGGCTGGAGGAAAGTTCAGTGAACACAGGCCCTTCCCAACTTCTTTTCAGGTGCTCTTCACATGGGCAGGGACCAAGCTAGGAGCAGAACTGCTGTGCCTATGAAGCAAATCATTGCTTCAGTCATAAGCCAGGCATATTCTAGCAGACCTATGGAAATATTATATGCACTGCATATATCGACAGTAAATCAGGTTTTGGTATGTCTGCATGGTAGGCGCGGACATATTTCATGAAAGAAACCACTTAAGGGCTGAAGTGGCCCCGTGTTTGCAAAAGCCAGTCCATAGAGAGCTGTATGTGAGAGGTATTGGTTACTTCGTGCTTCTTGCCATATGAAAAGGCAGCTGTGGTGTTATGTTCCCAAAGGACAGATGAGTTCTTACATATTGAAACAATTGACTAAGAAAAATCTAGTTGAGTTTTCCGAAGACAAAAATAGATGCACGCTTATATAATAAAGAGACTGAATCCAGCGTTTCTGCTATAAGTAACTAGCAGCAAAGCTGCATTTTGATGGCGAATTCTGTTGTCTGACTTCAATGTCCTATTGTGGGGAACTCTTTCTTTCTTTAAAATAATGTTTTCTTATGATTAAGTTATCATTGCTGAAGTTATGACTTAGCTGCATCAAAACAGAGCTTCTTGTGTGGCATAAGTCAAGCAAGGTACAGACTCTTGCACTCTCTTCCTCACAAAAGGGCAACCCATGTCACTGTCATTGGGTAAATAAGGCACACACACACACTACAGTGAGGCAAGATTCCTCAGTTAATCTTGAATCTGCAATTTATGTTCTGGTTGACTTTTTCAGAAGCTTCTTCACATTTCTTGGATTCTGTAAAACTGAGAGCGATAACATGCGGTAGATTTTGATCTCAAGGATTTAAATGCTATTTGTTCCCCAAATCCTTTGATATCTTCTTTGTTTTCATGCAGTAAATGTATTAGCTAATTTCTTTAAAACCACAGCCAGCTGACTGGTTATATTCCTGTCAATGTTAGTCACTTGCCTGACTTTTAACGTGACTTAGTACTCTTATAACCGGTCTCATATTATGTACCATTTGCCTGAATTCCTTTTCTGAAATTGCCATTAGTGCTTAGGTAATAAAAGCCCAGCAACCTGTACATACTTCACATGACCCAAGAATCTGTCTGTCGGGGTTGTTATTCTTCTTTAGTAGCTTTTGTACAGGTAAAACCAGCAACATCTTAGAGGCTTTTATCAATGATTAGCTTATTGTGAAACGTATTTCACATACCAGGAAATATGTTGTAGACCATTTTGGAATGGTGTTGTGGTTTCATAACTCCCTATCACTGTGTAGATACTGCAGTAAGAAGCACTTGATTCTGACTTTGTGCCAGTGTAATTCCATAGCTTCAAGTGGACAGAAATGAAGTCAGGTCCGGTAGAATTGCACAGATGAGCTGGTGGCTAAGCAGAAACTTTGGGACTTTTTTGGAAGCTATAAACATTCTTAATTATGCAGGTAAATGTTAATTTATCTTCCTGGGCCTGTCCATAAATTTATTGTGCTTTTGGTACTTGTAGTCCCCAAGTCTTTAGTCTGGGAGTTGTATTTGGTTCCATGTACATTTCCAAGTGTCCTCCTCTCCAGCTCCAGGAGAGTGATGAGTAGAGCAGTACCAAACATCACTCACAGTGTGACTCTTCTGCTTTCCTGATGTTGCTGCTGCTCACGTAGCTTTTCCCAAGTTAGCTTTAAACTAGCTGCTTGGGTCCCTCCAAGAAAATAGCTACAACTGCACAGAATACAGTGCAGTTGCCAGATAGGTTTGGTACCTATCCAGCCCATCAGCCTGTGCTGAAATCTTTGTTGCTGTAGCTACACAACTGTCAGCACCTGACCTACTTAAATTAAAGTCACTTTGAGTAGATTTACTCAAGCTGCAGTCAAGCTGTTTTGCTCAGAGTAGATTAACTCACAGGTCCAAGTGTCTATCATTGCCGTGCAGAGCACAATACTATCCATATGCTTATCTATTTCTATGAAATTATTTGCATTATTTCCTGTCTCTATTAATACTAGTGTAAGTCTTAGTTAATGAGATGATTATACATTGACAGCTGTTCACAGGTATTTATTTTTTAGAAATATGTTTGCTTCCATAAACAAAGTTGGTTTTGTGCAAAAGTTAGTAAGGACTGATATAATCCTTACTGCTCCTCCTCTGTGGTGGCTAAGACTGTTTGTTTTATTTGGATAATAATACATGAGTGCCCATTTTATGCTTTACGGAGTCTTACAGCCAACTGAAATTACAATATACAAATCACTCCTAGAAAGTTAGAGTAAAAAGATGCATCTGAAATTATTTCCTGGGAACTACTCTGTACGCCCAGCTTTAGTTTTTGGGGTTTTTTTTCCTCTTTTTCTACAGTTGCAAATCTCTGCTGGCCCACGTTATGAGACTGTGGTACTGTCTTTGTGCTGTGCAGTATTTCAACTGCTACATTGGATGTCCTGATAATGACTTCCATGATTATCCTTAATTGGAAGCACTGCCAATTTAATGAGTTTCCTACTGGCCATGTTGGCCTACCAATCTACCCTCCTCCTTGTGACTCCAGTGCTCATGGCTCTGTCCTTGACAGAATGAACAAATAATGCAGCCGTAAGGGTTTTGAAGTGTTGGAGAAGCTCGCCTCTCCTCTGCTGTTGTGAGCAGTAATAGCCCCTTGACTGAACCAGCAGAGCAGTACCCACAGCACAAGGTGTGTGGCTGAGATTGCTTGCTTGCTTCCATGTTCATCACTTTGACTGTGTCCACTTTACTCAGCATTCAAGGCGTATTAGAGAGAGGAGGAATAGCCTATGTAGCCAGCTCCACTTCTTGTAATTGTTGCGATGATAAGAAGTTAAGAAATTGCCTGCTGGCTCAGACTGGCTGTGCATTTTGTGTGTGTGGCTGGGGCAATCGGAGTGGCTGTTTGTGGCCTGTCCACATCCTGCTGTCGCTTCCCTTCTTACTGCCCTGGAGTCAAAGTTTTTGGATTAGGGATGTCGAGGGAGCATTCCTGTCTGTTCCTCTTAGTATCCATTTATGGACCTGTGTCCACAAATGTGTGCAGCTGCTTTTTGAACCTATTGTTACTCTGCTTCCACAAACTCCCATGGTGAGTGTGGAAGAGAAAGATTCGGCTCCAAATACCACGGTTACACAAAGATAAGCAAGCTTTTTAATTGTTTAATGAAAGATAATTTCTACTATAAATATAATCTGTCAATATTTTGCCTTTTTACTATAGCAGATAGCTGCACAAGCCATGAAACCAGCAAAGCAGAGTGAGCCAGATCAAAGGTAGAGCTGGTCTTGGGTTTCACGCAGTTTCTTCTTTCCAACGCTGGCCTTGATGCTTAAGGTAGACGATAAGCAGGGGGAATACCTATATTAGTTTCCCAGCACTTTTCCCAAGTCTCCAGTGATTTGCAACTCGCTGATCCAAAAGTAGTGTGTTTCAGTTTAATAGCAGTTTGCCAGATATTTCTTTCACAAAATTATCTAATTGCTTTTTGAATCCCTACAGTCTGGGCATCCACAACACTTTGTGGCAACACATTCCCTCCATAGGAATTCTGAAGGTCTAATATTTGCTTTGAGTTGTTGGGAGCATCTTATGTGTGTGGGGGGAATTGTATAGATAAACTCATTATTTTGAATAGCAAATGCAAAGTGTGTTTACGAGCTGTGAACTGAAATAGGGAATGATTTGTTTTGATTTATTCATTTGAATTTTTTAGTTATGCTATTGACATGACATGCATGGACCTACTGCCTGATTCCTGACTATAGTAATGATGAAACACAAACAGAAGGAAGCATTGGTGTATGGTTCCAAGCATGTATGCAAGTTATATCAGTTATACAGCTATAGGCATACATAGCTCTATCTTTACATATATGAGGAATCAAAGGTCCTTTTTAAAAGCACAGCCACTTGTTTGGTTGGATCCAAAGGTAGAGTAGCAGATTAAACTTCTGAAAACAACAGTCCTGATTCTGCCAGGCCATGGAGAATATGCTGCATTTTAAATGAGGATTCCTTCCTGTTGCAGCCCATGGAAGTGCTTATCCGAGAAAGCCAGTCTTGAGCCTTCAGCTCCAGTGTTGACCTGGAGCCTGTTGACAAAACTGGGATGGTGGAGGAGTGTGGGGAAGGTTTGTAAACAGCTGAAGTGGAGCCTTCTGGGTTTAATGTGTTCCATAACCAGTTCAAGCAGGGCAGCGACTGAAAACCCCAGATGTCAGAGTTACGCAACAGCTCCTTCAGAAAAGCCACTTTAAGTTTTCAGTGGGCTTTATAATAAAGAGCATGCATGAAATGTTCACCCACAGATAGTGAAGTGTTTGGTTTGCTAGAAGTACTCACCCACCATCAGCTCTCAGCTCATCCTTTCACAGGGGGAGAGATGGATCTAATATTCTTCTTCATCCCTAATGCATGTTTTACATTACCCTTATGTTATTGTACGTGGGTTGTGCATAGCAGACTTAATGCAGCAATTTGTAGACCTGCATCAATTTAGTGCCTTTTTTCTTCTTAAAGAAATGTTATATTGAGTGCAAAGTTTGAGGCTTTTTTCCACCTGGGCTAAGGTTGAGGACTTTGAATGAAAGGAGGGTTTATTTTGAAACTAAGATAAGTCTGGTATTTTCTGTTCGTACCTGTAGCTTTGTATCCCAGCAGTGTTCAATTGCCTCTGATCTATTTGAGCCACCTACCATGGGATGTGATAAGCTACATCCTATAAGCCCCTATTTCTCCCCTCATCTGAAGAGTGTCAAAACTATGAGCTCAAACATCAACTCTTGTACTGAAGCTGTTTAAAGAATCTCACACCAGGTAACCAGGTTTTAAATTTCTGACATTTCAAAAATTTTCCTACAAAGTCCTGCAAATTTAATGTTTTTAATGGACTGTGAGGTCAGGATTCTTCCACATGGCAGGGTATTCTTCTTTTCTGCCATGTTATGGGGGTATAACAGCACTGCTACTTGTTTTACTGTCTTGCAATGACTGAATTAAAAACCTCTAGTCTTTTTAAATAGAAGGTTGTTTTGATCCTGAGAAATGATTTAAAAGGACCAACACTGATCTGTATATTCTTATTTTGATTAAGACTAGTGCTTTGGTTTGTTTGCGAATCTAAACCATGGAAAACTATCATCGTGGACTCACATAGTCTCTAGCTCTGGTTTAGTTACCTAGCTTTACTTTAATGCAGTCTTTTCATACAAGGAAAGAAGGCGGCTGTAGCTCTGCCATGCCTTCAAATCCAGGCTGCCATCTCCTCAAATCTCATAGTGCTAGGCCTACTTAAAAGTGGAGTACTCCTTGTTCTGAATGCCGTAGGACAAAGATCTTCACCTGATATTCATTGCAAGGCTCCATGTACTTCTGCTGCATCATAAATTCTCTCATTATCGTGCACAAGACCCTTCAGCTTTGGTGCTTCCTGCCTACTTAGACCAACTTCGGACTGCCTGGAACGTTTTGGCATAGTCAGGGCTTAGCTGAGCACTGTTTGACCTCCTTTGTTTTGTATTTCTCTCTGGCTTTCTCCTCTCCACTTTGACTCTTTCTGTCACTTATCATCAGTATGCTGATCTGTATGCATGTGTGCTAGTGACTTTACTCCAGTGTTTTCATGTGTCTATAGTGAAAAGATAAAAGTTAGTCAGGGTGCCACATCTCTCCTTCTCACACCTCAGATTTCCCTTACCTCTGCCTCACAATAATTACTAATGCCAACCTCTAGAAAACTTATCCACCAGTAGAATCTGCTGAGAATAACTGTCTGTAATTGCTGACTGGTCTCCACTGGAGGACGGTAAGAGGATTTTAACAGGTTTTTTTTTTCCTATCAAGGCTTGCTCAGTAAGGCTTGACATAGCATTTTTATTCATGAGGTGTCTGATTTTTCCATGACCTGTTTATTTTTCATATTGTACTCACTGAGCAGTGTAACGTTCTAAAAAAAAAAAATGAGAGGATGCATCAGATTTATGTTTATTATAAACCAGCAATCAGTATTCATATAATCTTATGTTATTTTGCCAGAGAACATGAGAAATATACCAGAAATACAAGTTCTGTTTCAGCAGGTGTGAGGAAGCACTTCATTAAATGGCAATTTCTTGGGTGGCTTTTTCACCTTCTTCATTTGATCAGCTGTACAACATACTGCTTTTTCTTAAATGCCCCAGACGCAGGCAAGTAAGAGCAGAAGAATCAAACAGCTGTCCCAAGCTAGCAACAAACCTTGGTGTGACAGAACATGAGGAAACCAACTAGCTGAGACCTGGTTCTGCAGTGTTCAAGCAAGAAAGACGCTCGCAGTAATTCCTTCAGAGGCTTTCTGCATGGAGGGTCTTGAACCACTTTGTTAGTGCGTGTTGGTGTGAGACGCTCCAGTGGGAAGGAAGCTCTACAAGGTATGGCTATTTTTCCAAGGCAGCTTATCATCCAAGAGAATAACATGAAATACTATTACCACTAACTATCCATCCCATCTGTGGTTTATTCAGTGCTCTTTGACTTCAAAGTATAGTCTCCTTTGGACTCCAAGTAATGTAATTCTTGTCTTTCATAATGATTTTCTTATAAGCAGTCTCATTCAGCTAGCATGGTAAGCAGTCCTATTTTGTGAACTGTGTTTTACTTTAAAGGTTCAAATTTCATCTAAATTATGAGAAATACATGAAAATAGCATCCTCTTCTTATCAGCATGTAGATTTTTTTCCATAATTCATGTGAAATAAAAATAGAAATAAGGTAGAAGATGTGACAGATTAATGTAGTACATAACTCTGAAGGCATTACTATCTGGCAGAACAGATCCTAATGAAATCATCATTCAAATAAAACCTTGCTTCAAGTTACAGCATGAATATGAAAATGATAGATTAATATGCTTAAAAGAAAAGTAGGTAAATAGACTGAAGGCATGATTGAATAAAATTCAGCTAACTTGGGTAGTTTGCATTTCATTTTGTATTTGTAAATCCATGTTATAGATGCGTAGTAGACGCTTGGTATTTTCCCCTGGCTTTCCATCACTAAGTCATCACTGTGGATTTCTCTGCTGTACCTGTGATTGATATCATACCACTGACTATCCTGTGGCTACTACTCCCCAGCAATTTGGCACATCCATATCACTCACTTTTAATCAGATATTTTCTTCAGCACCTACTCTCACCCTCAGCAGGCTTTCTTTAAACTTACATGAAGGTTACTAAGAACTGATTTAGGGCCAGTGTGGTAATAAAGGTATCCCTATTAAAAAAGAAAAAGTCATTTTATTGCAATGTATTATAAAACTTACACACAGCTTTCATACGTTAAGGGCCTGTTTTATGATCACATTTGATGAGTTAGACCTATTTCACCAGAAGTGGCTTTATCTGCCAACATCCAAGAAGGCACGGCCTCATTCTTGAAGTCTGGCTCCTCCTGCAAGTCCAGCTGTCCCTTTGAGGCTGAAATCAGACAATTTACAGATGTTTCTTCTAGTTGGTCGGAGAGGGATACTTTACTGGCTTTCCTTTTTGTGATGCTTGTAGTTCCTGTGCTCCAAGAAAAATGCAGGTTTGACTTAGAAGACTGCTGGTGTGGTGCCTGAGGAGTCAGTATCAGTTACTCCAGAGCATTACTGAACTCCATGGGTTAAGGTCACCATCTGAATTTCTTCTCCCAGGTTGGGCAACTGTCTCTCACCAAGTACAGAAAGGCATCATTCAGTATGACTGTGGACTACAGTCAGGAGCAGTGTTTTTATTTCCCTTGAGGAACAGTGGTCGTATTCCCCAGATAAAACACTCTAGGTTTTTATTTTCATTTGAGAAACAAAAGTATTCATGGCTAGCCTGAGTTATGAAAGATTTACTCTGAAGAACAATATAAAACTGCTGATGCAATTAAAATGAAAATTTATCCAGAGGTAAGGCTATAGGAAGAACAAGGATATATAAAAGCAATTTAATTTCATGAGTTTTGGAAGCATTGCCTTTCATCTATTTAAGATCTATTTTCATTAAAATTTTGCAGCCTGGAGACTGACTCATTTTTAATGTACATTTGTCTTTCAGAAGCTTATTGATTTAAGTACTTGTTTGTATGGCAGTGGTCTAGAAATATTAATTTACATGCACTATATCTATATTTCTTCTGCAAGCTGCACAAATGGTTTTTTATCAAAGCTTCTTTCACTTGGTTGCTTTTTGGGAAAACTATGCTAAATGTAGATTTGGCCCACTAATGAATTATTCCATGATCCTTAGGATAATAAAGTTTGTTTATACTGGTCTGTGCCCTATGTCCTTTACCTTTCCCTCTAGGATCTTTCCTCTTTCCTCTCATGTAATACCCTCACATGGCTTGCTCCAGTGTGCTCTGACTTCCCTCTCTTGTCCCTTAAAACCTACAGGTCTTGCTCCAGTCCTTACTTTCCTTCTCTGGCTTGATGGATGAACCAGAGGCAGAAATACCCGCAGGCTGACCAGCTGGCTAGCACCACTCTGCCTTGCCAGGAACAATGTCTTTTCAAGTAAGTACCACTCATTAGTGTTAATTAACAAGGTATTCATGTAATTCATACACAGTGGCAGCTCATACTTCGAGCCAAATCTTTGATTGACAAAATCTTGTGTGACTCTGGCTAAACCAAGCACTTTGTTGATTTAACCCCAAACCTAATCCTTAAAGTGGAAGTAGTAGTCATGTAAGAAACTACTGGCTGATCTCATAAATTTAATTTGTCACACCTTTGATCCTGCAGTTTTGTACAGGTTACTTTACCAGTACATTCTTACTTTGAGCCTGCCCTGCCTTTCCATGCTGCTGTTGCAAAATACTTCTTTCAGAGGTTCAGGCTGTTTCAGGATTTCTTGTAGAAATCTATTGATTAATTTAGTTCTGGGTTTTTTTTTTGTTTTGTTTTGTTTTGTTTTGTTTTGTTTTTTTTTAAGAAAGGTGGCATTCAGATCCAGAAGCGGCTAGGCTTATTTTGCAGCTTATTCAAAAGGGTAAATACCAAAGTGCCTGCATGTATAATGCCACAAACGAGCCTAAAACAGTAAGAAACGGAAATTTGTTCCAGTTTTGCCAAAACTTGTTACTCTTATTGCAAACTGCATGGTGTTTGCTGGTTTTATGTGTCTATTCTTTGAGTCGTGTAGAATCATAAATTCATAGGATATCGCAAGTTGTAAGGGACGCATAAGAATAATTGACTCCAACTCCCTGCTCCTTCCAGGACTGCCTAAAGCTGAACTGTATGACTAAGAGCGTTGTCCAGATGCTGTTTGAACTCTTCACAGGTTTGGTGCCATGACCACTTCCATGGGAAGCCTGTTCCAGTGACCAACCACCCTCTCTGTGAAGAATCTTTGCCTAACGTTCAATCTGAACGTCCCCTAACACAGCTTCATTTGATTTTGCTGGTCACCAGAGAGAAGAGATCACCCCTCTGCTGCCCCCCTCGAGAGAGTTGACTGCAATGAGGTCACCCCTCAGCCTTCTTTTCTCCAAGCTGAACAAGCCAAATGACCTCAGCAGCTCCTTGTAAGTCTTGCCCTTGAGGCCTTTCACAGTCTTGGTTGCTCTCCTCTGGACACGCTATAAAAGGTGGATGTCGTTCTTATATTGAGCTGTCCAAAAGTGCACACAGTACTTAAGGTGGGGCCACACCAAATTATCATAATAGTATGATTATTGTATTTTACATTCCTTACCCTTAATTTAAAATGCAAAACACATTTTGTTCTTGCAATTATTAAGAAAACAAGAAAAGATGAGAATGGTGTTTTCCAAACAATCTGAACAAAAAAAAAAAACCAAAACCAAAACAAAACAAAATAAGGCAGGGTAAAACCAGAATGAACCCAAAAGTTCAGAAGCCCAAAATCTAACAAGGAATCCTGATATGCTCATGCTTAAATCTCAAAGTTAATTTTTTAAAGTCAATTTTAAGTTATGATTTTAGGGGAACATCAGCTCATGAGTTTTGATTGCAATAGACCACCTTATTATAATCAGATTATTTAAATGGAGAAAATAACCGATAGTGGTTACCTTGTGGGCAACCTTCTAGAAACAGTCAGTCAATGCTTTAATTTCTTAAGACAATGGCAATGGTGGGAATGGACATATAACATCATCAGTGGAGACAATTATATTCAGTTATTGGTACTGGTCTCTGTTAAATGTTAAACAGAAAAGAAAGAGCGCTGTATGGGGCTGTGAAATTGGGCCGGGGAGCCTGATGCAGACCCAAACCTTTCAACTTCTTGAAAATGATGTCCATCTAGTGGACACAACTCGATATTACAGCAGCAAAAACCAACGGCTTCTTAAAAGGTACATTAGCACTATCTATGTATATATAAGCATGGTTTTGTAGCTTTTTTAAAGGAGGTATGTTTATTTGCAAATTCCTGAAGCCTGTGAGAGAGTTTCTGTGATGGACTGCTTTCCTTATTAAGCGTATCATTCTTGATGGAGATATGTTCTCACTTCCGTTTCAGATTCTTACCTGCATCCTGACAATGCTGGTGGCATCTTCTTCAAGTTCAAAATCTGGACTTTGGCAGATTTTTCTGTTTCTTACTGTTTCCCTGCTGATAAATTTACTGCCAGAGAACAAGTGGAAATTTTTGAGAAGAATGATCAATCACCGTCTGAGAGATCTAAACCCTATAAATGAATTAAAGGCACAATTCTTCAATCCTTCTCTATTTGCTGCAGCAGACATTACACCAGGAAGACTCCTGAGAGACTTAAATGAATTCTCCTACTTGTGTGCACTAGATCTTGCTGCCTAGGAGATGTACTATTGGCATATGTAATAGTAGTGTACCTGAACTGTGTTTAAAAATAGGAACCCTGTGAAACAGAAAGGTAGAATCTTGAATTAGCATGATTAACAAACAGGTTTTCATATCAATTGTATTTATGAAGAATACTTAAGAGTATCCCAAGTCCCCTGTCATCTTGACTACCGTAACTGATGGAAGTAATCACAGGGCCTAGAAGAAAAAAGAAATCACAAAACCCTTTTGAAAACCTCATGTGATTTTGAGACCATCTAATCAAAATTATTCAAAAGTAAAGCATTTTCCAGCACCAAACTAAGGTGTTGGACTGCTAGAAATGAGGATGCTGCTGTATTTCACATCCTCCCCTCATGCCAACATGGAAGGGTAGCGCTGTTGCTGCCTATATGCTGCAGTCATCTGTTCTCCCTGCAGCGTCTCTTTACCCGTGCTGCCTGAGTGAGATGAGTAACTGATAGATCCATGTCTCTGAATCCCAGCCAACACAGTGGTCATTTGCTTCAGTTATTTAACAGAAAAGCTGTGACCACACTGCAACTGGAAAGTGGTTGCAAGTCTTGCTTTGATGGCCTCTGAGCATTGAGTCCCCTGCTGTGTGTGCTTTTTTTCTTCTTCAAGTACCCATATCAGGCTAATTAATTACCCAGTGAGCTGTGTTGCTACTACTGCTTTGCAGAATGAGTAGGGCAGCATTCCCAACCATTAACTTCTCTTAAAAATTGATGTTTGCAATTTGACAAGATATTTTCTTCTTGTAATGTGTTTTTCATGCTTGTTATAGCAAAGAATTTCCACTGAAATGGAAAACCTCTAGCAAGAAGCTTCAGGCTTACCAACTCAGAAATTCTGTATGAAAAACACATATTCTCAAAAAGTTTTAATTCTAACAGTTTTTTAAGGCTTCTCTAAACAGACAAAGTCAACAAAACCCTACTCAAGCTTTCATTTGGGCAATTCGAATGCATAATACATAGAGAGATGATTGGGAAGTGACATGTTGGTGTGTGTTGGTGCTTAACTATATGCAGTGGCTTAACTTCCTGATTTGACTAACTTAAAATTCACTATGTGCACTCATTTTTCTTTTTTTTTTTCTTTTTAGAGGGAAAACCATGAACAAATGTAACAATTTTATTCTCTTTTGCACATAAAAAATATTAGTTATTGCTGTTAATACTAGTATTCATAGAACACCAATTCTATTCCTCAGATACAGCAATAGAAAAAGCTACTGCAATATCTGAGCAAGGTTCTGTCTTCTGCACAGATTTGTGTCACCTTCAGTTTAGAGCTCTCATAGCTCTACCCTCACTGTGGAGAGGCAGAAACCTCATGCCAAAAAGGCTTTGTTTCCAACTAGTTTTCAGTATGGAGCATTAGGAAGTCTTTCTAATGTTCTGGAGTGATCTCCAGGCGCTGACCATGACAGCAAGTGAAACATAGATCAAAACAACTCCTGGCCCTTAAGACCTATTTTGATTTTTCTTTGCTATATAGATGCTATTCAGACCAAGGAGAACATCTCTGCAAAAGTGAAATACTCTAAGAAAAGAGCAATTACCTTTATAAATATTGCAATACGCCTAAGGGACATATTTTTCTTACACAACATTAATTTTAAAAGTAATCAAATCTCCCAGGAGTGCAATGTCACGTGAAGTGATTTAAAGTGTCAGAAGACGAATAGAAAAGTTAACACCACCATTTCAGCTTTGCCATTTTCTCCTTTATGCCCAAACTTTACAAAATGCAGTAATACATTTAAGAGATCTGATGTCTGTCCATCCTGAGGCACAATGGAGGGAATCAAGAATAGAGCAGCTGCCTGATTTCTAAACTGTTGTGTTTTTAGAGACTCTTACATAAACCTTTTTTCTTCTGACTCTGTATTTACTAAGTCAAGGGTCTATCTCATTGTTCCATTAGTGCACTACCTGAATTCACAGCAAACTAATGAAATATGGCAATAAATCTTATTAGATGTTGTATGTGGAACATAGCTCAGTCCCAAAAGCTTTCCTGAGAGACCCTCATTCCTCTCAAGCAGATATCAATGAAAGTAAGATTATATATGGCAAAAGAGAACAGCTAACTTTTTTAAAATGGTGATATCTAAATTGCATGGTGCAAATGCCATTCTTTGGGAAAGCAAGATTTTTCAAATGACCTATTTATAAAATCACTGATTGGATGTACGAGTAGAGTGGACAAAGTGCTCCTGCCCTCATTCCTGTCTCTCCCTCCTTCTTCCCAGCAGGACTCTGAGTGGGGCAAGGCTACAGGGGTTGCCTCCCAGCTTTCAGACGCCGCAGCTGCTGAGCTTCAAACGTTAGTCTGACCTGACTCTAACTCATTTTTGAAGGATTAATTTTCACACTTCAGTCTGAAGGGAGAAGGTGCAGGGATTTGAAAAGTATATTTCTTGCCGTGCTATGGGTGAGATACCTGGCTCATTTGTCTTTCATAATTTGCAACTCTGAGTGTTTGCAAGAGTGTTAGGACTCCCTCTCTGCTGTATTGCTTCCCTTCGTGTAACTGCTGGATCTGTGACCTGTCTTTGAGCAGGCCTGTTTGCTTGCTGCATTATAATTTACAGTTAAGCTGACTTTATTTATAACCCATTCAAGAGATGCAGGTAGGCTTTCAGATGCTTCTATCCACCAGACAAACGTTCATCATGGCTGAAACCTCTCTTCTGGCTCTCGACTGGCTCAGCAGTGGGCCAGCACAAGCTTCCTCAGCACTGTCAGAAATGAAGTGTTTCTTGGCACGTGCAGAAGCTGAACGCTAGGCACCTGGAGAACTCTAAAACTGAAATAGGTACCTACTTAGGTTTAAGAGCCTTCAGAGTTGGGCAGCAACTGAGCAGAGGTTTTTAGTATTATTGTTTGTAATTGCGGCTAATTTCTGCGTAGCTGCATGCTTACATACCTAAATACCTTTTTGGGATCTGACCCTAAGGATTTTTTAAACTTTCTTATGCATTAAATAACAAAGAGCAGGCAATTAAGAAGTCTTATTTAACTGAGTTAGCCTCTTGAAGAGAGCTACAAATCAGCCTCATTTCCTCCTCCTGAGAACTGTTAGATCATTTGTTACAAGGGCAAAGGGAGCCTCTGCACCATTTCATGGTAGAGGCGTGTAGGGCTGCTCTATGGGGTACTCTGTTCAGTTGTTTACAAACCAAGTGCACTAGATTGAGCATCCCAGTTGGATGTTTAGTTTGAAAAGTGATACATCAGTTGCTGTTTAATTAGGACTCTGCAGCCCACCTTTCTCAGATGCTGCTGCTTATTAAAGTGTTCCCTGATTGGGAATATGCAGATGCTGTTGGTGGAAGAAAAAGTTGCCTTCAGTCAGAATGAAAGGACTTCACCACCTCTAACTCGGAGTTATGGCAGCAAACTTGAACCCTGGGGGTTAGGTGTAAGGACAGAGGAGACAAATGGACTTCTATTCTCCTTCCAAGGAAAATGCTGTCAGCGAGGGGTGTTGCTGTGCTCCCTGGCCCAAGAGAGGAAATGTTTCTCCATCACTGCCTGTATATCCTACTTGCGTTCCTTTTGGGGGTTTCTATGCAAGAATTTCAAGAACAGGTGAGCAACTTTTCTTTGCTGCTTTTTTATTTGGGCTGGGATGTGAGACAATACCAAAAATATTGGTGTTTAATACCTCTGAGAAAGGCCTGTAAAGAATAAGCTGCTTACAGTAAAAGAGCACGGCTCATTCTCTGGTGGTATTGACTTCCCTTATCTGAAAGGCAATTAGTACTTCTTCACAAAATTAAGGGCTTCTAGACTACATTTCTCCAAAGAGACTCCCCAGTATGCTCTACTGAAATTGTGAAGATACCTCTGAAATAAACTGTAGTGTGCCATTCAAGTGCCCTGGTTTAGTATTAGTGTTGTTAACTACTTCCTGTGTAATTTATTGCTGCAAGCTTAAAAAAAAAAACCCCAAAACTGTGAAACCCTCACCAAAACTGATGGTGCTTATGGGAACTGTGGTACTGATACACTTGGACAATTAAGTTTATTCATACTGAGCTGTAGTAGCTATGCCAGTGCTCTTAGTCCATCTAGTTTGTTTGCTTCAAGTGTACCTTGCTGAGGTGACAATTTTCTGTTTCACTTTGACATATGAAAGGTGAGTTTAGGAGAAAGCATTTAATTTTTTTTTTTTAGAAAAGCTAACACTGGAGAAATAAAATGCCAAGTACTGTTGTGTGGGACCCACTTCCTCAAAAAAAAACTGAAATGCATTCTATGTTGTATGTACTCTTAAGACAGAAGCACAATGTTTCTTCTAGATGCTAAAGTTAGTGCGTGTGTGTCAGGGGGTGGGGACGGTAAGGACTGTTTAACAGGTGAGAAAGTTCCATTATGGGGGAAGGAAATAAAGCTTAATGTTCAGCTCTCTTATCCCTTACTTTGGGAATATTATCTCTATTCAGTAGTTCGCTTTAGCTTTGTGCAAGCAAAAGCCATTCTACTGTATTTCCCCCATCCTCTGGCTTTCTGGGAAGTGAAGAATCATCATCACTGTGAACAATATACTACTTCTTTCAGTTGCTTTTTCCAGGCAGTTTCAGAATACTGGTTTTGCTTACTTCAAGATGTCCATTTTTGTTAAGGCAATTGCATCCAGTAGCATAGAGATGCCCATTGAGTGGGGAATAATCATGTCAATGAATTTTGCTCCCTACAGGAAACTAAACAAGCTGCATGATTTAAGCCCATGCCTGGATGGCCAAAATTCTGGTCTTGATCTTGATACAGCCTCCATATCTCCAACTCTAAAAGGAATAGTGGGGATAGCTCACATAGTCGTTGTGGAAATTAGTGCATTTATATATAAATATTTTACACATTTTTCTGTACAACATATTAATCCACTAAGAATTAACTACATGCTTTCCCACTCATACAGAGTATTCTGATTTTGTAATGAGAAAGAGTGATGCCATAGACAAATGAGAAGAGCTGGTTAAGTGTTATTGATAGCTACATTCTGTTTATCAAGAGACTGGTCATACTTCAGAAGCCTTTTTTCTAGTCATTTCCTTCATCGTACACGCACGTTCTCTTGATGAGCAAAGAAAAGCTAATGAAAAGCCTAGGATAACGAGGTCACAAGAGCAATATCAAAAGAAACTGGGAAATGCCAACAGTCTTGATTATTATAATAATCTGGTATAGGAGCAAATTATATTTTTACTCTAATATACAGTCTTGGCAAAAGGAGTAAAAAATACCCCAAGCAATTGCTAAATTATTAAAGGCATTTATGTGTTGCAGCAGCAAAACAACTTTTCACTTGCATTTAACATATATATTTAGAGTTGGGAAGTGATGTATGGTATTAAAAACATGGCAGTATTTCTTGTAGTAAATGTTTTCTGTAATTTAAGCCAAAGAAAGGATTTGCATTGCCCTATTTCTGAAAACAAGACTGTTTTTCAAATGCTCCTAGTGACTAATCACACCCAATAAAAAGTAAGGAGTGTCACTAGCTAAATTATTATAGAAACCAGGTATTCCAAGCAGAGGGAAAGGAGGAGGAAGTAAAATGAGTGCAGCTCAACTGGATGCAGTACTGCAATTACTTTGTTTCATGAGGAGTTCTCTGAAGTAGCCTACCTGGGAAAGAGAATAGCTGCTCTTTCATGCCGTTCTTTTACTATTACACTCCCTAATTGCCACTGAAAATTTACAGTTTGCTGCTGTTCTTAGGCACCTAGCACTTGAAGCTACTGCTATGAAGTAGTATGGAGGCAGAAAGTGGAGATCTCTCTCCTTTTTTTTTTTTTTTTTTTTTTTTTTTTTTTTCAAACTAAGAATTAATCCAAGATAAAACTGATATTATTTTACTTTAGAGACATCAGAACTAACCAACAGTTGGTTCTAACTTAGACACGCTTGTCTGCACTGACATGAGGGGAAGCAAAAGTAAGCAAGGAGATTAGATGGGTTGTTGTTTGGTTGGTTGGGGTTTTTTTATAGCAATTATGGCTTAAGCATCATTAAAAGCCTTAGCCCTACCTTAGGGCTTGGTAGACTGGATTAAAACTTTTGCAGTTAGCTGATGCAAACATGCTCTGCTACGGACTGATTCTGCTGGTTCAGATTTGTTCTAAATATGCTTCTGGGCTAATGTTTTGCTATGGGCTTCATGCCAGACCACGTGTTGTCAGCTTGCCCCCTGTGTTGGGTTTTGGTGGTGGAAGGGCTACAAATGTGGCTTCTGCAAGAAGCTGCTAGAAGTTTCCCCTTTGTACGGTGGAGCCGTCTGGCTCCAGGGCAGACCTGCTACTGGCAGGGCTGAGCCAATGGGTGATGGTGATAACGTATTTAAGAAGGGGAAAGCAAAGGAGAGGGCCAGGGACATAGGTTTCACACTGCCTTTTGTCGGGTGGCTGTCTGGGCCCAGCCCAGCAGAGGGGAGAGAGGAGATGTGAGAGTAACAACTCTGCAGACCCCAAGGTCGGTGGAGAAGGAGCAGGAGGAGGTCTTCCAGGTGCTGGAGGCAGAGATTCCCCTGCAGCCTGTGGTGAAGACCATGGTGAAGCAGGCTGTCCCCCTGCAGCCCATGGAGACCCACAGAGGAGCAGAGATCCACCTGCAGCCCATGGAGGACCCCGTGAGGGAGCAGGCGGATGCCTGAAGGAGGCTGTGGCCCTGTGGGAAGCCCTTGCTGGGGCAGCCTGCTCCTGGCAGGACCTGTGGACCAGTGGAGAGAGGAGCCTGCACTGGAGCAGGTTTGCTGGCAGGGCTTGCGACCCCATGGGGGATCCACGCTGGAGCAGGGGAAGAATGCGAGGAGTCCTTCCACCAAGGAGGAAGGAGTGGCAAAAAAACCACATGTGATTAACTGACTGCAACCCCTATTTGCTATTCCCCTGAGCTGCCGGTGAGGAGGAGGTAGAGAATTCAAGAGTAAAGTTAAACCCAGGAAGAGGGGAGGATTGGGGGGAAGATGTTCTTAAGATCTGGTTTTATCTTTCAATGATGTACTCTGATTTGATTGGTAACAAATTGAATTAGTTTTCCCCAAGTCCAGTCTGGTTTGCCTGTGATGGTAACTGCTGAATTATCTCTCCCTGTCCTTATCTCGACCCCCAGGCTTTTGGTTGTATTTTCCTTCCCCCTCAGGGAGGGTGAGTGAGCGGCTGCATAGTGTTTAGCTGCTGGCTGAGGTGAAACCAGAATACTCTCAGCTGCATAAAACTGTCAGATGCTCTGTATCGCATTCTGGCTAACTAATCGAAAAAGTTTTTGTATGCATGCCATTCAGCAGTTACAGGTGGCATATCAATTCTGGAGGACCTCTCTAATATTCTGTGAGTGGCTATGCTGATGACAACAGGACTAATTTCCGAGCAAAGTGTCAGTCAGTATTCATGAATTGGTCATTGGTCCCTGGTCTGCAGAACAATAAAATCATATTCTCCCAGGTTTTTCTGTTGTCAGGAGCCTCTGGGCTTCATCCTCAGTCACTCCATATTCACCACTTCCGCTGCAGCCCCGGAGTTTGGCTGGCAAGGAATGAGTCTATGCTCAGTACATGGCCAGTTAGGGACCAAAGCAGCCTTCAGGATAACTGGGAACAGCATTGAATCTACAGTCTGTTGAGTAGCCAGCTACTGTACCAGCTGCAAGCTTGAAGGAGCATCCCAATGTGCGTTTTTACGAGGAAGAGGATGGATGAGCCATCATCCAGCATCTGAAGGTTTTGATCAGTTTTCTGCTTCTCCTTTACAGTTACTCCCCAGCTGCTTTGCACTTCCCTCACAGATGCAACAGGGCCCCAGAATTCAACCGCTCAGATGGAAACATGTTTAATAATATATTATGAAAAAGACATGGTGAAAAATTCCAATGTAAATGGAGGATTTTAGTGCCAGATTGTGCCCTGGGATTCCAATGCATATCTTCCATTAAAGCCATTAAAAATGTTCACATTTCAAGGAAGAATTTGGACTTTTAACATAATTCCCTTTTTTTTTCTTTGAGAGCCAAATATTTTCTGTGGTAACAGAGAATATTATAACAAGAATAAATATAATGCAGTGAGGCATTAAAATGAATAACAGTCCTTGATCTATTTGCTGAAGATTACAGACATGAGATGTGAAAGATGTTAGTGACTTGAAGAAAGATATTTGCTGTAATTGGCACTGCAGCTTTGCTTATATTACAAAATATGAAGGAGAGGGCTAGAGAGGTGTCTGTAGCCTCACATTGTATGGAGAGGTTGCTATGCATCTCATCATCATAACTTTCATCAGTGGTTTGCTGTATTTCATTGCTTTTTGAATGAAGCAATCCTAAAATCTCAGGGCAAAGTACTTGCCACACACGAGCTGCTGCCTCCTGTTCCAGAGGGGTCAAAACCTTGGTGGTGAGTGTGTAATTGCTGTATTTATAAGGAAAATGTTAAGCTTGTTTCCTGTACTCCCAAGGTGCTGTATGAATGAAAGTGGCATTGAATGAATGGAACACTTCTTTTTTTTCCCCAAACACCTAACCCTTCAATTTCTGTATTGTTTCAAATTGGAGCAGTAGAGGTACGCATACAGAGAAGATTTGTCCTCAGGAAAGTAAATAACTCTCATCCTTCTCTCCCTCTCCAAGTGTTTATGGCAGTTTGCTTCCATTCCTTTTTTTTTTTTCAGGAATGAAAGGGAATTGCCTGCCTTCTGGGTCTTGCACCGTATCAGCTGGAAGTGTAGATTACAGTGGTGATGGCACTGCAGCTTTACAGGAACATGCTTAGCAGCCCTTGAGTCCCTAGGTCAAGCTAAACTCCTTAGCTGGGCTATTCAGCGTCATGGAAGTTGGTGCAAAACCTTTAGAAATCTGTGTGACAGACTCCACCAGAAACCTGAATTGCTTTAGAGGGTGTTTATCAAAATTAAGCTGTCTCCACAAAAATGCTGTTTCGTCAAAATTGACTTTTAATTTTTTTTTTTTTGTCCATCTCATCAGAGAACAGATAAACATTATTTTTATCCTTCCTATTCCTTTGTACGTAAAGCATAACTAACGCCTGGTGTTTATTTCCTTGAGATGCCGTGCATATCTTCAGATTTGGTCTCCTCATTTAGGAAAAACTAACGTGCTACATTTTTGGCTGTTGAGCGGACAGTAACAGCAAAGCCAAGGGGCTTTGCCTGTAAATGCTAGCCACAGCTAGCTAGGGTGTGGTTTCCAGTGATTTAAATACTTATAGAATGCCAGCAGAGGGTGAAACAAGGAGGGGGCTGGGGGCAAAAAAAAAGGAGAGGACTTTTTTGTTTTGTTTTGTTTGCTGTAATCTCTCTGGAACTGCTAACTGTACAGAGTTGTCTCCTCAAATAAATATTTGGAAGTCATTACATAGGGGTGAGAAGGGAGGGAGAGGACTCTTTGCTTTTTGTTGTTATTCTTCAAAAGTTTTTGAAAGGATTGCAACTGTTTTCCAGCACTTATTCAGACCCGTACATAAATTTTCTGATCTGTGGAAGTGGTGGGTGCCCCCAGCTTCAATGGGAAAAGCTCATCTCAAAACAAACAAAGGAATTCTTGAAGAGCCTGTGTAGAGACTTCTTCCACCACATCGTTAATGCTCTTTCTCTCTCCTCCAGAACTACAGCATGTCTGCAAGTCAATTCCCTTGGTGTTACAACCTGCATAGCTGTTGTGCCATGTCGTGTTTGGCTGTGGTGTTTACCTGGTGCTCCGTGAGCATTTTCTGGTCTTTCTTTCCTATGGTTGCCCTTAGCATCGCTGAAGTACAGCTAGTCCAAGAATCCATGTAGCCTCATGGATTTAAGCTAGAATACACAGCAAAGATGAATGAACTTTACTTAAAATACAGCCAGGTTTTTTTTTTTTCCTTATTAAAGAAGCAGGCAGGGGTGTTTCTCTTCTGTAAAGATCTCACACCAGTCGTACCTTAGCCTGTTCCCCTCTCCTTTTGTCAGTGTGATACATTTGCATTAGCAAGTTGTGCTTTTCATTCCAGAGTGATGAAAGGGGAGAACAATAAATTACAGTGCCTTTTAAGAAATCTCCAAATCTTATCAGATCTCTCATTTCATCCTAGCTGCTCTTTCATGCCGTTCTTTTACTATTACACTCCCTAATTGCCACTGAAAATTTACAGTTTGCTGCTGTTCTTAGGCACCTAGCACTTGAAGCTACTGCTATGAAGTAGTATGGAGGCAGAAAGTGGAGATCTCTCTCCTTTTTTTTTTTTTTTTTTTTTTAATTTTCTTTTCTTTCTTT